>JANUYF010000003.1:205693446-206020946 GCA_026167975.1 Phrynosoma blainvillii
GAATGGATTGGCGCAGAAGGTTTTTGGTTTTGGGGTGGGGGTGGACTGTGTCCTCAGAAGAAGGGCTCACCTTCTGAGCAACTTCACCCCCAAGAGCGAAGGCGCAGGCCTTGATAATATTTATTTATTTATTTATTTATCTATTTATTTCATTTGCATGCCGCCTTTCTCCCAGAAGGCACCCAAGGCGGCTCACAGATAATTTCTTTTTTTTAAAAAAAAATTACAATAAAATTGTAAACCATTAAAATCATTTAAAAACACTATAAAATGAGGTAAAAGTATACAAAAGTCAAAAGCATGGCTAGAATACCCACTAAAACACCCTAAAAGACTGGGTTTTCCTCTCCAGGAGGGCATGAGCCAAGACATCCAACACACATAACTGGATGTGTCCTGGAGGACTGGTGCCTGCACCAGCTAAAATTCCTGGGGCCTGAAAAAAGCGGGTGTAACCCATCTAGGAAGGGCCTCCTGCCCTCCATACAGAAAAAGCCAACCTTAGAAGTAGCTTCACACACACACACACACACACACACCCGGGTTTCCCCTATATTCCCCTTTGATGATCGATTATTTCTGGTCTGTCGCATGATTCGTGCTCAGGTTTGCGGTGCCCATCTTTTAACCATTATGCTTCCTTTAATGAACATTTTATTCAAACCGTAGAAGCTAGTATCCTCAAGCAAGGGTTCCGATCAAGATGGAGATAAATATAGGATGAGATCCAATAAACGATACAGGCATATATATATATATATATATATATATGTATAGAGAGAGAGGGGGGGCAGGGACTGGGCAGTCCTGGGAAGGCGCTTATGACTTCTTTCCCTCCTCCTCCTCCTCCCCCCCCCCATTCTCCCACCTTCTTTCTAAATTTGGGTGTCTAACTCCAGCCCCCATGTTCTGCCCAGCCCCCCCCCCCTCAGTTAAAAGGTAACCCCATATATCTGTCGCTTTAGGTTTCCGGAGACTCGTAACTTAATTCCTTCAGGCTATTCATCAGCCCAGTAATTAAACTAGCAAATGGATGTAAATAAAGTGAAATTGGTTTCATGACAGATGAGCCAAAGAGGCCTCTGACATGAAACAAAGCAGGACAATTATTATTTCGGCACTAGGCTATATGAGGGACTCCATCTGGATTTATTAGGTTCTGCGAGTTATTTGCTGGAAGCAGGCAAGACAGGGAGGCTCACTTTAATTTGACACGATTCTCCCCCCTCTTTTCTCTCTCTCTCTCTCTCTCTCCTTCCTCCCTGAATCCAACCTTTGCATCCTAAATAGGCTGCGGCCAACGAAGTCTCCAAATTAACAGTGGCAAATCTTCGAGGCAAGAGTGGTCGACTGATCCCCCAAAGAGGAGAGTTTTAGTGTTGGTGTGCCTTTTTTAAAAAAAGGGAAAAGAAGCAACAACAACAGGAAGAAGACTAGCTCCTCACTCCTTGTGGTATTTCCTAGCTAGGAAGCATTCCTGTTTTCAGCTCCATTTACCTGGGAGGCAAACCTTTGACTTACGTTTCCTCAGAAGTAAATCCCACTCCCTCTATGGGCTTTACCACCAGGTATGGGATTGCAGCCCTAGTTGAATCAGGGCTGGGTGAGTAAACCTGAGCAATCCCAAGAAAATTAAAAAAGCAGTTAATTAAACTACTCCCCCCTTTTTTTTCCTGCCCCTGCCAATCATTGCACCGCACTAAGGCCATTTGCGGCGCATTTGAAGCATCGGGAATCCGAGGGATTTGCAGAAATTCCAAGGTAAAAAATAATCTTCTGATCTAGGATCAGAAAGCAGCTTATTACTGATCTCATAAGTGTATCCTAACGATCGAGCAAACGGTCCCCCCTCTCCAAAAAGAAAGTACCAGCAGACCAATCCGTGACAAACTCTTCCCTTTGCTATGTGGAAGACAGTGATACAAAAGCCAGCGGCCACTGCATGGAAAGGCTAAGGAAAAGGGGCAAATCACCCACAAGATTTATGAAATATGGTTGAAATATAATTGGAGAGAGGAGGTCCAGTTTGGGATTGAAGCAATGCACAGATGTTTTTTTTTTTTAAATTTTATTTGAAAAGGCTCTCGCAGCAGGTGCATATTAGTCCCTTTACCCCTGAAAAAGATTAGAAAGGGGCTGCTTGATGCTTAAATGGAAGGAGTCTCAATTATTGAAGCGCCTCTCGGTGATTAGCAAGTCACGCGCCTGGAGGAGCAGCAGAGAAAGGGAGCAAGGCAAGTCATGGCTTTCATCCTTAGCCTACCTTCGCACAGACTTTCAGCACTCTGGACAGCGCCAGGACCTTTAACAACCACCCGAGGGAAGCCCCGTGGGAGCAAAACACCCATCTCCAAAGGCAAAGGGAGGGAAGGGAGGGAGGAAGGAAGGGAGGAAGAAAAGAAGGGAGGGAGGGAGAGAGGGAGGAAGGAAGGGAGAGAGGGAGGAAGGAAGGGAGGGAGGGAGGGAGGGAGGGAGGAAGGAAGTGAGGAAGGAAGGAAGGGAGGGAGGGAGGGAGGGAGGAAGGAAGGAAGGAAGGAAGTGAGGAAGGAAGGGAGGGAGGGAGGGAGGGAGGGAGGGAGGGAGGGAGGGAGGGAGGAAAGAAGAAAGGGAGGAAGGGAGGGAGGAAGGAAGGGAGGAAGGAAGGAAGGAAGGGAGGGAGGGAGGAAGGAAGGGAGGAAGGAAGGAAGGAAGGAAGGGAAGGAGGGAGGGAGGAAGGAAGGAAGGGTGTCAGCCCCAACATAGGTGCCTCCCAATCCTGTATAGGTTAGAAAACTACTTCACCTGCCATTTCCCCCTTCTTAACAAAACACACAAAGAGGATGGAGGAGAAGGGGAACAGTTTTCAAACAGGATGGACAAAGAACAGAAGACAGATCTGAGCATGTCTGAGAGCTCTGACCTTCTCATAAATGCAGGACGCATTTCTTAACCTGCAAAGGTTGAAAATTTAGGAAGGATTTCTTGTGGGAAAGACTTATTTTCTCCTCTCTCTCTCTCTCTCTTACACACTCAGGACTAATTATTTAAAAGTTCTTGTAAAATCCCAAGTCCTCGCCTCGTCCTTTAATGAGAATACAGTATGAATGGGGGGTAGCATATGGAGGAGAATGTCAAGGGGAAGGCTGCCAGGGGCGCATCCCAGGAAATCTGTATTCATTTCTGCCTCCTATTTGTTCAGTAATCTCTACCATCATAACTAAATCTTGGAGCACTGATGTAGTTCGAGTTGTTGTTGACTCAACGTCAAAATTCAATCACTGGGGGTTTTGCATCAGCCGGGCTACTTATTTGTCTAATAAATCCGTCATTTTGTAAGAAAAATATTTGAGCAGCCGTACTTGACCTCTTTGGTATCCACAAGTCACATTTATTCCTCCCAGTTTACAAATGCAAAGTGGAGATGAACGTCTATAATGCCTCGAGGCAGGGTGTGGGTTTCTGATTGGATTTTAGATGGAAATGTCTATTTTAAATATCGGGTGATTAAATTGTACATGGAAGAGGGGCTGTTCTTTGCACAGCCGTCGGAGGGACATTGAGTATAAAGGGTCCAAAATACAGAATCTAGCAAAAAACAACACACACACAACAACAACAACAACAACAACCCACAACCAAATTCTCCCTGAAAGTGTAGCCAAATTTGAAAGAAAAGGAGCAAGGAGTTTATTTTTAGATGACAAAGTAATTATCGCATTTGCTCCTGCTGCGGACAGATTCGGGTTCGGATTCAGCGCCTAAAGGAGCTCCCTTAGAAATGCACAGACTTCGCAAGGCATCTGTGATGGGGAAGGAGCCCAGCTCCTGAAGCAAAGGCGGTTTTCTCCTGGGTGCAATCCGGATCTATTAATATAAACGGGGGCTTTGTCGCAGGCCTTACAAGGCAGAAGGTGGACGGATTCCCAGCTCTGGAAGAACGGGTCTGCGCTCAGCTCTGAGGTCCTGGGTTTTGGGCTCCTTCCACTGGGAAAAGACATTTTGGCCACGAAACGGAGCCTTTCAAGTGCTAAACCGGGCTAATTAGGTCGGCCCAATTGAAGATCAGATCCCCCAGAGAGTGGAGGCGAACCAGCTCTGAAATGCTGCAGAAGCCACCCTCAGGCTCACATGCCCTTGCTTAAATCTTATTTAAATCAATAGCCTTGAACTGGGGTTAAAAAAATAATAATAAAAAGAAACAGGAAAAAAAAAGAAGCGTTGGGATCATCACCCAGAGCTTTAGCTTTAAACAACAACAACAACAACAACAAAAAACTCTTTTAAAGGTTATACAGAGGTTGACTACCATCCAGGGTTCCCTATGCTATACGCCTGTTGGGTCCTTTCCACATTACACAAATCTAGCGCTTCGGTACCATTTTAATTGCCTTGCCCCCATTCTATGGAATCCTGGGATCGGTAGTTTAGGGAGGGATACTTGGACTTCTCTCTCAGAGAGCAATAGTGCCTGTTGTTGTTGTTGTTGTTGTTGTGAGCCTTCAAGTCGTTTCCGATTTATGGCGACTGTAAGGAGAAGCCATCATGGGGTTTTCTTGGCAAGATTTGTTCCGAGAAGGTTTGCCATTGCCTTCCCCTGAGGCTAAACTACACATCTCAGGACTCCGTAGGCAGCTGAAGTGGGATCTAAGTCCTGTAAGTATGTAATGTGAAAGAGACCATAAATCTGAACTGGTCGGAGCTGGGTTCAGACTACAACTCAGCCCACAACATGAGTCTGAGCTTGGGCAGGTCACTCCTTGTTCTCCTAACCTACCTTACAGGGTTGTTGTGGAGGGGAAAGGGGGAAAGAACTCCATGTATGTCATCCTCCTGAGTTCCTTGAAGGAATTGGCTCTTTCAAACACAAATTTGGACCGAAGGGGCCAGATGCTGAATGTGACCCTCTCTCTGGAGACCAGGCGGAGGAAGCGGAGAGGTTTCTGCATCCCAATCTCCGAATGGGAAGCCATCAGACTGCTTCCCATGGCACAAATCACGACATTTATGGATGTTGTGTCGTCGTGTGCCTTTCCGACTTCTGGCTATCAATGGTTTTCTTGGCAAGATTTGTTTAGATGGCGCTTGCCATTTCCTTTTCCTGAGGCTGAGAGAGTGTGACTTGCCTAAGGTCACCAGTGGGTTTCCATGACCCAGCGGGGATTCGAACCCTGGTCTCCCAGAGTCTCGGTCTAACACTCAAACCAGGACACCAGGCGGGATTTCTGTGGACAGCCAGGTGTGTTTGAAATGGTGAATGCTGTCAAATGTATTGGGTGGCTCCAAGAGACTAACAATGGCTGCCTGCTCCCTTGGCCATTACTTCTGAGCACTCACTGGGTGGCCCTGGGCAAGTCACACTCTCTCAGAGGATGACAATGGCAACCCCCTTCAGAAGGCACTTGCCAAGAAAACCCCGTGAAACGACTTGAAGGCACACAACAACAACTGCAGGGACGGCTTGGGATTTCAACACGTTGCAAAATGATTCCCAGGACAAGGCCTGAGAAAGGTTCTCAGTCGAGGCCAAAGGCAATTTTAAACCCATTTTTTTTTTTTAAAAAAAGGCCTTCATCTCCGCCTCCCAATATCCTTCTTCTTCTTCTTTTCCTCCGCAATAGCCCTCTTCCAAATCTTTCCAAATCTGCCAGCTGTCTTGTCAATCCAGGCGGAGGGTCTGCAAAATGCAAAGCCTCCCCCAGCTGTTTTTGGGCTGCAACTTCTATGCTTCCTTGCCATCGGCTCTGCTGGTTCGACCTGATGGGAGATGCAGTTCAGCAACATCTGTCTGCCCCAAAGCCGCCTGAGAAGAGGATCTCCCTCTTCTCTCTCAAGGGAGGAGTGAGTCAAACTCTTCTGTAGAAAGCAGAGGGAGGGGAGCCTCGTTTTACCACTATTCATCCTGTTAATCCAAAAAGGGTTGTATTGGTTTTTTTTTTAACCCTTTGATGATCTGAGCAGAGACTCCTATTTGGGAAACTCAAGACAAAGCAACACCTCGAATGATCTTTCAAGTGGCAACGACGATCAACCAGTCCCTAAGAGAAACTGAAGCCGGTCTTAGAGTGAAGAGGTTTGGAAATCGCCAGGAAGAAAAAGAGAGGGATTGAGAGAGAGAAAGAGAGAGAGAGAGATGGAGGGCAAGGAGAGGAAAGGAGCGCGAAAGCGACCAGGAAGAAAAACTCCAGACAGAGCTTCCCACTTTGAATACTAGTTCTGCTGCTCGCCTTGTCTTTACCAAAGCTCACCTCTGTGGGGCGCCAGTGAGCTGCTGTCGCAACCGCCTCGGATGGCCCATCTCTCTAGCCAAATTCTCTGGGCCAAAGGGGCAGAATTGAGGGAGCCTGCCTTGGAAAGCGAAAGAGAAGGCTACAAGGCACATCTGACACGGTTCCCTTCGTAAAGCACAGTCTAGCCATCTCTAGGGGGGTTGCAGACTGCCAGAAATAGTGCATATTGAGTCCACTTTAAGGGTTAGGGTTAGTGCTAGGGAATCATGGGAACTGTTTTTTTTTTTCCTGAGACATTGAGTCTTCTCTGTCAGAGAGCTCTGGTGCCACAATAAAATACAGTTCCCATGATTCCCTAACCCTAACCCTAAAAGTGGACTCAATTTGCACTATTTCTGGCAGTCTGCAACCCCCCAGAGTCCTCCAAAGGCTTGCCTGTGATGAGGAGGCATTCTGGGGTGGACCTCCATGCTGCATCTTAGCCATCCTTTTCCAGAATTGGCCATTCATGACCTGATCCGACACTTTCCAACAATTCCACCCAAACAAAGAAAGACTCCTTATGATCAAAGCAAGAGAGGGGGAGGAAAGAAAGGTGTTTCTCTTGGGTGGCTCTCACCCTCCAACAGGACTTCTTTCCAAGGAAGGGGACTCTTGAAGGCAAAAGGAAGCATGGATCTCTGAGAGGAAAGGGATGCTTTGGGCAGAGTCTGGTTAAACCTCCACTATATATCAAAAGCTGGGCAGGGGCAAGGGGGGAGGTGGGCAAGACTTGAGTTGCCAGAAACTTTTTATCACTCTTGCCTCCTCAGAGCATTGATTTTTTGGTGATCGTCCAGGGTAGGCTCCACACAAAACATAGAGAGAGACCTAGAGATGATGCCCAGGTCAGCGAAAAAGGAAGAAGTTATTATTCAAGGCGATCTTACATTTACCTGAGACGGAGATTGTTTGCTTTGGGGAGGGATGTGGGGGACGTCAGTCATCTGTTTGAGTCCCTCATGCATTTCCAAGAAAATTGCTTTGAACCCATCTCCCCCTTCCACTGTTTTCGGCTGCCAGGGTCTAGGGAGGTCTACTTGGAGTGGGGAGGCCATTGCTATCCAGGCGGTCAAAGCAGCCTGCTTGAAATCAATGGGTCTCCCAATGGCCAGGATTGGAGAGGCAGATGTCTCCATAGTCACTGATCACCTCCTAGTTTCATCAGTCTCTGCTGTGCAAGGGAAGAAATCAGAGAGACTGCTTTCCCAAAAGCCTGGGTCTGACTTAGCGATGTGTGTGTGTGTGTGTATTGTATGCCTCCAAGTAGTTTCCGACTTATGGTTACCCTAAGGCATACCTGTCATGGGGTTTTCTTGGAGGAGGCTAGCCATGGCCTTCCCCTGAGGCTGAGAGAGTGTGACTTGCCCAAGGTCACCCAGTGTTTTTTCATGGCTGAGCTGGGGATTCGAACCCTGGTCTCCAGAGTCCTAGTCCAACACTCAGACCACTATGCTCATGGTGTATGTGACTGTAAGTATTTTGACAGTGCACATGTAAACCAACCTCACAATTGGTGTCCTTTTACTAGCTCCATGAATTGGCGACAGTGAAAGGTATTTGCAGTTACTTAGTGGCTCAGGGCTATTGCAATTGACTGATACAGAGGCCTCCATTACCTTTCAAAACTCATCCAGGAGAGGTCATTCTTGCTGCCAGGCCCAAGGAGGAGTAAGAAAAGCAGCACCTACCAGAGTTCCCTCTGCCACACAAAAAAGTTCAGAACGGCTGGTGTCTCCCTCACAATATTCTTAACAGATTTTTTAAGGGACTTTTTATTATTTATTTTCACTCCACTATAGAACAAGGCCTGTAATGCAGTTGGCCTTTCATATCCACTGATTCTTCATCCACGGATTCAACCATCCATGGCTTGAAAATATTTAAAAATATATAAATTCCAAAAAGCAAACCTTGATTTTGCCATTTGATATAAGGGTCACCATTTTACTGTTATATTTAAGGGGACCTGAGCATCCACAGATTTTGGTATCCACGGAGGTCCTGGAACCAAACCCCAGCAGATACGAAGGGCCCACTGTTTCTTTCTGTATTGGCCTTTCTGTGACAAATATAGCTATCATCTTGTTTTTAAATAAAACATCCAAAAAGTCATCCTGCGACTGAAAAAAAAAATCATTGGTTCATATTATTTAATAGTGTCATTGGCACTGAGTGATGATGCATTATCCTGGCATTCAGCTTCTACTTGCAATTATTACATTTTTGATCCATTTAGCAAGGGTTTGTCTGAGCAAGACTGCAGATAAGTAAGAAGCAAAACTTGCTTTAGCCCCTTCAAAAATGAACATTAGGCCTAATATTATAGACACCTAACAACAAATTAACTGTGATTTCTAATGATGCTATAGGGTCATCTTGAAACATTCCTTTAAAGATCATTATATTTATGGGGGAAATATACATTGTCAACATCATAGAGATATTTAATTTATCAGTCATATAAACTTCAAAATATTAATTAAGTATAATATACATTTAACTATTTAATATTTAAATAAATATACAGATTACAAGAACTGTAATGTATAACTCTTTTAGGATACTAATGGAACTGTGTAGTTAGTTTTGTCCACTTCAGAGGCCCCCGTTCTGGCAGAGAAACATAGCTTATGCTGCTTAGCATACTCATCCCTCCCTCCATATACACATGCTGCCCCACCTATTATTGTTTGTTTGATTATGGTTTGTTTTAATTATGTGTTTGAATAATTGTTTTAATGCAAAAATTGTTTAATTCTTTTTTAAGAGGGGGGGCTGTGGGATTTGGATGGCATTTTAATATTGTATGATGTTTTTAAATTGTTGTGAGACGCCTTGATTGCATGACAGAGGGGCGGGATATAAATAAAATTTATTATTTATTATTATTAGTAGTAAAAACTAGTGCAACAGAGAAGTGCATTTTTGGAGATTTCTGATACACCCACAGTGACGCATGCCTTAATTACATCCTATTTGGATTATTTTCAACATGCTTTTGAAGAGTGTTTGGAAACCTCAGCTTGTTCAAAATGCTGCAACCAGACTGCTGAGCTGGACCAGTTACATGGCTCATACAACTCCCTTGTTTCAAGAGCTCCTCTGGATACTGGTTTGTTTCTAGACTTAATTCAAAGTGCTGGTTATGACCTATAAAACCTTATACAACTTGGATGCAGGTTATCTGAAAGACCACATGACTCCATATAAGCCTTCCTTGGCTTTCTCTTGGTCTGACCACCTTAAGAAGTACAAAAGAAGACTTCTCAGTGGCCATTCCCCAATTATGGAATTTCCTTCCAAGGCAGGCCAGTTTAGTCCTCTTCTTGTTGTCCTTCTATCCTTCCTATCTATCAAGGCAGAACTTCAACAACTGGCTGCCCATTATATTCAGAAGTTGTAAGCATATGCACTTGACTCTTTAATATCTTAATTTCTATTTAATATATGAGGGAATATTAAATTATTTCAATTTAATGTTTGTTTTAATAGTACGATTAACTTAATTTGTGTTTTAATATACACAGTTTATTGTGTTTTTGTGGGAGCTACATTTTAATTACGTTGGAAGCCCTCCATCCTAGCCTTGGGAGAAAAACAGAATAAAAGAAAAGAAAAATACATGTAGAAAATGTGTGCTCTTGTCTCTTAGCTTCACCCATTTAATATTTGTCCAAACCAACAAATCATCTGAAGCTCTAGTTGATTACCTCTGTCTTTCTATTCATCATAATCTATCTTACATTTTTCTCCCCCTTCCTTCCTTCGTTCCTTCTTTTCTCTCTCTCTCTCTTTTATTTTCTTTTGTTCTTTTAGAATAAATTTATCCTTTTTAAAAAACCTTTTTATTCCTTGGCTTTTGAGTCAATACTAGATGGATTGGTGTTATTATTTTGATGTGGCCTTTGTTCAGTATTATTTACTAGTGTGGCTTTTAAAAGTGTACATTAGGTTCATTTCTTGTGGGCCTTTTATGCAAAAATGCCACACTGTCCTTAAGGGGTTGGTGTCACTGTGTCAGGCGGGATGGAGGCACTAACTTACCATAATGGATTTAACATTTCTGTGACATCACTGGAGGATCTGAAAGGGAGTGTAAGGATAATCAGACTGGTCATTCAAGAGAATGGTAAATATTTGATGAGGATAGATAGGAGGCAGAAAAGAGACTGGTCAGAAAGGTGAATCTGTATTGCCTAGCTTTGTGAAGAGGCATTTCCTTCAGCGCCCAATGTCATTGAAACTCTGCATATACTTAATATTAGTTAGTGGAAAAAAATTGCAGAGCCTGACCCCTTGAATTACCAAATGTCAAATTTGTTTTTGATGTTCGCTTCTACCTTTTTCTGTGTATATTCTCCACCATGGTAGAGGATAATAATTTGCAATCCTGTACATGTTTTCTTAGAAGTATATCCCCTTAAGTAAGATGATAGAAAGGTATGACACAAATCTTGCCAATGAAATGGGGGAAAAAATCTAAGCATAATGAATAGGATTTTAAAATGTTCCATCATGGCTGCTTAAACGTTAATTGTATCTGGTACCCATACAAACTACAGTCATTTTCTCACATTTCAGTCTTCAAAATGGCTGGAAAAAAATAACAATCTTAATTGAATAGTTTATCTGTTGTCCTTTTAAAAAAATGCATGGCCTTGATTTCACAAATTAGAACAAGACAAACAAAACCAGAATAAATATGCTTGTAGCAAATGAGGAAATGGGGGGGGGGGGGAAATCAGCATTCTCACAAGTGGGTGGTGTGGTGTTTATCACTAGTAAGGGCCTTACAGACTGCCAGAAATAATGCAGCTTGAGGCCACTTTAACTGTCCTGGCTCAGTGCTAGGGAATCATGGGAATTGTATTTTTTTCTGGGACATTGAGCCTTCTCTGTCAGAGAGCTCTGGTGCCACAATAAACTACAGTTCCCATGATTTGTTAGTACTGAGCCAGGATAGTTAAAGTGGCCTCAAGCCGCATTATTTCTGGCAGTCTGTAAAGGCCCTAAGACTCCCATACTAATTATGGTGCTGTCTTCAAGAAGTTGGTAAGATTTTTCTCTGATTTTGGAAGGTTTTCCATAACTACTACTCATAAACTGAAAAGACTTAAATCTCTTCTTACAAATTGGTGAGTATGGCAGGACAACTCAATGAATGTGTGCGCACATTGAGTATTGACCTCATAGAGTAGCCTTCTTCAGGCTGGCATGCTCCAGATGTGTTGGACTATAACTCCCATCTTCTTCAAGTAGCAGGGCCGTGTTGTCCGTAGATAATTGAACAAATAGTTTGACACAATTACAGGGTGTCAAGTTTGGGGAAGTTGATGAAGATCTTTGATTAGCTCCACTGAGTTCAATGAGATACTCCCAGGCAAGTGGATGTAGAATTATAGCCATTTACAGTTGAAAGAAAATTAGTCTAACCTTGCTCAGTGTAGTTTCTGAAATACTGAGTTCACTTATAGCATCCTGGTAGATGGTCATACAGTCTGTGTTTAACACCTCTAGAAAAGAATTGCTGTTCCCTTCCACAGGTGGACTGCAACACTGTTGAACAGCTATTGCCATTAGGAAGTTTGTTCAAATTATTCACTAGAATCTGTCTTCTTGCATTTTCTACTGATTGGTTCTCATCCTGCCTCCTGAAGCAATCCATCTACCAAGTTCCTTCAACTGTTCCACACAGTTGGTTTCCAGACCCTCCACCATTCTGGATTATGAATATAAAAGTCTTAATTCAATTGGTAGTACTAATTAGAGTAGATCCATTGAATCAAATCAATTTTTTTTCTAATTTTTTTTTTTAGATTGTAAGCCTGAGGGCAGGGAACCATCATTAATCCACTTGTAAGCCACTCTGATAGCCTTTGGTTGAAGAGCGGGGTATAAATACTTCATAATAATAATAATTTACATAAATATTAACCTATTTTAAAAAGTTAATCCAGTGGATCTACATGAGCTGGGATTACCCATAGGATTCAGGCCGAAGAGTACTTGCTATTTTTTTTTTTTTCATCCTCAGTGAGAAAGTATGTCACAACAAATGGAAACACTCAATTAAGAAAATGCTCAACTGCCTTGTGATTGTTTGCATTTCTGGACTTCTATGTGAAATAATTATTTATGAAAAAGGTGTGGCATCTTGCACAACAACTTGAGTTTTACACAGAAACTATGTTTATGTGCAGAAATTTTGTGCAAAATCATTGTTTTCTGTGGAAAATAATGTTGCTTTTTGTACAAAACCTCCAGTTTTTTCCCCAATCCCCAGATACTAAAGAAATCATTGGGAAATGTGCAAAAATTCTCTCAATCTTACTGAGAGGGGAGGAAACTTTTAAAATTATTCATACTTGCATGGGAGAGTGAAATAAATATTTTGATGTTGTTCACTGAACAAGCTTCAGTTTGTCAGAATTCCTCTCAAAAGACAATAAGGCAACGATGAAATATACAAACTATAAGCGTGAAAAAATACAATAGTCAGCAAAATTTTAACTGCTGTAATTTAAACCACTTCCAAGTGGAGCAATCGCTTAGTGGCTCTGATATCCTTCTTTTTACTTTTGTATTTTGTATTTTATATATTTTTAAAGGGGGGCTTAACTGTTATTTGTTAGTATTGTTTAGTATTGTTTATTATAGGGCAAATTTTATTTAACTTTAATTTTATATGTAAGCTGCCTTGATTGCCACAGCAGAAGGCAGGATATAAAAATAAAGTATTATTATTATTATTATTATTATTATTATTATTATTATTATTAAAAAAAAACAAGGTTTTAACCATCCATTAGAACATTAGAGAAACAGCATTGGATTAGCCTTCCTTGGGAGGTTGTTCCAATGTATCCAGATGCTGATCCTTACAGTGATCCCAGCTAGGGATATATCTAGAACTGTTGGATACAGAGGAGCAGAAGTTTGAAGATACCTTTTAAAAAGAATGGATATAATGGCATGTTTAGGGAATATGTAGGGACTGGAAAAGTCCTCAATTCCCCACTTTTAATGGGCAGCAGCCACTGCGAGCAAGAAGGATCTGTTCCCCTTTCAGCCAGAAAGCAGATGATTGCACATATGAGGGAGAAGGAAATACAAATCTCCAGTGTGAGGAGGAATTGTAAGAGGGATCTTGCTTCTGACTGTTGCACTGGATCACGTGTGAGAAGGTATGTGACCACCAGACAGACAGCTACTTCATCAGTCTATCCCTGCCAGGATTTCTGGCAAGCATGGTCTGATTTGGTCAACCAGTTCACATGAAAGAGCAAAGTTCTTCAGATATCCTGATTCTAAATGATAATGTCAGTACTAGCCATATAAACTGGGCCTAGAATCAAAGTGGACAACTGGGTTACTATTTTAAAAAGGGAGACATATGCTTTCTATATTGTCCTACTATTGTGCAAAAACTACTTTTTGTTTGTCAAATATGTTTATTTGTTAGATAAATATGTTTTTAAATTGTTGAATGTTGTTTTCAAAATGGATAGGTGAGCTGGATGTTCACCGGGTCAGAGTTTTGAATCAAAGGTGCTGCTACTGAGAAGGCCTTGCCCCATTTGGTAGCTCCATGGGTCACATTCTTTGTTGGCTGTTGGCTCTTCAGCTGATTTTATTTCCCATCTTGGTCAGTGGCCATGCTGGCTAGGGAATCCCAGGAGCTGGACCTAAGTAGACGGTGCAAAGCGCCGTTTTTGAGGCCAGGAAGGGGAGGGGCAGCCTCACGCTGGGTGCCCCAACCCCTTCCCGAATACGTCATCGGAGCGCCCATCACTCCGCACGGCAGGCGCTCTGACAATGCACTTCCGTTGCAGCGTCCGCACACGCTGCAGCGGAAGAGGTGCTGAAGGTGTGCCGGAGGCCTTTTGCAGCACACCTTTGGTGTTTTGCGGAAGGGGGGAGGCAGACGGGCGGCACGGGGCCGCCCCGGGAAGCTGCTGATCGGGGCTGAGGTATCCGCACTCCTCGGCCCCGAGCCGCAGCGTACCAGGCCCAGGAAGGAGGGCTAAAATAGCGCTCCTTCTGCAAGATGCCGAAGGTGCGCTGCAAAAGGCCTCCGGCGCACCTTCGGCGTCTTTTCTGCCGCAGCGTGTGTGGACGCTGCGGCAGATATATGTCGTTGGAGCGTCGGCCATGTGGAGCGCCAGGCGCTCTGATGATGTATTCAGGAAGGGGTTGGGGCACCCAGCGTGAGGCTGCCCCTCCCCTTCCTGGCCTCGAAGACGGCACTTTGCGCTGTCTGCTTAGGCCTGGAAGGAGCGCTATTTTAGTGCTCCTTCCTAGGCCTGGGATGCTGTGGCTCGGGGCCGAGGAGTGTGGATACCTCGGCCCCAATCTGGAGCTTCCCGGGGTGGCCCCGTGCCGCCCGTCTGCTTGTTCATCACTATGGAGGTGCAGGGAGTGGACCACACCAAAGGGGTTGACACTACTGCTTCCCAAACATCTGCCTTTTGGCAGAAACAGGCTGTTGCATTTGCCTGTGTCCCTTTAAAACACTGGAGCTCAATAGAAGAGATGGGGTGACTGGGACAAGGCCCAGTAGAGAAGAAAGAAGAGGCTCCAGTTTTTTAAAAAAATAAAATTTAAAATGTAAATTTAAGTTTTTAAATTCTTTTAAATTTTTTTCTTTTTTAAAAAATAACATCTTACCAAATTTTCACTTTAACCATATGAAACTGTACATGTAAATACGTTTATGCTGTGCATATGCTATTGTAATTTAAAGGTATAATTTTAATTTTGTTTGTTATTTATGTCACAACTATTGCCATTACATTCAGTGATAAACAAGAATTGCGATTTATAAGTAACTTTAGTTAAAAAAGAGAGCATTGTTAGGATTTTGCATGGTGTGGTATAGGAAGAGCTCAATGAGGGGGTGACACCATGAGTTACCACACCAGGTGACAACAGCCTCGTGACACCACTGGTGTACAGCGGACACAAATCAGCTAAATGTATTCTTAACTTGGTATATACTTAATTGAGGGGTAGTGTATTTTGCATGGTTTTAAAATACTTTGAACCAGCATGATCATCTTTTGGTAACATTACAATTCCTGCTCCTATGGTTAGCTTGCTGATTCTTTGGCTCAGACAGAGTCACTGAATATTGCTGGGTAATGAATTTCAGCGAGTACATTAGCAGAAACTTTAATGAAGTCTTTCTTTTTTATAGTGTGTAAAAATCATAGTGGCAGTTTTGCTTCTTGATAATAAGGCTAAGTAAATTTTGATCAGTGGCATGTTTTAGCACCATTCAAAGACAATAATTGTGAGGGACCGCCTTGTCTCAGCCTAGCAATGTGGGTAGGCGATGAACAGCTCTGGAACAGCTCTGGAAAAGTATTTGGCTCCAGTTAACTGGATGTCATTTTTCATAAATGAATACCAATTTTAAAATTCTGAAATAGGTAGTAATATATTTTCCTTTTTAAAAGAAATTAAGCATCCCCACTTCCATCAAAATGACACATTTCAAAAGCCATAAGAGTCTGGAGACAGCAAGCTGATGATGTATTGAAATAGAGCTATGTATCTTGGGTTGCACTTATTGTTTCCTCTCTGCAAAATTATTAATAAGATTTGAGTATATACATGTGTATGCCTTTGATTTAGCCTGGAAGTTTTCAAGGTTCCTACCATAAGCAACAGGGCTCTTCTGGATTCAGCTCATTGTTGTGTATTTACATGAATAGGGGGGAAAAAACTCACTACACAAGAAGTTGTGCTGCAGGATGAAGAGAGGAGTGGATGAGAAGAAGAGAAGAGGTCTCTTCCTCAGTACTAACTCCAAGACACTTTGCTGTCTGGGAACAGGACAAAGATGACTCCCTTCCTTCCATGCACATGTGTGCACATGATTGATCTGGCAGCAGAATTTTACTTCAACAGGGACTGTGCCTTCTACCACACCTGAGAGAAATGATGGTGCGATATGGTGGTGGGGCTCAGGAGAAGTTATTGAAGGGCACTGCTGCCTCCTAATAGCAATCACTTGAAGCAGCTGCTTCACTTTTCCTAATGGCAGGCCTACTCCCATTGAATAATGACAGTGCCATGTGTGGTGGACAGGACACTTGTTAACTGGCCCATGTCACTGTGGTGGTAGGGAAGATAAGAGGTAAAGCCAAACTATTGCCCGTCTGCTTTGCTACTTCTTCCTTGTCCTTAGCGTCCCTACACCATCCCCTTCACATACAACACAGATACCAAACCATTAGCAGGTCTTGTCCAATTAACACTGAACATAAGAAGTCCCAGAAGGAGGTTTAAGTCTGATGGTGTGCCTCTATTAGTGCAAGGTGATGTTCTATCCCTGAGATGAGATCTTGCATGAGGTCTCCAGACACTGCTTGCAGTGTGACTCTGTGGTGACACTATTGTTTGTTTTCTGCCACCATATACACAAACACTTGCTGAACAGCTCCTCTGCCAAAATGTCTTCTTCTCATGTCTAAATGTGAATGTTTCTCCCTTTCTAGATGCACACTGACACATTCCATGCCAAACTAGCTATAGTTGGATGGCACAGATTTTAAGCATGTAACCCTGTGCAATGTCTCATGACTGCATTCAGGATCATGGCCTAACATTTGTGAGTGTTTCTCTGAACAGGAGGCAACACAGGTTGGGATGGGAATGAAACAAATGAAACCAAAAAAAATCAGAGTTTAGGCTTCTCAGAGCCTTACAGGGAAATGTGGAAACATTAAACAAGTCAATTGGATTAGGAACTAGATGAATCAAATGACCTTCCTCACTCTCAATCATATGCTGCCAGTTAAGTGTTTGAGTCTGAAAAATTGCACTAATGAAGCTATTTGAAGGCTTTTGTGGACAACTGCTTCCTCTTTGAAGATTAAATGAATGATGTTGATGTGATTAATCTTAGTACAGGGAGTGATGCAGCAGCCAGAAAATACCTTGGTGATTTTCATAATTAAACTGAATCAACATTTCAAAGAAATGCCAGTGTTATCACTTGTATATTAGAATTACGTTCATTAGACAGAAGAAACAAATAATTTGAGCAAACAAGATTTTCCTTTTGGTGTACTGAGACTTTCTGTCATGTCTCTGAGCTTCTTAACTGTAAATCACTCCTACTGTTTTAATTTTAGCCTTGTTTTTCTTCTTCTTCTTCCTGGGACTTGTTTTCTGTTTATTTTCATTAGCACGGTTCTAATGAACTGAAAGTGACTTGCTTCATAGTTTTCTCCCCCCCCCCCCATGCCCATGTCATTCTTCAGCTAGAAATGAATTGATTCATTAAATTAAGACAATGTAGCCTTAGTTTTACATGGCATAAATACTAGAAGCATATGTTTTGATACCCAGTAATGTATCAGTATCCCATTTCTGAAAACTCACTTTTACCACTTGATGTGTGATGGCTGCTAACTTAGGTGTTTAAACAAAACATGCACCAACATATAGTCAGATTCAGGGAGGATATATCCACCAACAGCTATAAGCCATAAGATCACTAAACAGAACCTCCATGTTCAGAAGCAGTATATCTGAATACCTGACGTCTGGAAGAATCAGCAGAGGGTGCTGTTCCTTGTGAGCTTACCAGAGGCATCTGACTATCACTAGAAACAGAGGTCTAAACTAGGATTGCAGGGCTGGTGTTATAGTCTTCTTTGTCACCAAAGTTGGACTGGAACTGAAACTTTCAAAGAATGAAACAAACTAGACTTGGGAAAGCTTGGGGAATTAGTAGGACAAAAACAAGTTTATACTAGATCACTATTCCTCCAGATGTTGTTAGACTGCAACTCTCATCATGATCATCATTCTCATTCCTGCTAGACCCAATGGGAGTTGCAATCCAACTACTGTGCACATTGTTCTTCTTCAGCAGCACCACTGTTTGAGAGCCTTAGTGGCATGGTTTATTAATTTAAGGGTTTATACCCTGAGCTTCCAAAACTTTCCTGAGTGTCTCATGCAAGACAACAATGAAAGAAGGAAAGAAAACTAAGAAGCCCATTATTAAAATAAAATATGAATAAAAACAAACTACATAAAATAAAAATGCACTGAAAAATATCAGACACCACACACACACATACACACATTTAAAATATGTTTTTCAGTTCCTTGTGTGTACGGTATTAGCAATCTTATGCACATCTAGCCAGGAGAAAGCCCATTAAGTTCAAAGGGGTTTATTCCCAAATAAATATACAAAAAATAGCAACCTGATCAGTTGTGGCATAAATGAAATAAAACATCTGGATGCTGCCACTCCAGTGCAGTATCCTTCTTGGCAATGGACACTCTACTGTAGCAATGTTCCACTAGCTCAATTTTTTGATGCTCTCTCTTGCACCACTTGAATTCACCCATGAAGAATTGGATGGCAAAAATCCATAAAAGTAATATAACATTGGGAGCCATTGTGGTGTAGTGGTTTGAGCACTGGACGATCCCTCTAATGATCAGGGTTTGATTCCTTACTCATCCATGGAGACCCACCGGATAACCTAGGGTGAGTCATACAGTCTCAGCCCCAGAAAACGCTTTGATAGATTCATGGTAGGGTCACCGTAATTTGGAAATAACTTGAAGGCACACAATAACAACAACAACAACGTATGAATGGGCTACAACCTCTGAAAGCACCCAGGGTGCATAAGAATCCATAGGCCTTTTGATTTGTTTGTTTGCTTGAGTTGTCCCATCCTCAGTCCTTTTAGAATGGAGCAGGCCCATTGTGTCATCCAAAATGGTGGAAGTTCTTGGATTCACCACTGCAGGAATGGAAATCCACTCTTATTTGACCAATGTTCTTCCAAGCAGCTGTATCAAATTGAATGAGAGCTCTACCAATGCTTTACCCTACTCCTTCAGAGGTTCAGCATTGGGAGGACCCATGTTCAGCTTGAAGCAACTGTGGGAAGAGCAGCAGTAAAAGCAAGACATGATTTGACTCTTTTGCGGTTCTGGATCCACTAATCACCTCTCTTTCAGAAACAAATAACTCAGGTGGTGGGACATCAAGTTGATGCAAATCTAAGCTGGTTTAGATTAACTTTCACAAGCTTAATGTTTAGGAGTGCTGCACCCAGCAGCTGCAAAAATGCAGCCTATGGTAAGGGATCGTGGGAACAAGTCCAAAACACCAGGTTGGGGAAGGCTGGTATAGATAGTCATGCAATATTTTATCCACCATCAATTTTAGGGATCTCTTTGTGTGAACAATGACTAATTATCACATTTTACAACATTTTTGGTCTTTTGGATTGCAACTACATTGCATACTTAATGCAATTTGACACCACTTTAACTGCCATGGCCCAGTGCTATGGAATTCTGGGATTTGTAGTTTTGTGAGATATTCGGCCTTCTCTGTCAGAGCTCTGGTGCCACAGCAAGCTACAATGCCTAGGACTCCATACAATTGAACCATGACAGTTAAAATGGCATTAAACTGCATTAATTCATCAGGGTGGGAGTAGCCTTGGTCACACTAGCTTTCCAGTATGGACAACAGAAAATATTTGCTTCAACTGGATTATTGGATTGGCATCTTCTCCCTATGGGCTTAACTGTACCGAATTCTTTGTACAACTTTGACTGAAAGTGAAGTCAGTTCAAACTTGGGTGTCTGTGCGTGAGAGAGAAAATGCATTTATTACCTAATTTTATACTTTTGAATGAGTCTTCCAACCAAAACTCAAGTATCCTTCAAAATATGCACTTCTCTAAGTTTTGGTGGGAATGGGAAAAGTGTGAGATTGATGCTGTGGGTCACAGGGATAAGAGAGAAGTTTGTTTAATTACCTAATTTTTGCTTTTAGTGTCTGTACATAACTCGTCTCAGATCGTGAATCCTGCAAACCTCCCTCACACCCTATTTAAATAAAAAGTGTTATTTTACTCAGAATGCACTCCAGATGCTTGAAAATCTGTCCCCCTCTCTCTCTGCTCTCTGTGTCTCTTTGTATGTCTGTGTTTGTATAAGTAAAAAGTTTTCTCCTGGTGTGTTTTAGGGCCTTTGCAGACTGCCGGAAATAATGCAGCTTGAGTCCACTTTAACTGCCCTGGCTCAGTGCTAGGGTATCATGGGAAGTGCAGTTTATTGTGGCACCAGAGCTCTCTGACAGAGAAGACTCAATGTCTCAGAAAAACTACAGTTCCCATGATTCCCTAGCACTGAGCCAGGGCAGTTAAAGTGAACTCAAGTTGCATTATTTCTGGCAGTCTGCAAAGGCCCTTAGACCCAAGTGAGCCCCTCCTTTCTCCCCCATAGCAGCAAGTTAATCAGGGAAGAAAATCCCCTAAAAAAGCCCAAGGTAAAAGCATAGTGAAATTGCCCCTATGCTCCCCTAGAGACAATATCACACTACAATTATAGTGCTATTATTCCACTTTAACTGCTAAGGTTGCCACCTATGAAATTCTGGGATTTGTGGTTTAGTGAGGCCAAAGAGCTCTCTGGCTGAGAATTCTAAATGCCCCTCATGAAACTACATACCCCAGGATTCCACAGGAGGCAGCCATAGCCATTAAAGTGGAATAATAATGCTGTAACAGTGTAGTGTGATATTGTCCTTTAGGGCATGAAGGCATTTTGAATAATAAAAACTATAAAGTGGTGAGGGCCTTGTGGGGCCACAGAATTAGCCTTATTGCTACACTGATCCCACTCCGATATTTTCCCTCGACAGAAATAAAAAACTCAGGTATCTTTTGAAATTTGTTTTTCAATGAATTTTGCAATTGATTTATCTCAGCAAAAACACATACAAACATCCATATATACATGGGAAAATAATATTTGAAAAATACTCTACACTAAGGAAATTTCAAAAATCTTTATATTAAAAGAAGTGCAGTCAAAAATACATATGAAATTTGTGGTGTGAATACTCAGGATGAAGCAAATATAACACTGAATAAATCCTCTAGGGGTTTTATCTTCATGAGCCAAAAGTTCATCTCCCCCCCCCCCCCCCCCCCGGTTTTGGCAGCATCCTGTATGGATGACAAATGGCCCAAATTCTAGTTCTGTGGTGAAGAATTCTGATAATGTCCAGCACGTTCAGCAGCAGAACCAGGTTATAACAACATGAATTAAAAACAACAACAACCCCAACTTAACCTCTTACTCCAGGGCCCGGTATGTATGGGCCAGGATACTCTGGGGCAGCCCAGAATATCCTGGCCCCAGAAATGCTCCAACTGATCTCCTCCATTACCTGGTCCTCTGTTTCCACACCAGGACAGTTATCTGCATGAGTGTCTTGCTAAGCTGCCCAGTGCATCTGTCACTACCACAGGTTGCTCCCTTCCGATGTCAGAACAAGGCCCCCAGTGATTATCACAAGGCTGGGCACCTCAGTCTGACCTCAAAGAGAATGACTGGAGACAGTGGTGGATGGACCAGGAGCTTAGTGGGACATCCATGTAGACAGCCACTTGGGTGCTGGAACAGATGATTCTAGATCTACCTGGAAGATTTGGACTAAGAGGTAAGATTTCAAAATTCGTGTTAAATGTGTTATACCTCACTTCTGGTGCCAAATGTGTCAGATGTCATCCAGACTGCACAAGAACTGGGGTTTGGGCCATGCATTTTCCAAACAGGACATTGATAGAATGGAGGGAAAATGGGCCTTTTAGATCATACAGACAAGGTCCAGATGTTCTGGTAAGATCCAGAGCTCTCCATTCCTCTGCTGGAGTGGCTGTCCATGCAGGAATCCCACCGAGATGCCCTGCACATCGGTTGCTTTTACCATCCACTCACTCTGAGGTCAGAACGAGGCACTCAGCCATGTGCTTGTTGCTGGATGCCTTATTCTGACTTCAGAAGTGAGTGACTCACAGCATTGGAAGAGAAGGCCAGGTAACAGGGGAAGGCCAGGGAAGCTCTGGGGCCATGCAGACAGGGCCAATACTTGGGAGAAACAAAATTCAGGATTGTTATTTATTCTCCCTTTTAAATAGTAATAGTTTCATTTGTGAAACTGATATGATCCATCAGTGTGAAAAACAATTATAGAATTGCAATTTAGGATTGGAAATAGCAGATATGAGAATGTAAGAGAAACACAAATTAGCAGATTGTCCACCTATACTTCAGACTTTCAGCTGCTCTTCATGAAGTGCACAGCAGCCAAAGGTGGTGACACTGGGGGAGGTATCTCTAAGTAGGAACCAATCTTTGAAACAGTATATCGGGAGAGGTGGATCACTGGGATGGATATGTAAAGTAATCCTTTCTGTGGAATGCAATGAAATCATCAAGTACTGCCCAAACATGAACTCCAAAGCAGTGCTTTTTTTGGCCTTATATATGTTTTTGCAGGATAACCAACACCCTCCCTTCCATGCCAGCCTCCTGCTTTTCTTAATAAAAGTAAGAGTGAAGGTGCAGGGTTAATGACTGCTGCATCAGTACAAATGCAATGTATTACTTGTCCTATCACCACTTTAAATTATTTTAAAGGTTTCTCTGTGACTTTTGGTAACCCTGATATTTGCGGTGCACTTTCAGTCACTGAACAATCTTTCCTATCACTGATGTTTAATAGTAAAAATGAAATTACTTCTCTAGCTTAGTGGATAAAGAAGTAGCCTTTCACCTCAGGGCCCTCTCACTTGGTCCAGCTTGTCATCTTAAGTGAAATGAGTTTAGTGGTCTCTGCAAAATCTCTGGTGTACTATTGCCAACAACCCACATTTACACCAAGCTTCAGCTCAGCCCTGGTTAGTAATTGGATGGGAGACCACCAGTGAATACCACGTTCTGGAGGCTGGATTTCAGAGGCAGGAACTGGTAAAGTCTCATCTAAGAAATGCTTGCCTAAGAAAACCCTATGAAATTAATGGGGTCACTGATAGGCAGTTTGATGGCACATACACATAGCTCATAGGCAGAGCAGAACATCTAGAGAAGATGCTGTATCTTTTCTGAAAGCATATAGATTTTATAATAAAAACATCAGGAATAACCTCCAAATCTCATTGGTAAGAACATAGAAGTCAGCCTTATCCTCCTGCTTCAAGCCCATTGACCCATCTAGCCCAGTATTGTCCACTCTGACTTGCAACAATGGGTTTCCAGAATTACAGACAAAGTCCTTTCTTACAGTATATACTTGATTATAAGCCGAGAAATGTATGCCTCAAAATTGTCTGTAAATCCTGGGTCAACTTATATACAGGTCAATACACTAATACTATTTAGAAAGGTCCTGAAACAAGCAAGCCTGATGCCCCACTCTTGGTGCCTCAAGACACATGTTTTTCTGTGTGTGTGTGAGTGACTGTATGAAAGAGGTTCCCAGTCTGATTTGCAAAACTTCTTTTCCCATGGAAAAAAAAAATTCATTGAACACCACTTCCTTCCCTCCCCAGTCCAATTTGCAAGGCTTCTCTTCCCATGGAAGAAACTCCCTATTGAACACCATGTCCTTCCCTCCCAAGTCCGATTTGCAAGGCTTCTCTTCCTATGGAAAGAACACCTCATAGAACACCACTTCCTTCTCTTCCCAGTCCAATTTGCAAGGCTTCTCTTCCCATGGAAAAAACACATCATTGAATACCACTTCCTTCCCTCCCCAGTCCGATTTGCAAGGCTTCGCTTCCCATTGAAAAAAAACCTTATTGAATGCCACTTCCTTCCCTCCCCAGTCTGAATTGCAAGGCTTCTCTTCCCATGGAAGAAACTCCCCATTGAACTCCACTTCCTTCACTTCCTAATCCGATTTGCAACCTTCGCTTTCCAACACGCCCTTTAATTCACTTGATTCCCTTCTCAATCTAATGTTAAAACCTCTTCTCCAGCACCTGGGGATCAGTTTTAGGTGGTCAAGAGAGGTCCAGAGAAGGAGAAGGAGGGATGGAAGTGCTATTTTCCTCTTTCCATCCTTTGTTATAGCCCCCTAAGTTTTACCTTCAACTTATCCATGGGTCATATCAAAATCCATGATTTTGACCCTGAGACCTTCCCTTGACTTATACATGAGGTTGACTTGTACACAAGTATATACAGTAGATCTGCATGAAGTGTTCATGCTGGTGTTCCCCTATCTAAGCACTAGCCAGCCAGACCCCAATTAGCTTCCAAAATCAGATGAGCTCAGATGTGTTAAGAATGGCAAGATGGCTAATGATGATGATAAGCAGGAGGAAACCTCATCTCATGTAATACTTTGGAGATTATGGGTTGCAATAACTGGATTTATTATTTAACTTTTTGTTGTTGTTATTGTTCCATGTTTTCTTGGTGAATTATAATTGAATCCCAGACTCTCTGCTGGCATGTAGAATTCAAACAATCTGTTTGGTTTTCAGTCTTCATCAAAATAATAATTTTTAAAAAGGCATGCACAAATCAGGAAGTAAAGGCAGTGGAGGCTGGGGTCATTTGTGTTGTGCAGAAAACAGAGACCAAAAACATTAATCACAAAACAAAGACTGACATGCTATTGAAAGGTAATGCAGAAATAAGTGCATTAATAGTGTTATTGCTACCATTGTAATCAAACAATTTAAAGAATTGTTTGATTAATGCAGTAATCTCTTGAGAATGTGAGGTTGCATGTGCTCCAAGAAATTCAAGGTCCAAAGCTTGCCCGAACCATGAAATCACTAAACTTGCATGCGCCTTCAAGTTGCCTGTCAATTGATGCCAACCCTATGAATTTCAAAGATATATAATTTGCAAAGATATATGATATAAGAAAATATAGATAAGAGATAAGTGTAGTGGGGGTAAGGAGGATATAATATAGATTGTTGTAAAGATAAATAATGTATGGAAAATATTTGTACTTGTGAATAAATAATACAAATTAATTTAAAAAAGAAAAGAAAAGAAAGAGCACTCTAATGACAGATGGACTACAGACCAGCTACTGTACACATATTGTCATGTGATTACTGTACAGCCACAGATGCTACTATCTTGCTCTAATTCCACTTTTCAGTCTTCATGTGGTAAAGTCCTAATTACTTTTAAATGTTACTCTAAGGATATTTTAAGGCATTGTCAAAAATTTCGTTTTCTGATCAATCCTAGGTATTTTTTTTTTTTTTTTTGCTGAAATCAAATAACAAAAAGCAATGAAAAATGACACAGGCTTTCAAAAGTAAAGGTTATAAAAACTTTTAAAAATGTATGCTGGTTTTAAAGGAATTTGGCATTCTAAATCCAAAAAATGACCTCAAATTTGCTCCATCATGTACAGTTTTTCCCCTCACAATTTGCTTTGATGTTTTCATGTTGTAATATGTGACTGAATGAAATGATTCAGGATGATTATCCTGAAAAGATTAAGAAAGCAGTTAGTCTTCTGACAGATTTTCAAAATACTTTGATTTGCTGATATGAAGTACAAAAATCTATTCAAAAGCATTAAAAAATGGCACTGGAACATCAGTATCTCCATAGTCAAAGCTGTGTAACAACTAAATTGATAAAAATGTTGAATTTGTAAAAAGAAATGTGGAGAGAATTTTTATTGTGTTTTTTTAAAATTCAGCATCTAAAAATACATTAAAATCAGCTACAATATTGACAAAAGCTGTTTCATTGCAGGTCTGTGTTATCAAATAATGCAATGAGTAATGCAAATCACTCCCCCCGCCCAAGATTAACAGTAATGAATTACTTGTTTGTATACATGCACGTGTGTGTGGGTGTGTGTGGTTGTGTAAAGAGTTACAAAATGAATCACTACATAAAAGTGACTTCTAGAGCTCTCATGCTGAATTCAGATACAATTGAAGTATATTTCATTGAAATTAATGGGATGGTTTAGTCAAGGCTTAGCTTGAACCCCACTGATTTTAGTTAACTTCAACTAATTTAGGAGTAATCCTGGGCATAAAGAGCCAGCATGGTGTAGTGGCCTGAGTGTAGGACTCTGGAGTCTAGTTCAAATTCCAGTTCAGGCATGGAAACCCACTGGATGCGCTTGGGCAAGTCACACTCTTTCACCTTCAGAGGAAGGCAATGGCAAATCCACTCTGGATAAATCTTACAAAGATAACACTAACAGGTTCACCTTAGGGTCACCATAAGTCAGAAACAATAACAACAATCCTGGGAGTAAGACTCATTAAGTTTAGTGGGGATTATTTCTGTGGAGAAACAGAAACATACTGGACTATGGACCTGAAGTTAGTACTTATACTAATATATAATAAATTGCCTCTGTAAAGTAATGCATGTATACTGTTAAATACCAGTTCCTAAAGTTTGATGATGGTCAACCTGATCTTACAAGAGAAATAAGTTTCTTCTATTTTCTTTCTAAATGCAATCTTTGTAGAAGAGAGATGATAAGACATTTTCTTGCAGATATGTGCATGAAATGCACTTGCAGGTTTTCCAAAAGGCATTTGGCTGGACATTCTTGTAGCTAGCATGCGGCACTAAATAAACTGATTAGTCAAGAGATCTGCAAAAGCAACTCTTTCAGTGGTCCCCAAACTGTGCTCTTTAAGGGATTTTGGACTTCAGCTCTCAGAATCCCAGACTATTGGCTAACATGGCTGAGGCTTCTGGGAGCTGAAGTCCAAAGGGCACAGTTTGGGGACCATTTCCTTAAGAAGCATGGGCAGTAAAGAAAGAGGAAGCCAATGGTTAATTTCAGAAGCAGGGATGGGAACTGTGTGGCCCTCCAGATTTTGTTGAACTGTAACTCCCAGCAGCTCTACCTAGCATAGTCAATGTTGAAGAATGCAGGGAGTTGCAATTCAACAGCACATGGCTCACCTAATCAGAAAAATGCTGAAACTTCAACTTATCTGGAATACACAAGATATTACAAAATGGATTTACACTTGGTTTTAAATTTGTGTACTGTACTGTACTACACCATTTTATATAAGGGACATGATCATCCACTGATTTTAGTATCTATGGGGAGTCCTGGAACCAGTTATCCTGCAGATTTGAAGGGCTCACTGTATTTCAAAATTTCCCCTAGAAGCATGTGAATTGTACTTTCTGATGGTGCTAAGAAGTCTCCATGAGAAATCCTTAACTGATGTTACAGACCCACAGTTCTCAGAAATGCCTAGGAAATGGGAGTGATAATTAAACCAATGTAAGTCTATAAGAGCAAAGCTTATGATCACAGACGCCATTTCCTGATTATAGAGATGAATCAATGGGACTGCTCATTGGAGAAAGAACAGTGAATGCATAGAACACATTCACTTTCCACTTATTCCACTGCATTGCATTATTCAAAGTTGGATCTTGCCATTTCAAGAGAAGCTGTTGCAGTTTTCACCCAATCCTGGGTGAAATGTACAAAAAATGCACACTTTTTGTTAATGGTACTGTCAGGGTGAAACCTTGTGGCTGAAATTCAAGGTTTCATTCACCAGAGAGTTTCCAAATGTTGCAGCTGGCTTACCTCCAGGATGGGTGAAAATTTGATCCAGTGTGTTACTTTGATAATTATTTTGCTGAACTTGTGGATAATAATAATAATAATAATAATAATAATAATAATAATTTCAAAAAGTTTGGAAAGCAAAACTGATTTGTTCATCCAAATAGAGTGTGCTGAGTTCTTAATACTTAATAGTCTTGGCTTGAACTCCTATCTATTAAGCAACATCTATGGTGCTGAATTAGATCCTACCTTTTTCTCTGAAAGACTCTAGATCAGTGGCAGCTCACGGATGGGTGAGGCTCCTCATCCTAAAATGGTATGGGGGAGAAGCACCCCTACACTGAATCCATAAGCCTACTCTGCTCTTCATCCCCAACAGCTGCATGTCAGGCAGATACAACACCTCTGTGCTGGAAATAGCCTTATCTATTGAATTTGGCCTGTATTGAATGTTACGAATTTAATTCTTTCCTGGTCAAAAACTTCCTGATATTTGTAAATTTCTTAATAATAATAATAATAATAATAATAATAATAAAATTTATTTCTATCCCGCCCCTCTACCGAAGTAATCAGGGCGGCTTACATCAGTAAAATATCACAATATACCCACCCGAAACCCACCCTCCCCTTAAAACAATATTAAACATCATAAAAATTAAAACAATTAAGACAAGAATTAAAACAATTTTTAACAGTTTACAATGATAAACTTTAAACAATCTAATAGGCAGCCCACAAGCAATAAATAATGGTGCAGAAAGTGGCAACAGATGGAGGGGGGGGGGAATAACTCACTCCTTGGCCAGGAATTTAATCAGGAAAGGCCTGCCGGAAGAGATCTGTCTTGACAGCCTTTTTAAAACTCTCTAATAGCCTTTGCAGACTGCCAGAAATAGTGCAAATTGAGTCCACTTTAACTGCCCTGGCTCAGTGCTAGGGAATCATGGGAATTGTATTTTTTTTTCTCAGACATTGAGCCTTCTCTGTCAGAGAGCTCTGGTGCCACAATAAACAGCAGTTCCCATGATTCCCTAGCACTGAGTCAAGGCAGTTAAAGTGGACTCAATTTGCACTATTTTTGGCAGTCTGCAAAGGCCTAAGTTGGTGATTTGACGGATCTCGTCCGGCAAGCTGTTCCATAATCTGGGAGCGGTTTCCGAAAAAGACCTCTGGGAGGTTGTTGATAGTCTAGTTTTTGCAGTCTGAAGCAAATTCCTCCCAGAGGACCATAGTGTGTGGGTGGGATTATATGGAAGGAGATGGTCCTGAAGTTAGGATGGACCCAAGCCATGTAGGGCTTTAAAGGTAATAACCAACACCTTGTACTGGGCCTGGAAACTGATTGGCAGCCAGTGAAGTCTTTTTAAGACTGGTGTAATATGGTATCTTCTATGTGCACCAGAGACCAACCTGGCTGCCATATTCTGAACTAATTGAAGTTTCCAGACCAAGCATGAGGGTAGCCCCATGTAGAGTGCATTGCAGAAATGCAGACGGGAGGCTACCAGAGTGTGTACCACAGTTTCAAGTTCCCTTACTTCATAAACAAGATGCCTTATTGTTCATTGTCATATTTTGAAATAATGGAGGGAAAATAATCCTGTCATATAAATGAGAGGAAAGCTCCCTAAGACCGTTCAATCCAGAGACAAAAATGATCTAAATGAACCATTTCTTCTTGGTGCTGAGGCTAAACAGGTGGTATTTCTTGAGTGAAACAAAATGTAAATTGGCAGGTTTTAGGTTCATTTTATAACTCCATAAGAGGTTTTCCAGAAAAGATTAGAAGATCTGGGTACATCCTACATCTAAGATACAAAAACAACCAAACAACCCCAAACCAGTTGTACTGAGGTAGAAAGAAGCAGAGAATATGCCTTCTAAATCATGTTCTGTCTGCAATATTATGGCTCCGTTATGTCTGAAAGTCTTTCTTGTATCGATCCTGGCTTTCAGAAATTATTGCCATCTTCCTTTGCATTCCCCTCCCTGTCTGCTGTCTCTTTCATCCTCAGCTTCTTTGGCATTTGTTAAGGCAACCATCAGCACTCAGGTGGTGTGCTCTGCAAAATGCTGACCTACATGAAAATCAGTTTCAGCTCAGGTACTGGAGTGTAGCTGCTACTCTGATCCAAAATCCTTCTCCTGCATCTCGGTTGGCTTGTAGTTGATGGTTTAATATCATGATTTGTGATGTTCTGTTGGAATAGTTGTAGGTAGGGATGATTGACATACCTCTTTTTATTTCCACAGGCTTTTTCATCTGACTGACTGCTATTTTGGGATGAATCTGCAATAATTCAGATATCTGTACTAATGTATGTATGTACGCCATGACAGGCTCGCCTTAAGGTTTCCATAACTCGGAAGTGACTTGAAGGCACACATCATACACACAAATGTGTGTGTGTGTGTGTGTGTGTGTGTGTGTGCATGTGTTTTGTGTTTATAAACCCATTGGGACTAAGCGGGACTCAAAGCAACTCACAAACAAGTATCTTTAAAAGCCCAAATACAAACAAAACAAAACAAAGCCATAATAATGAAAGAAATTATAATATTAAAATACAATTGAATTAAACTTTAAAAGTACATTGAAAATTATATTGAAATTTATTAATTTTATTGCAATATATATATTTATTACAGAACTGTTTGCATACACCAATCTGCTTAAATTATATCTCTAACCCCTCAGTATCTATTCTTTAGAAAAACACAGCACTCCCACTTCCTGCATTACAAATCCCTTTGATTATCAAATGAACAGATGATGAAAAAGGTTTTTCAGCAGAAAGGCAATAGGGCAGGGGTCAGCCTAGCCTCTCTTGGAAGGGAATTCCACAGCCTGAGAGCAGCCACTAAGAACATTGTTCTGTTTAGAAATATCTTACTATTCTTCTAAAAAAAGAGAAGCAAGTGGATATATAAACATCTGCATGTATTGGCTTAAATCTGCATCATCCTCTCTATTGGCTTAAAGCCACATTTTATTACTGGGAAGTCCAGCAGAAACTTCAATTAGGGGGCAGAGAAAAAACTTCAGATATTAAAGTGGCATCATATTCCCCAGCAGGAAGTATTTGTGCATGGGCACAATTTAAAAGTGAGAAACTCAGATAAAAGAGGAGCTGTTCCTTATTATTTGCCCATGTTGTGCATAAACTTTCTGAGCTGGTTTCCTTTTTCCTCCCTGCCAAGGTACTTAATAATATTCTCAAATCTATTATGTATTTGGGAGGCTTTCCATTGGAAAGCTGAATGCTGAATTATCAGTGTAGTATTCAATTCACAGTCTTGGCTGCATCCCTGGTAACTGGTATGCTTTGTTCTCAATTCTGATGTGTGAGTACAGCAAGTGTTTGAATTGATTCAAGCAATATATTTCTTTTCTTACAACTGCCCTGGTACATCCCACTTATTCTGGTATGTACTTGTGTAGATAAATGTACCATGCAGTCTAGGCAAACAGAGATAACATTATGGCCAGAAACTTCAGAAATTTGTGCAAGTCTCCTCTCTCCACTGTATGTTCACAAAGTGTCATAACTATGGCTCTTTGGTTCTCACATAATCCTTGTCCACAGGTGGACATCCAGAGAAAAAGAGCTTTCAGACTAGACAATTAAGTGGTTTATTTTTATTTATAACTATTTACAATTTATTTAGGGATAATTGAAAGAGTTTCCATAATTGTTTCCAATGAAGTTACTGTATCAGTGTTCTTGCAGATCTGATTGGACCAGTACCAATGGTTGGGCATTGCCCAGTCATCACTTACCATGGAAAATGACACTTGTGAGGAAATCAGTAACATACTTTCTTTAATAAGTGTGATGCCCTCATGAAACCAAAGCAAAGTGAGGACAGTGCTCTCTTCCCTTACTCTGATTTAGCTTGATGATAATACTATGTAGCCCATGAGAACAAAGTATAGAAACATTTTTTGGGGGGGATTATAACTACATCCAGAATCCCTTCATCAGCATGTACAGTGCCAGTATGTAGGAAGAACACTCATGCTCACAAGTATCTAAAAAATCAAAGATGAGGGGGGCATCTTCACAGCCTGTGAACAGGGTGGAGAATTGAGGGGGTTACTTCTCCCCTATTTAATTTTTACTAATTTAAGTGGTGTCAAATCAAAGTTCAGTTGATACATTAATCAATTAAACCAATTAAGCCCAAATAATACAACACATTTTACAAAAAAAAAGTTTGTTCAGTGCTATGCTAAGAATGTGAGTCAAAGATGTCACTAATTCAATGAGATTTGCATCAAAGTAAGTATACAGAAGCAGAATTAACTGTCTAAAGTTTGCCATTTATTGCTTATTTTGTACATGAAGTATTGGCTTTTGTAGAGAAGAGAAACATGTGATTAATCCCATCTTCATTTTAAGCCTTGCCATTCCACTGTAAAGCCTGTGGCAATTTTCAACAGAATGGTTAGCAGCAATTTAAAGCCCATCTGTTATGACTTTGCTGTCAAATGACTTGCCAACAAACTGGTAGAAGGAGAAAACTATGCTTTTCAAAACAAGAAAACATTGGTCTCCAAACAGCCACTTTACAGCCATGCCACTTGTTCGGTGGGAGCCCAAGCCTGTTTAATGACATAATGTTCCTCTTTCCCTCACAGACCTGGTTGGCTGGTGACACTGGACATTTTCCCAGCCTCCTCAGTATATTGGATGGCTCAGCTGCTCCAACCATCTGCAGAAAAATAGCCCGACACATTTGGGTGCCTGAGGCAGAGGATATAAATGACAGGCCCATTTTGGAGAGCATGATAATGGGCATTTGGCTGTCTTGGGTGCATGCGCATGTAACTCAAAGCCTTTTCAGTGATGTGGGAGGCCATACCCTGCCTAACAGTCTTGCCCTGGAACAACACCTCACCTCCATACCTTTGTTCTATGACAGTATAGATTAGTAGTTCCCAAACATAGGATTCTAGAAGTTGCTGACCATTGGCCATATTTGCTGGGATTCTGGGAGGTGAAGTTCAAGAACATCTGAGTACCCATGCTTGGGAACTATTGAGATACACATTAGCTCCTTTATCCCTCTTGCTTACTGTATTTTGGACAACAGAGGGATTATGCTGTGGATATCAAAGCTGAAGGATCTAATTAGGCCTTGAAAGAACTGTCAGTATCCCCAACTTGACTCCACATAAATTACAGGAGTACCTTCAAGACTGAGAAACTGAGGCCTTCATTTAGGTCCAAGACACACCGCAAAAATAATCCAGTTTAAGACCTCTTTAACTGCCCTGGCTCAATGCTAAGGAATCCAGAATTCCCTAGCATTGGGCCAGTGCAGGTAAAGTGGCCTCAAACTGGATTATTTCTGCAATGTGTTTTGGACCTTAGCCAAAAGGTTGAACCACAAATGGCTGGTTAACTCTATCTGGACTGGAGTAGCTATATATAGTTCATAATTTGGAGAAGTGTGCATTTTCATAGATAATGACTCTGGTACTCAGAATCAGTACTACAAAATTAGATAACCAGGGTAATTTCTTCCCCATTCCTCCATCCACTTACCTGTATAATCTCTTCACTGCTCTGACTAAAGTAGTAGTATAGATATCTATGACCTAAACCCAATATAACTTTAATGGAGAAAAGTAGTGCAGCTCATTCAGTTATTTCAGGTGTGCAAATGGTGGAGCATTTGTTCTTGTAGTCCCTAGACACACTACCCTTGCACAAGGTGTGTCCAATCAGTTTTACAACTAGTTGTGTAACTTGATGCAAAACTGGAGTCTACACCCCCCCCAATAAATCAGAACTTTGTGTTCACAAGTGCAATATTGTTTGCACCAGAAGAATAACATCATAGAATACTGTCCAATGAATGAAATGGGATTATGAGACTGGAAGGCAATAATGAATGGGTGGGGAAAGTGCAACACAATGGCTGTATGTGATCCTAAGGTCACTTTTGATGCCCTCAGTGTCTCCTAGCAACCTTAAATTGTTAAAATAATGGGGGAATACTCTCCCACAGTCCTTAAGAGAGTATGGAGTGTTGTTTCCCTACTTTTTTACTCCCACCCCTATTTTAAGACTGGAAGACAGTGGGGAAATGAGCCCTCTAAGGTCTCTGAGGGGCATTTAATAATTATTTATTAAATATTTATTTATTTAGGCATCTTCCAAGCATCTCTCATTCAAAATATTGCAAAGTGTGTTACTATTGACATATTATAATATTAAAGCCCTTCAGTACAATAAAATCAAGTAACAGAACAATAGAAGAATGCTAAAACAATATAATAATTCATTAAAACCACTCAGATCATTAGGGGTAACTGACTAGCCTGGTGATCAGGAAAATAAATAGATCAACAAATAATTCTTCATTTGGAAGCAGAAACATATGGCTTTGGGAACCTGCCTAATAATGAGGAGGACATAATTCCATATAGTCTGTGCCACAGTGGAGAAGTACCTGTTCTGTAATGCAAACAAGCAAACTTCACTAAATTGTGGAAGAGAAAACACACACATCTCCCTAATATGAACAGAGATTTCTCATAGTAGGTACTATGGAATCTTGATATTACAGCCCCCTTTCCAATAGTTTGCCTATCTCTAACTACAAATAAGGAATCTCATTTATCTATATCTCCATCCCACTCAAATATATCTAACCTATCTATGACCTCTAGGGTTTTGGGAAGAACTCACAGATGTACAATGCAGCCTTTCAGTGATGATAGCTCTGTTGTCTGTCAACATAGAGGGTAAACCACAATTGAAGAAAGATCCCTGTGCAGTTTCCTCCCTTGCATTACTGTCATATTCTCAGCAATTTTGGCACTTTCTCTACCATCCAATCTTCTCACCCATTCCGATGGCACATGAGAAGTGACAAGAAGTTTGCCATCTTGACACATCTGTTGCATCTGTATGACATCCTGGCTTTAAGAAAAATCTTCACAAAACCTGTCACCTGCTACTTGAGCTACTTAAACGCAAGAGATACTCACATTCCATCATTTTAGAACAGTTTCCACACTGATAATTTAGAGAAACACAACACAAAACATATTCATGTGCTTTACTGTACTAAGTACAACTGCCCCAGAACATTTTCTTGCAACAGCTGAATGACATTTCAGAAACTAAAAGGCTTTGATCCTCTGTTGTATTTTATCACTTTTAATTAGAAATAATCTGTTGTTGTTATTAGGTGCTTCAGATTGACTCCAACTTATGGTGACTCTATCCTTTCTTGGCAAAGTTTATTCAGAGGTTTGCCGTTGCCCTCCTCTGGGACAGCCGAAAGTAATCCAGTTGGTTTTCCATAGTTAAGTGGGGATTTGTACCCTGGTCCCCTAGAATCCTAGTCCTGCACTTAAATCACAACACTGCATTGTCTCTCAAAACAATTCAAAATAACCCACGACACACAAAAAAACAAAACAAAACAAACAACCCACTCCACAAAAGAAACTGTTATGTATACATGTTTGTCCACATGCACACATGTACACACACACACACACACTCCTATATGATCTGAGCCTGAGTCTGTGAGATGGAGTGCCTGAAATTTACTCCTCCCTGATAGTTATCATAGATTCAGTAGTAAATAGAAGTCATATTTAAATTTGTATGATGCAAAGCCCACTCTTTGGAAATTTGGTCTGAGTAGCTGCTTAAGCTCCTGCTAGGCAGCTGTGGGAGAATCTGTCCCTTTGTCTTTCTTTCTTTCTTTCTTTCTTTCTTTCTTTCTCATTCATTCATTCATTCCTTTCCGTTTAAACCCACAAGTTCTTCTTTTTCTAGTAGGAAAATTTTTTTGCAGTTTTTAGTACCGTATATTCTTGGAAAACAGTCTGAAAATGAACTGCCTGCTCCCACTTACCCCAGCCCAATTCAAATATACACAGCTATTTCAAGCATGGTGAGGCCCATGGTGTACTTGCCTGCCATGCAAGTGTTAAAGAGGAGGACCATCTTACAAGAAAAAGCAATGTACACCCCAATCCAGTACTAACATGGTTGAATACACAGGGATTCAGATTTTTAAGAGTAAACCTGACCATCCTGGAAACATCCAGACTCTTCTCATTTCAGATGCTAAGTTGGGTTGGAACTGGATAGAGATGAGGAGGCCACTGGGTAATACCAACATTTTTGGGTCACAGCTAGGAAAGACTCCTGTCTGCCAGGTTGGATATGATTAATACTTGGATGGAGGAGCACCAGGTAATCTCTAGGTAAGGCTAACAAATGATTCTGCCTGAAACACTGGACAGCTACTGCAAGTCAGAGGTGACAACTTAGGAATTAATTGGACAAATGACCTGATTCAGTATAAAAAGCAGCTCCTTTCACTTTTGTGTTCCAGCCATTTAGACTACTCGGTCTAGAAGGACATATCTTTCAGTTGCAGTTTTCCCCACATTCCGTTAAACAGCAGCAACAGCAACAACCTCAACCTATCCTCGGATCTTATCACTCAGGCAAATAATCTGGCATCAGCCCAAAGGGATGCAGCTGGGACACGTGATGTAGGTGGGAATTATTGCACTGTAAGTTGCCACCGATTCACCGGGTGACAGCATCCCAGGTCCCAGCTGTGCACAGCCGGCCAGTTTTAAAACTCAGGGAGCTTTTGTTTTCAAAAATTGGCCAGCTCAGCATGGCTGGGACCTGGGATGCTGGTGCCTGGTGGAATTGGCAGCAAATTACAATGCGATAATTCCTGCCTGCATCACGTGTCTCGGCTGTATCCCATTGGGCAGATGCTGGGTTATTTGCCTAAGCAATAGGGTCCCTCATCAAGGTTAGGGAGAAACTTGTGAGGTTCAGTAAATTGTTACTAAAAATTAACTGAACTAAAATGCTCACTTAATCATCCCATTGCACAGAGATTCTCCTACTGGATACCAACAGAACAAATGACCCATGTTTTAATTCCCTTCACCTTTAGGGCTTTCCATCATATAAGAGAAATGAGCTAGGTGATGCAGAGTTTTTGTGTGCTGTGTGTTTAATCATGTTTGAAAGCTGTGAGGCAGGACAGCACAGCTGTTAAGCTCCACTCTGAAGAAAACTCCAAACAGCAGTCATCCAAACTGTTTGCATGTATGTTTTTGAAACGTGATTTATTTATTTTTATTTGTTGCTACCAAGGCAATATGTTCTGTTAGGGGCCTGGAAAATCCCAAGTCTAAGTCATGTGTTCATCCATCATTTGTACAAGGACAGTAAACTTTATAGTCTCCAGCAAGTTAGTGTTTCCCTTTCAGAAACATCTGGAACTTCTTCTTCTTCTTCTTCTTCTTCATTATTTTCCAGATGTATAAAATAAAGAACAATATACAAATAAAATTAGAAAAAGAGAAGAAAAAAGAAAAACAGATTGATAGGAAAAAAAAAAGACAGCAATAAAAAATGATAAAGATAAAAGTAACTTCTCATCTTCTTTTCATCATTTATAAACATATAATCCATTGCTACTTCTCAGGTCTATCCCAACTCTCCTCCTCTCTATATAGTCTACCTGGTAATAAACACAATTGAAACAATTTAAAACATATCCTTAATTTCTACAAAAAGCCAGTGATGGGTTAATAATCTTTATGTTTATCACATTTAATCAAAGGAACATTCTAACTCTAATATTCTATCTTCTAATCTCTTCCAAACATCTCTCCCTACAGATAAGTTCTCTTATTATTTTCTACAACTATAGCATACATACCAACTTTATATGTTAAAATCCTTAAACTTCCTTATCTCTCTCTAACATCACATTTTAAACCCCTTTCCTAATGTTTATCCGAACTTTTATTCTCTTTTCTCTAGATCAGTGATTTCCAACTTTTGGTCTTCCAGATGTTTTGGACTTCAGTTCTCATGATTCTTGACTGTTGGCTAAGTTGGTTGGTGCTTCTGGGATGTGAAGTGCAAAACAATTGGAGAACCAAAGATTTGGAACCACGGTTCTAGATGAACAGCTATAGCTCTCTCGTTACCCATCACAGAGATGCTGTTTTCCAGTTGATTTCCACTTTTTCCTCATTTTCATCTTTCTTAAATACTCCAGTAGTATTCACCTCCATTTCCTGAAAATTCTCTTCCATTCCCCTTTTTATCAATGTCTCTGCTAGCTTTTCCTGCCATGATCTCACAAACTTAAATGACCCAACCAAACTGCTTGTTTCTTTGCACTTTCTGAACATTCCTCCAAAGGTGTCCAATTCATTTCTTTAAACGCTGGAATCTTTAAAGTTGTGCTATCCGAAACTTTTATATAGGGCCTTTCCAGACTGCTAGAAATAGTGCAAATTGAGTCCACTTTAAGGGTTAGGGTTAGTGCTAGGGAATCATGGGAATTGTTTTTTTCTGAAACATTGAGCCTTCTCTGTCAGAAAGCTCTGGTGCCACAATAAAATACAGTTCCCATGATTCCCCAACCCTAACCCTAATCCTTAAAGTGGACTCAATTTGCACTATTTCTGGCAGTCTGCAAAGGCCCATAGTCAAAATATTTACTCCATCAGCACCTCTGCTGCTATAAAAGCACTGCCAAACTGCCAGTCTTATCTGCTATTTTGTTGTAACAACAAGTACAGTGTATCTCTTCACCAAAACAATGTCCTTTTCCACAGGAACTCTTAGGGCCTGTACAGACTGCCAGAAATAATCCAGTTTGAGACCACTTTAACTGCCCTGGCCCAATGCTAGGAACCATGGGAACTGTAGTTTATTGTGGCACCAGAGCTCTCTGACAGAAAAGGCTCAATGTCTCAAAAACAAAACAAAAAACCCTACAGTTCCCATGATTCCCTGGCACTGAGCCAGGACAGTTAAAGTGGTCTCAAACTGGATTATTTCTGGCAGTCTGTATAGGCCCTTACTCTTGTAAAACTAATCCAAGCTATTTCCACCAAGGGTAAAAAAGGAAGAAAATCCCATCTTGAATTTTAAAATTAGTAACCCCCTAATCTATTCAGTTATATCACCATCCAGTTACATTTTTTGTATTACTCTTCTTGACACAAAATGGAGCCTACTCATAGAAGTAATGCTGTTACTGAAGAAATGAAAATGCCTTTAATTAAAGTACCTAAATTTGAGATGTTAAAAGTAAAGATGTTTAAAGAAAGTGTGGTGGCAGGCTTTATTGTCCTCAGGCTTGGATTCATCAGCATGAGATTGATGTAGCCCTTAGCCCTGCCAAAGCTGCAGTTGCACCTGACTGCTTGGATTTCCATGGTCATTGCAGAAATTCGGGTTCCCAGGTGCTGAGTAGATAATCTTCCATTCTTCATCTGTAGAGAATTTCACTGGTTGGAATTCTCTTGAGAATTGGGAATCAAAGCCTCTTCTGACACAGAGCCTTGTGGAGAAGCATCAACAAGCCATGGCCACTTGTCCCGAAGTCCAGAACACTTGGAATTTCTTTGATGGTCACCCTGGCTGTTGTCTAGAATAGGCCAGTGGTTCTCAAATGGTGGGGCAGGATTCCCAGGTGGTGGCGCAAGAGTTGCTCCAGGGGGGCATGAGACTTGGAGGCCTTGATCCCTCCTCCTCTTTCTCCTTTGCTTCCCAAATGTTTTCTGTCCTGGAGGGGAAGAGAAAGGCAAGGAGGGTTCTTGGTGCCTCTGTCTGAGGGGGAGGGGGGGAGGGAGGGAGAGATGGGAGAGGAGAGCTATTTCTTTATAAAATGTTAAAATATGAATATACATGAATGTGTGAATGAGAATATGTAAATAAAATAAAAAATGTGGGGTTTTTATATATACTATGTCGACTGGGGAGGGGGTGCAATGTCTGCATATAGATTCAAAAGGGGTCACAAAGGTAAGAAGTTAGAGAACTACTGGAATAGCCAGTGTTTGGGTAACTTGGATCCAAGAAGAGCTTTCTGTTCTGGGAAGTCCTTTTTGGTTGCAAGTGAAGAATTTTTATACTCCAGCAAGCCTTGGGCAATAGATTGCTTTACTAGGAAAGGGTGTTTAATGGCACTGTATTGCTTTTATTCTTTATTTTAAAGCAATATTTTAAATGGTTTTTAATTTTTTTTTGTTAATTTAATACTGTTTTAATTTTTTAAATGTTTTTAACCATATGCATTTTTATTGTAATCCTCTCAGTTTTGTAAACCATCTCAAGTCCCTGTTGGGAAAAGGCCCTGTATAGATAAAGGGATGAACATATGGATTAAAAGGTGCCAGTTAAATTAGAGACCATAACTTCTTCCCACTCTAAGGGTGGGCAACTTTTTTCATCCCAAGGACAAAATGTAGTTTCAGAGGAGCTCTTGGGGGCTGCATTCACATGGTGAGCCTTTGGATTGCTGGGATGGTGGCAGGAGTTGATCACACTAGAAAAGGTGTATTTAAAGTAGGGGCAGGAATGCTGTAGCCCAGGAGCCTCATGTGGCATTCCAATGCTGTTTTTCCAGGCTCTGAAAGCACCATAAAAACATGCTACCAAATTCTAGAAGGAATATTATGGAAGCCTTTTAAAGCAAGCAAGCAAGCAAGCAGCAAACTGCTATACTGGAGTTAAAGCTAGCAAAATGCTTGCTTTAAATGGGGCTTTCTTGATGCATTTTGTCATTACAGTTTGGTGGTGGCAGACTGCATGGATGACAGCAAGTATTAGGGAGACAAATTTGTCCTCCTCTAACTTGCTGAAGTTGCTCAGCGCAATCCAAAGCATTATTTTGTTCTTAGGGCTTTGCAACACTTGGTTCTAACAAAGGTCATTTAGGCTACAGAGCCAAGCTAAATAATATCCATGGGTACAAACATAGTGTGATGTTGTCTAGCAACTAAAGTGAAGCCTAGAGTTTTGTTCAGTTAAGCACCATGGTGTTAAATCATTTGCTGTGTTCTGTGTGTCTCCCTAGCTATCTAATGTCTATTTTTGCCAAACTTTCAGTCCTGACTTAAGAAAGTAATTATGCATAGTAATGCTCTATGACTAACAGTGCAATCCTATACATGTCTACTTAGAAATATGCCGCATTGTTTTTGTTTTTTAGAAAAACAGATATAGAAATGCAGACTTTAAGCCTCATCATTAAGGAGTACTATTGACTTTTCAGATGTGGTTAATTTCCTCTGAATTTTCTCCCTCCCTCCTGGGGACTGTAGTCCAAAAACCTAACCTTTCCAAGCTCTGAATATATGTAGAGACCATAATGACTGCCCCCCCCCAAAGTCATACCAAATTGAACCTTCTAAGATACTGTCTTTTTATCCCATGGCCTTATACCTCTACCTCATTCCCCAAAAGATATCCTGCCATTTAAGATTACAGGTATCTTTCTGAGTTCAGAACAATTTTGTATTCTGATTCCAGTGTTCTTGACAGATGTTGGAGAGGGAGTGGTAGAAAACCATCAACTACATCTGGCTGTCTCATATAAAGGCCTGAGGCTACACTACACACTCTGACACTGTAATGATGAGTGAAATATAAAACCTGAGCAGTAGGAAAAGAGAGGCAGAAGATCTCATTCCTGGAGACTGACCTACTTCCGATCAAACCTAATGTGTAACCTGCAAATCATGCACAATTCTGACAGCTAGTAGAAACCTCTCTCTCTTTCTCTCACTCTCTCTTCCTCTCTTGTTCATATGGCTTGTCATTACAAAACATCTTACTGAACTGAGCAGGCCTACTTTTGATAAAAACAGGTTCAGAAGGAAGCCAGTGCAAAGGAGTGAAGCCTACATGTCATACTATTATATGACCTCTTCCCAGGTTTACTAAGATTAACAGTGTGAAAATTACTGGGAATTGCTGAGATAAAATGTGCTAGGCAATGACAGTTCAGGAAACAGAATATGCAGACCATGGATTTTTTTGGACTAAAATTCTTCAAATTCCCCGATCAGCTGAGGGGTTCTGTAAAAATCAGGTGTGGTTCAAATAGATAGAAAATTCCACTTTCTTCCTCATTCCATTTTTTTTAAAAAAGTGAAGTTCTTTTCATCCCAGATATGGAAAAATATGTAAACATTGTTAGATTCCTAATAAAAATGGAATGAACTGAAATTCTCATTTGTCTGTAATGAAATCTAACAACTATCCCCACATACACAGCTATGCTGTGTCTGCCTGTTAGAACAGTTATGCTGATGACACCCAGATATATTTCTCCATGTCTCGGTCTTCAGCTTCGACTTCAGATGGCGTCTCCCCTCTCAATGATTGTCTTAAGGCAGTAATGGACTGGATGAGGAAAAACAGATTGAGACTAAACGGAGGTACTAACAGTTATGGGTCTGAAACCAGGCTTGGGAATACAACTTCCAGTCCTGGATGGAATCACACTCTCCCCTAAGGACTGTGTTTGCAATTTGGGGGTGCTCTTGGATCTATCGCTACAGATGCTTAATCAGGTAAATGCGATGGTCAGGAGTGCCTGTTATCAGCTTCGGCTGATATGCCAGCTGCGCCCTTTTCTGGAAACTAAGGGTCTTTGCAGACTGCCAGAAATAGTGCAAATTGAGTCCACTTTAAGGGTTAGGGTTAGTGCTAGGGAATCATGGGAATTGTTTTCCCCCCCTGAGACATTGAGCCTTCTCTGTCAGAGAGCTCTGGTGCCACAATAAAATACAGTTCCCATTATTCCCTAACCCTAACCCTAACCCTTAAAGTGGACTCAATTTGCACTATTTCTGGCAGTCTGCAAAGGCCCTAAGGATCTTGAAACTGTGGTACACATGCTGGTAACCTCCCGTCTTGATTTCTGTAATGAGCTGTACATGGGGCTACCCTTGTGCTTGACTTGGAAACTTCAATTAGTTCAGAATATGGCAGCCAGGTTGGTTTCTGGTACTTCCGGAAGAGAGCATATTACACCTGTGCTAAAATCTCTCCACTGGCTGCCCATTAGTTTCCATTAGTACAAGGTGTTGGTTATGACCTTTAAAGCCCTATATGGCTTGGGTCCAACCTATCTCTGGGACCACCTCCTTCTGTATGACCCACCCTGCACACTCCAGTCCTCTGGGAGGAATTTATTACAGCTGATAAAAATTAGGCTATCAGTGACCTCCCAGAGGGCTTTTTCTGCTACCGCTCCCAGACTATGGAATGCCTGATGGACGAGATCCGTCTTATTTCTACCTTAGACAGCTTGAAGAAGGCTGTTAAGATGGATCTCTTCTGGCAGGCCTTTCCTGTATAAGTATCCCAGCCCAAAGAGTCAGATAACTTTTCTCTCTTCAGTGCTGCTGCTGATTGTGTTATATTGCTGGTGATGTCTGGTTTTATACTTCGCTTTAAGTAATGTTTTTAAATTGTTTTAGTTTAATATCTTTTTAAGGGGAGGGTGGTTTTGGGATTGGATATATTTACTGGTGTTTTTACTGTTGTAAGCCACCCCAATTGTGTCGCAGAGGGGTGGAATAGAAATAAATATTGTTGTTGTTGTTATTATTATTATTATCATTATTATTATTATTATTATTATTATTATTAAGGATACGGAGCCTGTCAAAAAAAAGAGGTGGCAACTGGCATAAATGGTTGAGGAATATATATATATTTCAGAATTTCCAGACTTTCAATAGTGAAGTATTCAAAAACCAGAGGTGGGTATACTGACTGACCAATTTTACTGTCTCACAACATTTCTTGATAAACAAACAAACCTCAGCTTCCTTCCACCCTGAATATGAAGAAATTTGTCAATTTGAGTAAATTCTTATTTTATTTTTTAAAAAATCGGAATGAATGCTCAACCATCCCATAGTTCCCAGCAGTCACAGATCAGCAGGAAAATTCATGCCTAGCCCCTGTCTTTTCTCTTTCTTGTAAGGACTCCTGGATTTTCTCCCTCCTTCACCACCACCCCCCAACAGCCAGCTGCAAAATGGCTTTGCAGCCAACTTCAAATCTGATTTTGCAGCTGACAATGAAGCACTCTGCACTTGAGTCTTCACCCCACCCCTCTAGGGGAAGGAATCTTGCCTCTCCCAGGAGGGCAAGTGGAAAAAGAAAAGAAGACATAGGGCCTCGGCAGATGGCCACACGCTTGGCGCCCCTTCCTCCTCCCGAGGTTGCCCTCGGAGCTGCCGGCCCTCCGCACGGCCGGCGCTCCGAGGGCAACCTCCCGTCGCAGCGTCCGGACACGCTGCGGCGGAAAAGTCAGCGAAAGTGCGCCGCAAGCTTTTGAGGTGCACTTTCGCTGACTTGTGAAAGGAGCGCTATTTTAGCGCTCCTTTCAGGAACGGTGAAGGTGTGCTGCAGGATCGAGGCATGGGGATGCCTCGGTCCCGCGGCGCACCTTCCCACGGTGGCCCCGTGCCGCCAGTCTGCTTAGGCCCATACTCCAACAGCCATCAGAAATTTGGAATGAACCTATGTTGCTTCACCTGCTTCTTTAGGTAAGCAACAAAGATAAACTCAGCACCTTTACTAAAGGGGGATTTCCTTAGAGGATCTCCTTTGTATTATAATACTCCTAGAAGAAGATGTTTCATTCTCTTTCTCACAGACAGAAAATTTTGTCTCTGCCTTAATGGATTTTGGGCTTCCCCTTCCACCTCTAATTTCTCTAAAATAGTGTCATCATTGAAGAGAAGAATTCCTGTTGTGGAGATTTTTCCCCTCTCCATTCAGTTCTGTCTGTAGATTTGTTTGTTTTTGAGATCTGCATAATCCTTATACTTTCAGGCTTAGTTTTTATTGACTAAGGGCCTCGGCAGACGACTAATAGAGTCGTCTTCCGGGCAGGGAAGAGGAGGGGCAGCCGCACGAGCGGCGCCCCTTCCTCTTCCTGAGGTCGCCCTCGGAGTCGCCGGCTGTCCGCATGGCCGGCGCTCCGAGGATGACCTCACGCCGCGGCGACCGGATGCGCCACGGCATTTGAGTCAAGGAAAGAGCGCCCGCCGCTTTTAGGGTGCCCTTTCCCTGAAATCTAAAAGGAGCGCCAGTTTGGAGCTCCTTTTAGAGTCGCCAACAGTGCGCCACGGTGCGGCTGCCGCAGTCCAGTGGCGCTCCGTCCCGCGGCACACGGGGAGCTCCCGTCTGCTTCCCCCCTTATTCTATGTATGTATGTGTGTCAGACCTGCACATTACCATAAAAAAGAAATTGTAGTATGTAGAGCAACAACATTGGGAGAAATTTACTGCCTACCTATTTTCAGAGATAGGTTTTGGCCTCAAGGCAAACCCTACCACAAGGTTTTCTGTGGTTGTGAGTGTGTGGCTCAGCCAATTTCAATGGTCAAGCAAGGAATCGAACTCTGATGTCCAGAGTTGTAGTCTAATCCTCAAATCACTGCACTGCTGACTCTCCTTCAAAGTAAATATGTACAGAATTATAGTTTAAGAGACATATTCTAAAGCCAGTTGGAATGTACATGTTTCTTTGTGACAGAAATGATTTTCCCCAAATACATAATTTTTAAGTATTTCATTTCATTTCAGCTAAAACTGTTGTACATTATTTTCCCCCAAACCAATTTTTTTACTAACAAAAACTCTGTGAAGTAGTGTTGGCCGAGGAACTATGACTGGTTTAAGGTGACCATCATTGTGTTAGGGAGACGGTGCAATTTAACCTGTTCTATAATGTGCATTGTGCATAGGGAGTCAATGTGAATACATCATTCATGCAGTGGCCATATATCTGAGAGAAAGTTGTAATTTTGAGCAGGGTCTGATAAAGACATTTTGGTTTTCCAATAATGTGAGATAAATGTTATATTTATCATTAGTCATGCTGTGCACACATGCACACCCAAAACAGAATATTGTATTTATTGATTTGATGGTTTTTAATTTTTTAAAGGGCTTTCCAAAACTTAGTATATAAATCTCAAGATTTCTCTGCTTAAAATAGTTTTTGATGTTCTTCCTCATTAAGAATTTTTGCCCTCTTGTTGCCACACTCTTTTGACCTCCCTCAGACATTGTTTAGCCAGTTTTCATCTGTGAAACAATGCAGGGTATGCCACCCTTGCTACTCATCAGCTTTGTATAGATAAATTATCTATTTGCCTCTTAGTTATTTCCATTATCTAGTGTATACACCAACGCAAGTTGCATTTTGGTTGATTATAAAGACAGGTAACAAAAAGTGAGGATTTCGAAACAGGTGCCATAACTTTTAAACAGTTGGGATATGATTCATTGTAAATGTGATATTTAATCCCTAGAATCATAGAATCATAGAGTTGGAAGAGACCACAAGAGCAATCCAGTCCAACCCTCTGCCATGCAGGAACTCAAAATCAAACCATCCCCAACAGATGGCCATCCAGCCTCTGTTTAAAGACCTCCAAAGAAGGAGACTCCACCCCACTCTGAGGATGGAATGTGTTCCACTGTCGAACAGCTCTCACTGTCAGGAAGTTCCTCCTAATATTGAGTTGGAATCTCTTCTCCTGTAGCTTGCATCTGTTGTTCCGGGTCCTATTCTCTGGAGCAGCAGAAAACAAGCTAGCTCCCTCCTCACTATGACATCCCTTCAAATATTTAAACAGGGCTATCATATCCCCTCTTTTCTTAATCATCTCTTCTCCAGGCTAAACATATCCAGTTCCCTAAGTCATTCCTCATAGGACATGGTTTTCAGACCCTTCACCATTTTAGTCACCCTCCTCTCCACACACTCCAGTTTTTCAACATCCTTTTTGAATTGTGGTGCCCAGAACTGGACACAGTATTCCAGGTGGGGCCTGACCAAAGCAGAATACAGTGGCACTATTACTTCCCTTGATCTAGATACTATACTTCTATTGATGGAGCCTAAAATCGCATTGGCCTTTTTAGCTGCCACATCACACTGTTGACTCAAGTTCAACTTGTGGTCTACTAGGACTCCTAGATCCCTTTCACATTTAGTCTCATTAAGCCAGGTGTTCCCCCTCTTATATCTATGCATTTCATTTTTTTGCCCTAAGTGCAGTACTTTACATTTCTCCATGTTGAAAATCATTTTGTTAGCTTTGGCCCAGCTTTCTATTAAGGTCATTTTGAATTTTCATCCTCTCTTCTGGGGTATTAGCTATTCCTCCTAATTTGGTGTCATCTGCAAATTTGAGAAGCATGCCTTCTATTCCTTCATCCAAGTCATTGACAAAGATGTTGAATAGCACTGGGCCCAGGACAGAACCCTGTGGCACCCCACTGGTCACTTCTCTCCAAGATGAAGAGGAGCCATTGCTGAGCAACCTTTGGGTTCAGTCAGTCAACCAGTTACTAATCCACCTAACAGTTGTATGTCTAGCCCACATTTTACTATCTTGTTTTCAAGAATATCATGGGGGACTTTGTCAAAAGCCTTACAAAAATCAAGATAAGCTATGTCTACTACATTGTCTTCATCTAGAAAGCTGGTAATTCTATCAAAAAAAGAGATTAGATTTGTTTGGCATGAATTGTTTTTGAGAAACCCATGTTGTCTTTTTGTGATTATGGTATTTCTTTCTAAATGCTCACAGACTCTCTGTGTAATGATCTGCTCTAGAATCTTTCCCAGTATTGATGTCAGACTGACTGGACAATAGTTGGGATCCTGAATTAGGCCCTTGCATCATTTGCCTTGTTCCCTCTATAACCCTGTTTTTCTATGTATCCCTATGCATATTTCCTTAGAAGGAAATCTCATAATGTTTAGTGGGGACTTACACTAGAGAATGACAGTCTGAGTCATGGTTTACACCATCAAAACAATGCATTATTGGGTAATGTGAGTGTGTATGTTCTTATTAATATTTCAGTTTATTGTAAAATCAAACACTTTTTAAAATGAATATTTAAGCGTGTTACAAAATTAACTTAATTTTGTAACATGTAGAGTTGGACCAGGAGTTACTTAGACCAGACCCATTGAAAACAGTGGGACTTATGCTTGTCATGATTTAAATTTCATTGGCCCAAATATAGTTATTGATGTCAGACTCCCTAGATTTTGGAATCAATGGAACTTCCATAAATGCTAACTTACCAAGATCACTTTGATTTAATGATTTGCTCTAGTTGGCACTAGATTTAAGCCATTGATTTCTGTGGGTCTCCAAGTATAGCTAAATCTTAATCCAACCCATGAAATCTTTAGATAACGAAAAAAAGAAAAAAATGTGTGATGTAAATACAGTACAATATGAACTCTGACTTAATCCTCTACTGATGTTTCCAGTGCAACATGTTCAATAAATCTAGAATTCTTTTAAAAATAACCTTCTGTCCTTGCACTAACTATATCTCTGTTTCTTATAGTTCTGTAATAGTAAGAGGACTACTCCCTTCTCCTAACTTAGGCAATTTCCATTTTTTTTCCTGTGCTAAGAGATATATTATTGATCCTGACTACCATAACTTTCTGCTGTAAAGGTCTTGATAAGAGACTTCATCATGGTCAGTTGGGTCAGTTGGTTACAGCACAGTGTTAACAATGCCAAGACCATGGGTTCAAGTCTCTTTATGGGTCAATAGCTGTAGTGAATGTAGTGACCTTGATTGTAATAGTTTTAGTGTGATCTACCAACAGGTCACAACAAAATTAGGCAACATCTTTCCAGCTCTTTCTTGCAAAAGATCTCCTTAAGAAATGAGATCTTGGCCCGCTGTATAATAGACTGCATGGTAAATAATAGTCTAGATATAATATTAGTTTTCAGTTAATGACTGAGTATAACTCAGGATCAAATAATGTACCAGGACCCTCCACTATCAAAATAGTTCTTGTCCTTTAGCAATGTAAGCAAAGTTTTAAAAGGACACTGTGATTACACAGACTATATAAAACCTCCAGCCCCTTGACACTCTTGTTTCATAGGTTATTACATTAGGGAAGGCAATTGCAAAGAAAACCTTCAGAGCCACTCAGCTAACCATTTGGTACCAAGTCCTTTTATTGCTGAATTTGCCATGACTGTTAAACATACATTGGATCATGTTCTGTGATCCAGGGAATATAGAAAACTGAAGTAAATTGCAGTGACCTACTTTTTTTGAAAATAATTGGAGCATATCACACATATGTTTGCAACATAAGAGGGTGATTAATATTGATGAGAGGGAAAAAACTTTCTATATATATATATATATATATATATATATATATATATATATATATATGAGTGGATGGGTGGGTGTATCTCACACATACTCTTTTTATTTGTTTGAGGACTTCCCTCCTAATTTAAAATGAAATTGCTTAAATTCTTATGAACTAATCCTAATTAAAACAAGTAGAGCTGGGCTGAGGAATGTTTGAAGTGATCAAGGGCAATGGTTTTGCAATTGCATTTATAGCAATGGGAGGGGGAATGGAATAATAAACGAACCTGGAACTAATGAAAATTACATCCCCCCGCCATAATTTCAGACTTTAATGTCTTTAAAATCTTCAAACCAGTGATGAACTGAGTTGTAGAGTCAAAACATCTCTTTTGTAAAGAAACATGAAGCAGAATCTATTTTTTTTATATAAAAAGCTAATCCACGTTTATATGCATGAGTGATTATTGCATAAGGAGATTAATAATAAATCACAGAGAAATTTATAAATAAGTTATCCATGGGAATGTGAGCTGGTGCTGCCAATTTACTCTTTTACTTTGTGCTCAATGGATTTACCATTAAACTATTTAGGTATAATCTATTTAACAGCCCATTCCGTCTGCTGCTATTTGAGGTGGGAATAAACTCAAAATTTGAGCGCAGTCTTGGTTTGCATGGGTAAGAAAACTATTTTTAGATTGTACCATTAGAGAGGACAGATCAGTTATTAATTAAATTGGATATTCTGCTATAAAAAGGAACCTCTACATATAGAAAATTAGATGTAAAGGAAAAGGAGTTCAGATTGGCCATCAATCCCACCCCCCAGTGTGCAGTGAGGTAGTGGGCATGTATGTGACATTTAGACATGTGACCATCACCTGCATTCTGAAATGGTATCACCCAGGAAGTTTTACCATCTCATCTATCTGCATAAGCTATGACATTAGACCAAAGCATTGTGGGAAATAGATAGGTAGATAGATATTTTGGACTATAGCTTTCAGAATCCCTCATTCTGGGATTTGTAATGAAAAAATTAACTGTTCTGATCTCTGATATAGGCAAGCATGTAATATTTTGCCTGACATCCGCTGAGCCAGGACTCACCATAGTTCAGTCCTGTAGCTTCAATCCCTTAAAATAAATCCTAGAAACGATTATCAGGGGAGTATCACTGAATATGTACTTTCCATCCCAATAGATCTCCAAATCCAGTTCTAATACATCTGGACCAAGGGAAATTACTTTGAAGTCAGAGTAAATGTAAAAATCCATGATTTGTTTTCGTACAGTTCTGTTTGCATACGTATATAGATAAAAAAATGCAACAGATGCATAGCCAGCACTGAAATCCTGTTCATGATTATTCAGATGTCAGTATCATTGAGTTCAATGGTTAATGTGTAGGTTGCACAGGATTGTACCTGAGAGTTTGCAGGACTGTGCTGAGTTACTTGGTCTGAGCAGGAATGGTGGCTGCTAGCTTGCATGTCAGTGGGGCAGTATAAATCCACCTTGGATTTTAGTCTGGATTTTAAAACAGGTGTCCAAGCTGATGAGCCCTATTCCCCTAATAGGTTCTGTCAGTGTGTGGATGATGAGTGTTGTAGTGATGCCCTTTGTCACCCAGCAGAATCTGCAGGACAAGCTGGCTGCTGTGATCCACAGCCACTTTGTAACTCTTACCATCAACTGGTTCAGCTTCCCTTCTTCAGGATTCTGTCTTCCTCAGTCAAGAAGACACATTGTAAAGTCCAAAAGCATAGTTTATTAATGCATATAAAAGAAAAATAAGAGTAAAATCCATTGTGATGAACTAATCCAGTTCAGCCATGAAAGATTACATCTTCAACAATCCCAAAAGCATAGGATCCCAACTTGTTCCAGTTGAAACCACTGCTGCCAGGCAGTCACACGCACACACTCACATCTTGAATTATAAACATTCTTAAACACACTATTCTCTAGGCCCTTCCCATACTCCACCTTTCTAGGTGTTAACCTTATGTTGATTGGATAATGCCTGTATGATGTATATTAACCTAGCCTCTTGCTGTCCATCATCCACCACGTGACTCCTTTCCCATGACCTAACGATTGTTTACCTTTTTTTTGATATCTCTTGCTTTCCATAACAAAGTCTGTGTCTATGAGTTGTACCTTTGGGAAAATACATGATTATGACTTTTTGGCCATCTGGTGTTAGATTCACTTTGTTTCTCTAGATGTTGTTCTCATGAGGAAATTTCCACACACACATCTCTACATTTCACCTTTGACTGTATAACCCATCCATATTCTAACAGCATTTTTGATAGCAATTTTACAGTTCACACTAAAATCCAGAAAAGAATAATCACCATCGCTAACCAGTAAACACAAGTGTTATTGTGGTTGTTGTTGTGGTTATTGTTGTTGTACACCTTTAAATAATTTCCAAATTATGGAAACTGTAAGGTGAACCTATCACTGGGTTTTCCTGGCAAGGTTTGTTCAGAGGAAGTTGCCTTTGCCTTCTGAATTTGAGAGAGTGTGGTTTGCCCAAGGTCACCCAGTAGGTTTCCATGGCTATACTGGGAGGTAATTAATACTGGGGTATAAAAGCACATTTTTATCAATATTTACTATTGACCCTTTTGCCCAACCACTTCCATACATGACAGGATTAGCCCATGACTTTCTGAGTTTCCCTCTATCTTGGGTTAGCCACATTGCTTCTCCATGGCTTGTGGTACCACAATTCCTCTCCATGGCTCTTTTTGATAGTTCTGTCTCCCAAGAATGGATATGTTGAAACCTACCCTGTCTTCTGGCACTTACAATGAATTTGGTGTCAGTAGATCAGAAAACATTAAACGCCTCAAGGTGTTTTTAATTCATTGTAACTCTGCACCCATCCCTCTGAAATTCTGCAGTTTTTTTTTAAAAAAAACTTAGATCACCTGCAATCTTCATATAATTTTCATAACAAGAATCCACAAAAAATCTAGAATAATAAACATGTCCCATACTGGGAACATCCAAAATCTAAAGACTGCTCTTACACAAAACTCTGGATATATTCTTCTGAAACTTGGCAGACATGGTTTTAACTACCCTTGTAAATTTCATCCATGTATGAAATTTGTAAAAAGATGATCAATACTTCCCTTTTAAAAAGTTAAAAGGGATGCAGTATATAAAAAGTGCACATCTATTTTGCAGAAAATTAGCAGGCATAATCTCACCCTGAGAGGTTACCATATCTGTAAAATTTGTTTGGTTCTGATAAACAGTATAGTGTGCACCTACACTACAAAAATAATACATTTTGATACCACTTTAAGTGCTATAGCTCCATCCTAAGGTATACTGGGATTTGTAGTTTTACTAGATCTTTACACCTCTCTGCCAAAGAATGATAGTGCCTCACAAAACTGTATCGTGTAGTCATGGGAGTTAAAACAGTGTCAAACTGTATTATTTCTGCAGTGTAGATGTACCCATAGTCCCTTATTGATTTCCAGTGGGAGTCACAAAGATTTGAATTTCTGAACTGAGATTCATAATGAGTCTCACCTAGGCTTCCTGACTGTTCAGAGACATGTCTTACTGTTTTCTGTAACAACAAGTTAGAATCCAGCTGTGGTTGGTACATACCTGAATAGATAGGTAAATAGGCAGGTAGAGAGGTTTGATGGTCAACAATGCAAGTTCTGTTGGTGGATTCTGGCACAGTTAAATGGTTATGGAAACAACAAAAAAGACAGGAATCAAAGATGAAAGAAATTGTAAGCACACACAACCAATGTGGAAATGTATAAATAGAATGATTTATTGAAAATATATATAGTATATATATTCAAAATGACAGATTTCAGGATAATATCTGTTTCGACCAAAGAGTTCTTCTTCAAAGTGGGGAAATATTTACAGCAACCAGTTCTGAGAGCAACCCTCTTTATTTTACATATTATTGTGAAATGGTTTTACAGGTTTTCTAATATATTTTAACTGGCAAAGCATAATGGCCTGTCTCAGCTCTTACTTGACATGGTATCAACATGTGTTGTTGAATATTGGTGTGTCCCTAATCAAAGGAATAATTCACACACCACAGTCATTGAAAAAGTGATGTTATGTGGACTTTACAAATTATTGTATTAAAATGGTTGCACAAATCAGTGCACAATAAATCTGCAGCTGATCTCACAGGGAAACTGTATCAATGATACAAAAAAAGGGATGTTAGTGGGTAGAGTCCTTCATCAGGTGGAATATTTCCACAGAGTCTATATCTCACATTTCCACATTTCTAAGAGTATTGCACTTAGATTTACTATTCCTAACACTTAAATTAGTTTCAGGAAAATGCTGTTTTCTGCATTAAAGTGACTACTGCTTTCTGCTTTCATTCAAGAGTCCAGATGGGCAGTGCAATCCTAATTCTTCAGATGCACTGCTTGTAAGGGTTAGAATTAGGTATAAGCTTCTTTGACCAACAGAAATGCCCTTCTGCTAACAGAACTATCTTCTGCTGGTTGATCTCAGAGCTCTGATGACAAAGTGATCTACCAGCAGAACTGATCTACTGGCTAAGATGTGCCAATCACAAAGGGTTGAAAGGGGGCAGAATCAGGGAGGACTCAAGTTATGCCAGATCTGAACCTTGCCCAGCCCAGGGAAACAGCTACAATTCCATCACATACTTAGGCTAGGTTTTTTTTTAATTCAGCACAGCTTCAGTTGGCCTAGTATTAGTTCAACTGCCCCTTGGCCATCATGGCCAATTAAGATTGCGTTCCAATTTGCTTGGGAACAAGAATGGAAAGATTACAAGTACACCTCAGTTAACAAAGTTGATGTGTTCCTGGGCATTATTTCTTTAACAGAAAATTTGATAGCAGAGATAGAAATAACATGAGGAGAATAGGGATAAGCTCCTTTGCCATAAAAAAAAAGAAAAGCATTTCAACATGTTTCAGCAATTTTTAAAATTAAAATTAATTTTTTTAAAACATTCAAAATGAATGATGTATATGTGTAAAATGAAACATCTAGTGCCCTATCTGCATGCTCCCCCTCCCCATTTTGTCCTTCTCCTGTTCAGACAATGCACATCCCAAACCCTGGTTCTGATGTGACCACTCTGGATGATGTCCGGTATGTTCCTCACAAGAACCAAGGGGTAATACCATTACACTGATTTAAAAAAAAAACCAACAACACATACCTGCTACTCTGAATCTGCAAGAGCTTCCCACTGAGCTGGCCGGCACATCTGCTACTGCTGCAAGTTGCTAATAATATATTTGGAATCTCCATATTTTCATATCTGGGGCCAGACGTGTTCTTAAGAGGACATGATGACCTTTGGAACAACCAGGTGAATTTCCCACAGAAACCCAAAGACATGCAGAAGGATCCAGGTAATGCTGAGGAAAAAGTATACTGAGTATACTGATCTCTCAGGCCCTACGCTTGTCCTCTTGCACCAATGGAGGTCTCATTGCACCAAGACAAGAAAGTCGGTGCTTCCTACTTGCCCCCTTACAGAGCTATATATATAGCTGGTGAAGGAAACTTTATCTGGTCTCCTCTTTTCTCTCTTTTCCCCATTTTACCTTGCCAGTTGTAAACAGGCACACATGGCTATAGTGGGATCAGCTATTGGAGAATCCCATTCTCTCCCAGCTCAAGCTTTTATTGCATCGTTTACTGCCAGACATACTACTGCAACTTGACATCCAAAATCTATGTTTCTCCAGCCCTCCTTCACCATCTATCCTCCCAGTGCCAATGCTGCTACAAAACTTCGAGCAAGCAGAGAATAAGGAAGAAAGGGGAAGATAAAAGTCTTTGTAAAAAAGGAATTCATAAGAGGGCTCATGTACACTGGCCAGAATATGCTGGGCTGTTCCGAGAGTATTTTGACCCCAGAGATGCCCCCCATTACCTCTATGCTCTGTATCAATGCTGAATGGCTGTATAAATATGTGTCCCTGCTATGTGACCTGGCACCATCACTACCACTGGCATGAGTCCCTTCTGAAGTCAGATATGAGTTTCCCAGGATCAATCACATGGCTGGGAACCTTGTTATGACCTCAGAGATAGCGACTCATGTTAGTAATGGTAGTGCCAGATGACACAATGGAGATGTGTGCATAGACAGCAACCACTTTGGAGTGTTCCAGGTTTTCCTGCAAAATCTGGAGCAAAATGTAAGTTTTTTTAAAAAACTGGTTTAAGGGAGGGATAAGATTGATTCAATGTGGAAGTGCCTTATGTTATGAAGACAGTCCTCACTTGAATTGGTGATTTGGCCCTGTGTCATGAAGACAGGTTGCTGTGAGGACAAGGTGAGAATGTTTTATTTGGCCCACGTAGAAGATCCCAGAGGCTTTATTAACTGAGGAATGTCCTTAGTGTAAGGGCCTGGACCAGGTGGAAAATGTAAAACTGTAGGTAGTTGATTACCATTTGAATGACTAGAGCAAACTTGGAAATACATTCTCAGATAAAAGGAAAAGTAGAATTTCTAGCACGCTGTCATTGGGGAATGGAGATGTTAAATAATGGAAGGGAAATGATTGCATGGTTTCAAGTGCATGATTGAAGGAAACTAGGAAGATACATCAAACAAAGATATGCACTGCTCATCTGGGGTAAAAGCATGGACTATTAGTAGGCATTATAGAGCCTCACTATGGATCTGGACTGCTATCACAAAACCACTGTTGATACATCTGTGGATTGCCATGATTGACTGTTGTGTCATTTTATCCCCTGGCCTTCCCTATTTCCTCACTTCAGGGGATATCAACGGTAGGAGTCATCAGGCAGGAATCAATTGATTATCTTAAAATTTTCCTCGTGTCATTGACCATAATAGGGGAGAGGGAAGATCTGCACCTGAATTATTTAGAATGAAAACATACACAAAAGAAATCAATAGGGCACATCTGATATTAAAGACAAATTAAACATGCAGTATAAACTAGCTTGGGGGCACTGGATCCCTGTAAAGATAGTACTGAGGAAGCATTTAGAGATTTTAAAAACACATGAGCATTCCCTTCTTTTGTTGTTATAGGCGGCACTTAAGTGATCCTCTGTTAACCTGCTTCAGAAACTATCTTCTTAAGGCCTCCTTTTTAATCTCATTTTTGGTAAATATTGAAATTTAACTTCAGACTCCATAGAAATCATTTCTTTGTATCCCCACAGTCTTTTTAACTGTGTTGTAGCACACCATGCTGGAGGGATAAAAATCACAGAAAAATGTTCAGGTCAGGGGGAAAAAATAACACATGAACAAATATCTACAGCTAGGCATTTGGCCTCTGAAGAATTAGAAACTGTTGGAGATTAGCGTAGCAAAACATCTTTGCTTCAGGAAGAGCTTCTGTTTTAACATTAGGGGACTCTGCTTATTTGAATAACAAGAATTTTGCTACCCTTCAAAGGCATGTGTTAGGACAGAGTTAGCTACCATTCCTCTACTGAAATTATCTCTCCCCCCCCAAACCTCAATGAAATTAGTACTCCAAAGAGAATTCACCTCCTATCACTCCCCCACCCCCAAAGCATACACTACTAAGGTTAAACTAAACTAACTTTATTAGTATTTAGTAACTTGGGAGGCTAAATGAATATTTGATAGAAACTGATCATTCATTTCCATAAATTCTACAGTTTTGAATTTAAAAAATAAATCTGTATTTTTTGTTAAGTTCAGCAATTTTCTACTGGTTAAAATATGGGTAGCATCAGAGAGCAAGCAGAAATTGCAAATGAAGCAGCGTTATAGAGACAGGGTGCAATTTGAGGGGATGTCATATTGAGGAGGGAGCTAGCCTGTTTGCTGCTGCTCCAGAGAATAGGACTCGGAACAATGGATGCAAGCTACAGGAAAAGAGATTCCATTCAACGTTAGGAGGAACTTCCTGACAGTGAGAGTTGTTCGACAGTGGAACACACTCCCTCAGAGTGTGGTGGAGTCTCCTTCTTCGGAGGTCTTTAAGCAGAGGTTGGATGGCTATCTGTCAGAGATGCTTTTTTTTTTTTTTTTTTTTTAGTTCCTGCATGGCAGGGAGTTGGACTGGATGGCCTTTGTGGTCTTTTCCAACTCTATGATTCTATGATGAGAATAGCTGGTGATGCCAAGAACATGTTCACACAGAACTTGTTCCTGAGCAATTCATACTCTGGGATGTGACAAGTTTTGGCATGGCATTCCTGTATTGGCAGCTTTCTAAGAGCATCACTAAATGCATTGCACTAAAGATCCCAAAGAATTCCCTGGAGGGCCAGGAAAAAAGCCTTTAAGCTAGAGATGGGAGACATGTTGCCCTCCAAATATTTTGGACTTCAATTTGCAGAAACTCTAGAGAACATGACTAATGGTAAAGAATTATGGGAGTGATAATCCAAAACTCCTAGAGGAACAAAGATTCTGCTCCCCCTTGCTTCAAGTTCTATCCTTATACTTCAGGGGAGTTGGAAGCATGGAGGGATGAATCCAACTGTTTTGTGGGCATTCAGGCCTACACAGTGGTGGTGGCAGCAGCTTCCATATCAGTAGAACAGTGAATCTCCTATGATTTCTAGCCTAAAGGTACTATCTTATGGATAAAATTCCACCTCTTCATATCTCAGATTAATGTCTGGAGCAGATTCACCATCACACTGACAAGGAAGTCACTAGCTACCACTGGTCATGCATCTGTTCCACCCAGTTTCCTCATTAGTCCCCAATTCCTTTAAAAAAAAAAAGAATTACTATGCAATTTCCCCTAAAATCTATGTTTTTTTTAACATAATCTCCTCTAATGTGTGCATTATTGTAACACTTATTTTTGCATACTCAGTATCTGTTGCAGAATTCCAATTTTCTTGGCACAAAAGTTAAATTTGTTACACACATTGTGTGTTTTGGAAAACCACCAATTTATACAGCATCCAAATTACTGTTTCTATGATCACCTTTGAATGTATGGTGGTAATTCTTGCAATAAAAGTTCTAAAAGTCACTGCTAGGTCACTTTACGTGATGCAGCTGGCATGATAGCTGCCTTCAATTGTTCCGAGTGACAGCTGTCTGCCACTAGGTTGCGACTATCAATGAGAAGCTTTTTCTCAGTTCCACTGAACCCATTCTTCTTATATGTCTACAGTGATGTGGAGAAGAAGAAAAAATATTTGAAAATGCAAAATGCAGCCAATACAAAATGTTGTGAAGGGCACATATGTGGGATAACAGATGCATATCCCTTTAAATTGCTTGGAAGTGACAGCTAAGAAAAAACTGTGGCCATGGACTCTGAATGTTGGAAAACTGTGCAATTCAGAGTTTGGTGCTTTCTAGCCATGTCTGAGGCTGATTTGTAAGCTGGAACTGGGTGGTGTGTTTGTAGAAGGATTTCATTGGATTTGATAGTCTTTATATCAGACAGGTCTACCTGGGCACACATACTCCACACTGCTCCCAGAGCATTCTGGCCCTACAGTTGCCCCAAATTCCATCTATTACTGGGCATTCTGGAGTGACACCAGACAGTTGTCTACATACGCATCCCACTGTTCTGCCTGCCACCACTGCCATGAGTTGCTCCTTCTGAGGTTGAAAAGGAGACACTCAGTGTGGTTCACATAGCTGGTTACCTAGTTGGGACCTCAGGGGGAATGACTCACACCAGCAGTGCTGGAAGCAAGAAGCATAGCTAGACACTGTGTAAACACCTGTTCAGTGTCCTCTGGAGTGCTCCAGATTATTTGGGAAGATCCAGAGCAAATGGTGAGGTTTTTAAAATTCAGTTTAGGGAAAGGATGGCCCACATTTGCTGTGGAATTGTCCATCCACCATGTAGACAGTCCACAGTCAAATCAGGCCTTTGTGTTCTGAAGACAATAAAGATAGTGCACCTAACTATGTGTGCATTTAAAAATGCAAATGGCTAACATGAGTAGAATTGGACATTAATCACAAACATGCTTTAGTCAATGGGAAAACATGTGCAAATTAGATAAAATCTATAGAAAAATGAACACAGAAGTTAATTGCCAAATAAATTCACATATTAAAAATGTATGTGTGTGAATTTCACAAAAGTGTGAATTTCTACAACAGAATTAAAAATATGAAAAGAAAAGGAATTAAATGGAATTGCTGGCAGGAAAACTTCTAGCATCCTCAGTTCTCCATCTGTAATATGGGGCTTAAAATAATATTATTGCAGGGTTCACAGGAATATTTTAGGCAAATGGTTTTAAAGGGAGATTAGATAAATTCTCATTTAAAATTAGAATCATCCAAGCCATTGTATTCTTCACCACCATGTACCAGTGTGACAGCTGGGCAGTGAAGAAAGCAGATAAGAAGAAAGTTCTCATTTGAGATGAGGTGTTGGAGAGGGGTGCTGAGGATAGTGTGAACAGCCAGACAGACAAACAAATGGGTCCTTGAACAAATCAGGCCTGATTTCTCCCTGGAAGCCAAGATGATTTAGCTGAGGCTGTTGTACTTTGGCCACATCATGAGAAGGCATGGACTATTAGAAAAGACAATAATACTAGGAAGGGTAGATGATAGTAGAAAGAGAAGAAGACCACATGCCAGATGGAGGGACTCAATCATGGAGGCCATGGGCCTGAATTTACAAGATCTAAGCAGAGCAGTGGAGGACAGGGCGTCTTGGAGATGTGTCATCCACAAGGTCACCATGAGTTGGGGTGACTAACAACAACAACAAATATAATTTCACATAGAATAGAGCTACCAGTGGCTACTTGCAAGGATGGCTATATATCAATTCCAGCATCACATACTGTATATATCTATATATCAGATGATGGGGGGGAATGAGAGACAGAGAATGCAGCTCTATTCATGTATTGCTTGTGGGCCTCCTATGATGCATTTAGTTGGCTACAATGTGATCAAAATACTGGAAAGGATAGGCTTTTGGTCTAACCCAGGAAGGCTCCCCTGTTGTTCTTACAAGTTCAGACAAACTTTTTAATCAGCGATGGAATTCTTCACTAATTTTCTTCTCAAAGGAAACAATTATAATTTTAGTAATTTTCTTCCAGCTGAGAGAGAGACTTCAAAAATCATGCCATTTTCAAAGCTGATTCACAATTCAAGACTTATTCTACACAACATATAGTTGTTTTGTGCAGTAAACTGTGTAACCTAAGGAACAGAATTATTATTTTCTGGACAGAAAATAGTGTTTCCTATATAAAACAACTGCATGAAAATTTCACACAGAATATCCCTCAGTTACAGCATTATCTGCACAAGAAACAGCATTTTTCTGTGCATGAAATAATATTTCCAAGCAGAAATATTATTTTCTTTGCAGAAAATGTGTAAAACACCATATGCATTTTTTCAGAAAATAAGTCCCAAACTGTGAAGATTCTTATTTCTGATTTTTAAAATGATTTTTGAATTTCAAATATCTCCAAATATTCTTTCTGTTTCTATCTCTTACACAGAGGAAATGTCAAAGGGGCTGTGGGAATAGCCCTGTTCTCCTCATGCCCCCAAGAGCTGCAATTGTGCTAGTATGAAAAGGTCTCTTCTATGTGTACCTACATAAGTGCATAGAAAATAATACAGATTGTGAGCCAATCATAATCCCTTACATGTGAATGTATTTTATGTACATTTATTGGCATACTGAGACAGCCTGATATAGTGTTTGAGTGTTGGACTATGTCTCAGGAGAACAGTGTTCAAAAACTGCCACAGCTATGTAAACCCACTAGGTGAATTTGGGCAAGCTACACTCTCTCAGCCTCAGAGGATGGCAATGGCAAATCCCCTCTGAAGAAACTTGCAAGAAAAACCCATGATGGCCTTAGGGTTACCTAAGTTGGAAAATGACTTGAAGGCAGACAACAAAAACAAACTGGCATATGTATGTAGCTCCTACCCATGTGGCCGAATTCATTATCTATCCAGGCAGAATTAGTACATAGGCTGGAATGCCAGTCACTGCCTCACTGTCAGAGGGGTGTCCATTTGAATACCTACAAAGCACATATGCTTTTCAATCCTGGACCTGTTTCTTTAGAAGTAAGTCCCTGTTGTCTTCAAGGGTCTTATTCCCAGGTAAGCAGATGGGATTACAGCCCAAATCTTATTCAAAGGTTAGCCTTACCACATTTTTAATAGTAGTCAAAGCTGGAACTCATCCTAATAATCTGTCACAAAACAAAAGGAACTTCTCTGAAAATCTGCCATCTGGTTCCAGCCTATCCCTAGTGGTCACCTTTCAGTTGAGTCTCAGCAGTTGACAAGCTTTCTCAGATACAAGTAGGAACAAGCTTTTAGCCCTCTTTCATACAATTGGTTCAGGTTATTGATAATTTCTTTGTGTGTAACATAATCATATGTCATGCTTTGACCTTGCTGAGAAAAACTGCCTCAAAAACATGTCCTCTCTCCTTTGGTACGCTAACTGGAAAAGAGCTGTTTTTCTTTACAATGAAGACACTGAAATAAAATGAGGAAGGCAAAGATATGATAGACTTTGAGCTAGACAAACTTTGCAACTGGACGTTAGTTGCAAGAGAAAATGGACTGCACCTGTACCACTGGGTGATAATCTGTACAGTAATGCACAACCTGAGCAGCCCAAAAGATTGATGTGGCCAGAAAGACCATTTTGAAGCCTTCAGGTTTTCCTAAAACTGCACCTCTAAATGTTGGTGACAAAGCAGGAGCCTTCCCCCTTAAATCAAGTAGAAAATGTTCGTTTCAAGGAGGGTGTTGTATGTGACAGAGATGCCACCAAAATTCAGTTTTATGGCTATGAGGAAGAGGTGTAGTCCATAGTGGACTCTAGGAGTGGAGACTTTGGTCACAGGATGCATCACAGTTGTCCACTCTTGTACTCTGTTGGTCCACCCCAATGTTGCTTGCCAAGTAGTTGAGTTTCATCCAGAAGAGAGCCGTAGGATAAGTAGGGAATTGTGTAGAATTTAAGTTTGAGACTGACATCCTGCATTCTTTGGGTCCCAGCCTGGGGGAAAGGCAGCATAAAAATAAATAAAATAAAATAAATTCTAGTTAAAACAGAGCAGTTTCTGGGCTGGGCATGGCCTCATCCTCAACCTAGTTCTGAGATGTGAGCACCACTGTTGACAGAGAAACATTATCAGGATACGAAAGAGCTCTAGATTAGAAAGCTGGGCCAAAGCTAACAAAATGAATTTCAACACAGAGAAATGTAAGGTACTGCACTTAGGGCAAAGAAATGAAATGCATAGATATAAGAGGCGGGACACCTGGCTTAACGAGAGTATGTGTGAAAGGGATCTAGGAGTCCTAGTAGACCACAAGTTGAACATGAGTCAACAATGTGATGCCGCAGCTAAAAAGGCCAATGCAATTTTAGGCTCCATCAATAGAAGTATAGTATCTAGATCAAGAGAAGTAATAGTGCCACTATATTCTGCATTGGTCAGGCCCCACCTGGAATACCGTGTCCAGTTTTTGCACCACAATTAAAAAAGGATGTTGAAAAACTGGAGCATGACCAGAGGAGGGCAACTAAAATGGTGAAGGGTCTGGAAACCATGCCCTATGAGGAATGACTTTGGGAACTGGGTATGTTTAGCCTGGAGAAGAGATGGTTAAGAAGGGATATGATAGCCCTGTTTAAATATTTGAAGGGATGTCATATTAAGGAGGGTGCTAGCTTGTTTTCTGCTGCTCCAGAGAATAGGACATGAAACAAGCTACAGGAAAAGAGATTCTACCTCAACATTAGGAGGCATTTCCTGACAGTGAGAGCTGTTCAACAATGGAACACATTCCATCCTCAGAGTGTGGTGGAGTCTCCTTCTTTGGAAATCTTTTAACAGAGGCTGGATGGCCATCTGTTGGGGATGGTTTTATTTTGATTTCCTGCATGGCAGGGGTTGGACTGGATGGTCCTTGTGGTCTCTTCCAGTTCTATGATTCTATTATTCTATATCCTTGGATATCTAGATGCCAGAGGTATACCATGGGATTTATGACATAATTGACCTTTTATTGACCCTTTTTTAGATAACATACTGTTTACTTGTATTACAAAACTTAAGAAGTTCCAAATAAGGGAACATGCCCAGAATTCACTCCATGCTCCATTTTGTATCCTTCACTATACCACAGAATCCAGATTTCCTTAATATATTCAGAAATGTTGACAGATTAGCATTACTTTAACCCCAGGTCTGCCAAGGTATGCTTGGTTCTGCAAAGATTTTCAAGCTGAATCTGATGTTCTTCCTAACTGAGATATATAGCCATGATTGCTTTTTTTTTGTTCCAACTGGCAAGATTCAATGATCCAAAATAAAGAAATAGGGGAGGGTGACAAAGCATGCTTTATTAGTTACTAGTAGCCCAACTGGTGGTGATTCCTCTACTCTTCCTTAAGACCCCATCTGGTGACCTTGGTGCACATTGGAAACTTCCCTCTCATGTCCCATACTCCCCCTATCCCATTTCTTCCAACAATAGCCCAACCAAGCCATTTGCAAGGGCAGGGTGTGGGGGATTGAGAGGTGTTGCTTCCCTCAGACTTTGGTCTTGCGCCAGAAGCCTGGCTGCTCAGACTCTTCTTCTGTCCTGAGCAACACTGCTTGATGCTAATGCTCAAAATGTTGCATCAAGATATGGGAGTTGTAAATTCAGATTTTCTTTTTCCTTTATTCTAATTATTTGATGCTTACAGAGTGGACAGATATCAATGCAAGGATCTGTTCTCATCTCCAGACAATGCTCTGTGCTTTCTGTGGTGCTTAGACACCCTGCTTTCTATCTAACATCTAAATAACAACAATATCAAAAACAACACTAGGCAGTAGTGTCTGGTGTAAGTGTAAGTGTCACTACTTAAAACACAGAGAAACTCATTAAAGAGACAAATTAACAAGGAAGGGAAGCAGATGATTAAGCTAGGCTATTCAAACAAACAAACAAACAAACAAACAAACAAACAAACATTCACTTAGACCATCTAAGGCAACAGTTGACAACCATGTACCTCCACACAGCTCTTTTATGATCTGCTACTAACATATGAAAGGGGAGATAACTGGTGATATGACTTCAACAACTTCAAATAATCCTGCCACATAAGCACTATGATTGGAGAGTGCTGGTGAAATTTTCTTGCAGATTGCATAATACAGCTGTCAATGAGCAAATCCCAGTTCTCTTCTCTATCTGCATTATACCATCTTCATGCTTTCCTTTCATAGCCATGGTGAAGAAATACTGTCTAATTTCTTCTTGCTTGTTTTTAGTACCCAGATCTCCAAATCAATCTGAAGTGCTTCAGACGGTGCCTTTCCATCCCAGAATGATATTGGGCTGGTCTGTCCTAATGCAAAGCTCGTACAAACTGGTCTGAACCAGTCCAACTTCCTTTGTTATTAAAGACTGGCCAAACTGGTATCACAGTCCTAATTTTCACTATAAATAGACTCAGGGCAATCTATGCAATTTGAAGAGAACACATATTACAATAAGGAAACAGTAATATTTAAAATAAATACAGAGCAGTGGAGAAAAGAATCCAATTTTAGGAAAGAAAAGCCTGCAATAAACAAAAAGCTTTATTGGGTGTTACAATATAAGAAAGGTTTCAATAGATAAGCTTTCCTGGAGAAAGAGAGTGGCAAATGGGCCTTCTCCTGAGTTGCCAGGTATGTTTTTGACAGCAGGGGACATCAAGCAAATATTTGACTAACAAGTTGAGTCATTCTATACATAATTATATGCACAAAATAAGCTGTATTAATTGATATGTTCTAGAGAAATCATATGGTCCCACTCTGATTCAGAATGCATTTAGGATAATGAATGGTTGGATCAAGTCCTATGTTGAAACTTTTCTGAATGTAGAAAAGGTACATATCAGGGATAATAGTAGGCATTATTAGGTTTCCAGATTGAGCAAGAACCTCTGAAGCCACAAGATCTCCACCCCACCATACACTTGTCTTTGAGTAATTCAGTCCTAGGTAGGCTGTTCCATGTAGACTTTCTGAAAATGTTGATCACCTCTTTAGCCTCAAACTACAGAAAGGCCAGAAAGTTGTGATCATAGTGGGAATTCTAATAAAAGAGTATTATGTTTGTTTATGGTTCCTGCCAGTCATCACCAGCTATAAAGATTGTTTCTGTAAACTAACTACCCTCTCTTTTGTGATTAAGGGGCTCTTGCTGACCTTGTGAACCATTGTTTAGGTTTTCCCATGCTTCTGACTTTAATATTCAGCACTAGATTCACCAGCCTCTTCTACAGATGCTCAACATTCAATCCTGGAGGCTTCACTTCATCATCAGGTAATTAGTATTTTCATTAACTTGCTTATTGTCAAGGAAAATGAGCCTTGATCATCTAATTTTTCCTCAATGAGTTGAATATTGTAATATATCTATAATTAATGTGTTTTATGCCACAAACGTGTAATGGAGTGGAAATCCGAGCTTGCTCCCAGCAGTCACTGTCAGTAAATGTTTGATGAATAAACAGAGACTTTCTAATGGGAAATGGTGGCGACTTTTATAAGCAGACACAATAAAGACTTTATTAACATACTTAAGAAGCATTCTGGGAAATAGGATTGAATGCATTATTACTGTAGGCTCCTTTTGTGAAAAATAAATTTTACCATCCCCGAAACAAACGTTTTTCTGGTTCAGCAAAAGTTGCAGTGCCTGTCTTTGAAAAGTGTATCCATTGCTACATATTTGGAGAAATATTCTAAACAAGCTTTTCTATTCCTTATACAGACAATCACACACACACACCTCACAATGGTTGGAAAAGCTACTCAAAAACATACCTTATTGCCTCTATGAGAAGTGAGACATGTCACTAGAATCTCTGGTATGGATAACAGGAGAGTGAGCGATGGCATTTGTGATGAAAAGAAAACTAATTTGCAAGACGTCTGGTTAAAAGATGCTGAAGTTAATAGCCTGGTGTAATGAATGAATTGAAATCCTCTGGCACAATCTGGGCATGTTCTAATCAGCAAGAGTTTGAGCAGTTTATAATAAAGATGGACATGTTACATTAACAGCTGGTTATATGTTTTAGTGAAGTGAATACTTGATGGGATAAATCGTCTTGATTATATGTTTGGACTTAAATGTCCTCAGGGATCTCACAGCCCAGAATAGCAACATTTAAAGAAGAAATGATTAGTAAGAAATACTCCTAAATACACAGCACACATGCACTCATGCAAATACTTGTATGTTACTAAGATATCCCTTTATAGACATATAATGAGTAATCTTATCAATTGTTGCTGTGTGCCTTCAAGTCATTTTCAACTTATGACAACCCTAAGGCAAGCCTATCACAGAGTTTTCTTGTCAGTATTTGGTCAGAGAGGGTTTGCCATTGCCATCCAATAAGGCTGAGAGAGTGTGACTTGCCCAAGGTCACCCATTGGGTTTCCATGGCCATGCCAGGATTAACTTCATATACATTAATAGTGGTGTGGGAACCACTCTCTTGCCCTGTCATCCTTTGTGGTTAGAGAGTGCATGTTAGTGAAGGAATAGCTTGTATGGGTCTAGTTTTGTATATGTCTCTTTCTCTCTGTGTGGTAGGAATTTAACAAATTTAGCAAATGCCTACAGTTTTTCTTGTCCTTGTTGATATTTTGCATTTTTGGCCTTTTTTGTAGACAATTTATTTGTTCAGGAAATATTGTCCTTCGGGGGGAGAACTTAAAGTTTGTGCTAAAAGAACAGTTTTGCACAGAAAACAGTGTATTTTGCAGAAAAATCAGTTTTCTACTAAGTTTTTTTTTGTTCAAAAACTACAGTGAATACAGAAAATCATTGAAAATGTATAAAAATGATCATTGTGTTGACTAGTGGGGGTAAATTTTTGAAATTACATTTGGCTCTCAACTTTTGTGGTGGTTAGGGGCTCAGAACTCCTGTAAAAGAGAAAAAAAAATCATGACTAGCTCTAGGTTCCCCCCAAACTGTATTTAACACAAACAAAAATGTACCTGTACTGGCATAGTGAATGGGCCTGACCATGCCTTCTTTCCCTCCCTCATTTGGGCAAAAGGGAGATGGGGAAAGGGATGGGGCAGGGGCCAAAAGCAAGAAGAAAGGAGACACTTTTCCCATCCCCTTCCCTCCATTAACCATGTGAGTGTGTGAGGAAAAGCACATGTTCTTCCTTCTCATGCTCCCCATCTCATCCCTTTCTATCTGACCACTGTGCCCATGAGCAGATACACACACTCTGCCTCTGTATGGTTCCCTATCACATCCCCTTCCCTCCCATTTGCCCATGTGAGTGAATGAGTAAGGGAATGCATACACAGACAGGACCAACCAGTTTAATTTCCTCCCACTTTTGCCTGGGTTATCAAAGTCCCTATTAAAAGTGGCACAGGGTAGCAGTGGAGGCAATGGCAAATACAGTAATTTGAATATTATCAAATCCATGAATACCTAACCCACAAATGTGGAGGGATGACTGTATTTGTTCTTATGTGTGAAAATGAAAGAAGTGCAGATTTAGATTTATAGATTTGGGCAGATGTGTAGGCTTATATATCTAGGTACAAATGAATGTGTTAATTTTGATTCCTCTTTTTCCCCAGTTTCATGTTTAAATGATCCAATTTCAACATAACTTTCTGAATGTATTTATTTATTTAAAACTATTTTAGATCACCTAACTTTGTCCACAACAAAAACTATATGCAAATCTTCCTAATTTCTAATTTCTGTTAGCTGATTCCTCTAATATAATATGTCATCTACCTTACTTTCATTAATAGTTGTTTGTTTGTGTGTACCTCTGCTATACACATACTTGTATGCAGTTTTTGATTGGCAAATTACATTGCAAAATTTAGAAAAAAGAGAAGAGGGATTAACTGTATTTCAGTTTACATACTGCTTTAGGAAGTGTGAATTAGGCAGGTTTGCATTAATATTTGAAACAAATTTCCCTCCTATCCCTGTTAGCATCATCCTATAAAGTGACACTTAATTAGAAATCTATGCAAGCAAGGACTTGGTGTCATCAACCTTGGAGTCACAGTCCTGACCTACAGTTCAATGGTCTATAACTTCAGGTTGATAATGCAAACTGTGTTGCCACCATTTTCTTATGTTTAAGAGAAGAAGGAGAAATCGAGAAAATGGTTGCAGAAGGTTAAAATTTCTAGTGAGTTGCAGCTTGCAGACTGAATTTTAAATTGTGGAGTCCACCATTCTCAATATAGAATTGGCAGTCATCAGCTCATTAAGTAGGTGAGACACATTAGATTTCAAACACAACATACTCTGTGCTCAATGTTCATGGGAAAATAATTATCTGAGAAAGTGTATGGGTTTTTAATTTGTTTAAAATATTTTTATCTTAACACACACACAAACACACACAGCACACTGGTCAGCTGATCACTCAACTAATCACCTGTTATTTAATCATATATGCAAGGGTTGGGAATCATGCATCCTTCCAGAAGCTATTGGATTATAGCTCCCAGCATTCATCAGCATTGACTCTGTTGATCAGGGCTTCTAGGAGCTGTAGTCCAACAACATCTAGAAGGAGTTTCCAGTCCTGATAATTATTGTCAAACATTACTTAAAGCTAAGAATGCCATTTTGGAGTTTCCTTTTAGTGGTAGAATCATGCAATGTCTTCATCAGAGAGACTCAGCTGGCACTGTGTTTTTTTCCAGGATATTTCAGCATTTTATTCTCTCTTTGAGTGTGCTTTTTATTTTTTACTTGCTGGTGTATGCCTTCAACATTTCTGACTTATGGTGACCCTTAGGCCAACTTATCATGGGGCTTTCTTGATAGAAATTGTTCAGAGAGGATTCACCCTTGCCAGTGGTGTCACTGGAGGCTGCGAGGGGATTCCAACCACACCAGGTGACACCCCATAGGAGGGATGACACCCAGTTGGGCCCTCATTCCACTTCGGTGCAGTCCACTTCTATGAACAATTGTCATAGTGATGGTGTCAATAGCCAGTATCCTTAGACATCTGCCATGATCCTAGCTCACTGATGTCAGTCCTGGGCCTCCACTCTACTCTGTGTGTGAATCACTTACTATCTTTATTTCTCACAATTACCACCACTTAAAGTTGTGTGAAATTAAATGACAGTCCCTGCTGGACCAATCATTCAGTGCAGATTACAGAATTACTGCTTGATGACCTCTGTCAGGAGCAACAGCACCACCACCAGATGAACCCACCTGGAGACCCAATGTAGGAGAGGGGCACTTAGTTGGCATTTTCTAAAAGCCACCAGAAAACTGAATTACATCTTAAGCAGATAAGGAGGTCCATAATCTAAAAAGCAAATTGCACATTTACGGATGCCAGATGATGAATCATGAATCTTCTGCAAACTTCAAAGATGTAAATTTTACTCTATGCTTTTCTATCATCCACTTTCATTAAAGGTTGAATTTATAGTTTGCTACAAATAGTTCAGCTGCCATGCAGGGTTAAACATTTATGTCATGATTATCAGACAGTCTGAACAACCAAATTAAACCTAGCAGAACAAGTGAACATTTTGATATAACATCTAGAATGGATCATTATTGCTATAACTAGTTATCTAGGTTTGCACCTTCAGTGGGAAAATATTTTTAAAAATGTCTGGAACATTTGTCAGGATGTGCCCCAACCTTTTCAAACATTTTTCTTTTGGTTTTTCTTCAAGTGCTAACGTGCCCTCAAATTATTCTACCTCACACAAAGCAATGTCCAATTTCCAAACATGGTTAGAATAAAATTTATCCAAACCATAAATGCATCACATGTGAATAGTTCTTCTAATACAGGGGTAGGCAAGCTAAGGCCCAGGGGCCGGATGCAGCCTCCCGAGGCCTTTGGACTGGCCCCAGGCTGGTCCTGCCGCCGCTGCCGCCACCCCCTGCCATCACTGCCCGCCCGCCATGATGATATTAATTATTGTTGTTATTACTTGTTCTTGGGGTTTTCTTGGAAAAATCTCCACAGGGGTTTTGCCATGGCTTTTCTGGGGCTGAGAGAGTGTGCATGCATATTTTTATTTAAAAAAAATTAAAAAAATATTTATTTATTTATTTATTTATTTATTTATTTTTGATGCTTCGGCTCCCCAATTGTCTGAGGGATAGCAACCTGGCCACGGGCTCAAAAAGGTTGCCTACCCCTGTTCTAATATATATAAAACATAAGTTTTTATTTTAAAGTATATTTTTCTTTGCAACTTCAAAGAAACCTGTACATAGGTATGGACAAATGTGCCAATTTTTGCTTGTGTCAGTTTTGTATGTGTCCATTCATAAGTCTGCCCCATTTCAATTCTGCATTAATTTTCTGGCAGTGGGGGTGAGAGTGGAAAAAATATGCATTAAAATTTGCATATATTCTATATGAGATTTTTCATAAAATACACATTTGACATTAATTTTTCCATAAATATATATTTTTTTGCTCATATTCTGTAAAATATTCATTTCATACACATTTTAATGTAAAATGTGCATCTTTAATGCATTGTATTGTAAAATATGCCAAAAAAAATTTGTTGTAAAAATACACATCTTTATACATGCTTTACTACTTTATAAATTGAAAATTAGCTGAATTTTTTTTTAAAATAAAAAATAGTTGAAAATCATGTTTCTCAAGTGTTGGGAAACCCTTATAAGAAGGCATTTGCAAGGAAAAAGAAGAGGACTCCTGAGTGCCATTACTGGGAGAAAGGCAAGACATAAATGAATGAAGTTACCACCACCATCTTGCACTAAAAAGAATCTTTGCAGTTCAGGACTTATTCTACACAATATTGTTACATGGCTTTTTTGCACAGCAAATAGTTTTTTCTGCACAGAAATGCTGTTTCCTCTGCAGAAAATGCTGTTCAAAAACTCCATATGCAAATTTTGCAAGATTAAGTCTCAAGTTACGAATATTCTTTGAAAAATGGACAATTCATTTTCGAAACTTAACTCTTTCAATATTGAACACACACCCTCTGGACCTTCCTTGGCATGGAACAAAGAAGAGGTAAAGATAGCAGTGGTGACAGAGGAGATTGGTCACTGTCTTGCTCTAAGGCTATGAGAATGGGATTTCTCCAAGTTACCACAGTGGGTTTCCATTGTTACAGATTTGGAAGACATTTTGCAAAGACATTAAGCCTCTGAAGCCTGAAGGGACCTTCAATAAGATACAGATTAGCTGACAAATGGTGAAGAACCCTGAGCCCCTCAGTCTAAAGAGACAGGGGAGGAGACCATACCAGTTTCACCATGGCTGAGTGGCAATTTGAATCCTGGTTTCCTGGAGTCCTAACCCAACCACTACATCATTTTGGCTTGACTACCCTATGTCTCCCCATTTTTTTTGCCCCAGTTGTGCAGCAGTGAACTTCATGGAGCATCTGACACTATTTTCTCCACCTTTGCCTGATTTAGGTTAATGAGGACCTTTCTTTTTTTTCAAAGCTAGGAGTGATGGTCTAGTCACTTTTGGAGGGGGGGGGGAATGTTCCCACAGGTCTAAACTAAAGGGTAATCAATTTTGCTCTTACCTAGGTAAGCTTTTGTCAAGTGCCATAAATGAACAAATAATGTTTCCAAAGACAGAAGGAAGGAAGGAAACTAAACTGCCAATAATATGATGCCTGCTTGATATTTGTCTGCATAAAGAAAGGAAAGGAGAAAAACAGAGACAGAGGTTGGCAAGCATATAAAGGGCAGGCAATATGTACCCTGGGGCTATCAGACACTTTCCTAAAGCAGTGTGCCACCTATAAAAATAATTAATCATGCAGCAAAGGGACTGCCATGGTTAAGACTGAGATTTCCGCTTTTAATGGAAATGCTCTATGATTGTGCTGGATGAAAGCATCCACAGTTCATGCTGTGGAACATCTGTTGTCCTTAACTCAGGATAGTTTAGAGACACAATGAGATATAGGGCCACAGTTCAGCATTTTTATTTCTTGGAGTATTAAAGCTATATATAAGATGAAGGAAGCACACATATTCCATGAACGCCTTTGGACAGCCATGCTGTCTATTTTGTAGCAAAATAAAAAGTTACAAGGTTAAATCCACTTGCTCCCTGGGGCCATATTCTTCCACAATGTCCACTAGTCATGTATCCCTCTGAATTAACCCTCCCTTATTATAAAGATGCTCCCTGATTGAACTAGGGAGATTGGATGCTTCTTGGAGAAAGGAACCTCTCCTCTTTTTCTTTCTCTCCTTCCACTTATAAAACTTTGAAATGCACCATGTATATTTACAGTGTAGAATGCAAAAAGCTGATAAAGGAGGATCAGTATCTATTCTTCTAAACTTCATCATGAGACACTCCAGTCTGTATGGGTATCAATCATGTGAAGAGTTGAAATGTGGAAATCCAAAGCTGTGCACAGAGTTTAGTTTTATTACAGAGAACATCACTTGTAATGTGTAACTTCTTTGGGCTAAAGAGGGCCTGATGAAGTTACTTTTAAAAAGTAATGCAAAAAACTGTAATATCAGGCACTATATTTTTTAAAATTCTGTTTTGCTGTGAATTGTTGCTTTTATGTTTTTTATGGGCATGGAGAAACTGAATCTTTGGGAAACATTTTGAAGTGATTTGAAGGGGGAATAGGGGCTGCTTTATCAGTTACATGTTTTGAAAAGATTTTTAAAATGAGTTAAAAATAAATAATTTGGGTTCAGCAGATCAGAACCACTGAACCCACTGTTGTGGTCATCATATAGGTAAATCCTTTTGATTGACTAATTCCAGCAGGCATTTGGGAACTGAACACATCCATTATTGCCACATATTGCACAGTCAGTTCTTGAAAGGTTTGTTGAGACAAACTTCCAGCAGCTGTAGCACCAACATTAGACCACCTGGAATCACTGCTAATCTTGGGGCAAAACAGATGGCCCTAAAGGGCCACCCCAGGACTGTGTGGGGCTCATTTGTATCAGGGCCATGGCAGCTGCATGCACCTGGCCCTGATTTGGGCCACCATTGTGGTCCGCAACTGATCTGCCAAAAAAAGAGTGGATTTTCCCACTCTTTTTTCAGGCCGTTTTTGTGCTGGCTCTTTAGAAAAGAGTCATGCCCAGGGCAGTGTCTGGCTCCATTTGGGGCATGTGTCATGTGGATGCCCCATCCCCAATATGGCCCGATGGTGGCCCTTTTGGGCCATCTGTTTGAGGCCCTTGTCGCCATTTTATTTTCTTCATCTTTGTCATCCTGAGTGACATGCACATGGAATGCTTCCTACATCAATAGTGATGGGCATGATCTTAGCCAGGCACCTGGTTGCCTATCTGACATATTGTGCAGCTCCCATTTAGTGCCCTCCTCATTCATCCAGCCTTTAGGGTGAACACAGTTATGCCGGCCAAAATGTTTAAGTTCTTTGGCATTGTTTTTCTTTTAATATTGTCACTAGGCACATCTGCCAGACAAGTTAGGATAACTAGGAAATGGGTCCTTTTATGACCAGTGGTTTTCACAAGTAAGGTTTTTTTCACCAATGCTTGCTACAGTTTGATTACCAGTTATAACAGAAGTCATTAGGGTTTCGTCCATATTACCAGTATTAGCCATATCAATGTCATTCTTTTGTCTCTGCTTTATAATAAATCTTTGGAACAAAATTACATATTAATCGAAGTCTTTAAGCAGCTTCTGAGAGATCTTTGTTTGCTGGTGAAGGTACAATCCATAGCAGTTCATGAACCCAATACACCAACCAGCTGATCCTTTGAACTGTGCAGTGCCTTTGGTCGCTGAATGTTTTTCTTTCTTTCACTATCTGAAACACCCTTATCCAAACACTAGATCAAGCCAAGGTGTAGCCATTTTTGTCTGCATTCTGTGACCCAGGCATTCACATCCTTTCCCATTTCGACAAAATGCACAAGTTTACCATAAAGCACTTTCTTTGACTTTGTCATTTTTTGCAGTGCAGCATCTTCCCCCCTCTGCCCCAGTTTCCTATAAGTTTTTCATTGACACCAAATTCTCTTGCAGCTACAGAATTATTGGATCCCATTGCATGCTCAATAATTTTTAGTTTCAGCAAAGCCATGTAAGAAGCTCTTATTATCTTTCCAGAACTCAGGGCAAGAACTATTTTTCTTTTCTAAAGTACCACATTAACAGGATGGTTATCCTAGGCTTACACTTGGATTTATTGCAATAAAAGCCTTAGCACCATTTGCAACTTGTCTGTGATTTGCAAATGTGGGAACAGCAGGCTTTTGTCAGTTTTTTTTCTATGGAGGCTCATTCTGGACTGCTCACACATGTATGTGCTATTACAGAGTGAGCTAAGGGAGTGAGAAAATGTGCCTTTTCCTCCCTCTTTCAGTCAGTGGAGTTTATCACATGGAGGAAAATTGGAAGTATAAACAGTGATTGACCTGTGACTAACCCGCAATTGCATGAATGGTTTTCACACACAAAGTGCTGTTATCCTATGCAGAATCTGTGATTAACCCGCACTTGTGCTCAAATGCATGAATGGTTTCACATGATGTTGAGACGAAACATGATTAAAGTGCCATTATCCCGTGAAGAACCAGGCAAGAAACAACAGTAACTCATTCAAAGAATTTCCCTGTGAAGGACTTTTTGCTTTTTCTTGCCTGGTTATTCCCTGGTTTTTTACAGGATAATGGCACTTGCATTAATGTCATTTTAAGCATGTTTTAATGTCAATTGCACAATTTTAACTGGTAATCATTGTTTAAATTCCCAATTTCCCTCTTGTGATAAAATTGTTAGTCATTTGTGGTGCTTCTGAGATTGTGGACAGTTACCTGCTTGCTTTTAGCTGGGAGGGTAAATTTCTGCACGTCTTAAGTCATGTGGAGTTTTCTGGGCTGTTTGTTGACAGTCAGCTTCCTTGGCTCACCTCCCCCCCCCCCACCCAATCTGGGGCAATCACTTTGCATGCTTTTTCAAAAACCAGGGGGGATTGAGGGAATGGATAATCAAAAAGAAACTAAGTAAACTCATTGCAGCTCAAGCTTCCTCAAGCAAGGAGGAGTTGATGCATTGCTTGTCAAGAATCTGCTCCCTCAATCCCCTTTGGTGGCTTGATCTGGGGTAATCTCGCTGGTTGATTTTTCAGGGCCCTCCAGAGCAATTGGCCCAGATTGAGCTATGGGGTGGAGGTGGGTCAAGAGTGTTGATCACTGACAAGTAACCCAGAAAACTCCTCCCAACTTAAGAGATTGAGTCCAGCACAAGTGAGCACTTGAACCATGTGATATTCCTCCTTCACTGTTTAATGGATTCATAGCTTCACACCAGCACTGGTGGCTGGTGGTTTCCATGTCAGTAAGGCAGATAATTTCCCCTGGGTTTTAGTCAAAACTTTAAAGAAGCTATCCAGGGAGAGGGGGTGGGGGATGGGCAGGGTTCATCATCTCAAATACTTCCAACAGAATTCAGACTAAAGTCCAGAGTGGATTTGCTGCCCAATACCCATCTTATTAATATCTTGAAAAGTTAAGGTAAATGATTACATTATTAATTTGAAATCATAAGGTAAAGTGCTTATACATTATTGGGGAAAGGATTTAATTGCAAGCTAGTGTGGTGCAGTGGTTTGAGTGTTGGGTTATGACTCTGTAGACCAATGTTTGATTCCCAGCTCAGTCATGAAACCCACTGGCAGACCTTGGACAAGTCACATTCTCTCAGCCTTAGGGGAAGACAATGGCAAGCTTCCTCTGAACAAATCTTGCCAAGAAACCCCCATGATTGGTTCACCTTAGGGTCACCATACATCGGAAATGACTTGAAGGCACACAACAGCAACAAGACATTATTTCCAGCCTCTGGGGTGTGGTTCCTAGAACCCTAGACCAAACCTCATGGAGAGCATATGTATCATTGTTCTTATTATTAAGAGCACAATTAGCTGACATTCTGCAGTTTTGGCAGGAAATGCCTGTGTGTATTGTGTGCCTTTAAGGCTGAGAGAATGTGACTTGCTCAAGGTCTCCCAATGGGTTTCATGGCTGAGATGGGAATCAAACTCTGGTCTCCAGAATTGTAATCTAACACCCAAACCACTATGCCATGCTTGCTCAATGATTAATCCAGGAAGTGGTTGGAAGAGGAGAAGGAGGGAAAAAAATGGAAATGCTCCAGCTACAATGAGCACTGCAACTAAGCTCAAACAGAAGAGGGAAACCTGAAGGAAGTAATAGATGACATCCTCCTCATCCTTGCTAAGGAAAAAGGCAGGGCACATTGATCCTACAAGTCCTGGCTCCAGTATACCACCACCTATAAGCTGAAATTGTGTCTCATCCTCCCTTAGATGTGCAATCTAGGAAACACAAGAAGAATTTTACAGTCCAGGAAGAACATCACTTGTGCTAATTGTCTAAATGAGCCCTGAGATCAACTCAATGGAGCTGCAGTAGTGTCAAGAAGAACAAGGCACATGTGGAAGTGACAGGTGTATGAATCAGGAATATCCAGTTTGCTTCAAAATGGATTAACACTGTTGACTGATTTATGTAGATGTTTCTTTAACCAAAAGCACTTAAAATTAAGAGCTATTAAATCTGTCTCGATCATTCATGATAAATAATTCAACACACAGAATTTAACAGTCTTCTGTGCTCACAAAATATCTACAAAGAGGTCACTGTTTACTTAATTATTCAATGAATTTTATAATGAACATTTCTAATTCTGCAAAAGTCTATTGCTTCCAATACAGCTCTATGAAAATAGCTTAAACACAAATGTAAGTATACAAATATTCCCTTCTAAACCAATGGAAATTTAAGACTTTGAAGAACTATCCTTTTTTGTGCAGAAAATTTGCAAAACTGTTCATCCACAAAGCATTCATGTGTGCAAATACAAACCTGTCTCTCACAGTCTCTGTAAAACCAATGACAAGAGAAAGCCAGGCACACTTATGAACCCATGACATATATTGCATGATTCATTGTTATTGTTATGCAGGTCTGTATGGTATATTTGCATGATTATGCAGGGCTATATGGACTGCTGTTTATGAAAGAAAGAAAGAAAGAAAGAAAGAAAGAAAGAAAGAAAGGAAAAGAAAAGAAAAATTCTGCACATACATTTTCTATGGCTTGTTTAAAATAAGCAAATTGACATGCTGTGATTGATACACCTAAAGATACAGGATATCCTTTTGTTGGGATTAAGGTTAGATAATAGTTTTTGTCTGAATAGACACTTTCCCATAAGTCAGAAACTACTTGAAGGCATGCAACAACAAGAAGAGCCCTGGTGGCGCAGTGGTTAAATGCCTGTACTGCAGCCACTCACTCATAGACCACAAGGTTGTGAGTTCAATACTAGCCAGGGCTCAGGCTAGACTCAGGCCTGCATCCTTCCGAGGTTGCTAAAATGAGTACCCAGCTGTTGGGGGGCAATGAGCTTACAGTTGTAAACCACTTAGACATCCCATAGTGCGATATGAAGCGGTATATAAATGAAGCTGCTTTGCTTTGCTTTGCTAAGATATGCATGACTTATATCAAAGATACAAGATTCCTCATCAAATACCAAATTCTGCTACTCTGCTACATAGACCGGGATAGATTATCACACAGAACTCCAGTGCGGTAGCTGAACACTGAAATTAAGTTATCATAATAGAAGAAGAATCAATCTGAAATCTCTTGAATCTTGAAAATGTAAAATTGTTTCCACTGAGGCTGTACATTATCTGTGTTTCAATTTATCTAAGGACAACTTTGCACAGTAGAACTTATACAATGTTTCTCCATTGTCTAATAACTTGCTATCCAAATAGTTGGTGCATCAGATTGGATACTCTATTTTCCTCTCACACAATATCTTCAAACCAACTTCCTGACTAATATGTCAACGAGAACAGGTATCTTTCAGTTTCCTTACAATGTTGCTATAAAGTTTTCATCTCTGAAATGTTTCAAAAAGCTTACCAAAAAGTACCCTTTAGGGTAAATTGTGCATAAAAATGTGTATCTTGAGGAAAACCTCTGCTCAGAAATAGTGCAGGTCATTTTTTGTGATGAGTATGTGTGAGAGAGGGAAATTTCAGAATGGTGCAAAATGGGACAAAATGACTTATGGATGAACACATGTAAAACAGCACAGAAACAGAGATATTTGTAGGCCAAACTGCTCAGAGAAGGAGGGAGTAAAGGATAGCTTTGGTGAAAAAGGAGGTGCATTTTGAAATGCATTTGGTTTGAAATAACCTGCCAATCTTTGGCTTCCTTCTGTAACTGCTGTGACTGATAGTTGTTATTCAGGAAAGTCACACCTGGTGAGATGTCATTTTTGTGTTAGCAAGGCTCAGAGCAGTCCCCTAACCCACATCATATTTAAGTGGGGAATTAGCCCATCCTGAATACCTGATCGCTATACACTTCAGATGTTTAACAAATGTTATGAGCTCAAGTGTGCATCTCAAATGTATATTTATATTGTTGTGCATTGTATAATGTGTCTTCAGGGCCCTATTGTAAACAAGCTGTCAAGCTTAACTGAGTTTTCATGCAAAAAATATCTCTCTCCATAAATAAATTAAAAATCCTCTACAAAGCCTCTCTTAATGGCCCTGATTAGCAGATACCAGAGCTGATCTGAACATTCTTATTCCTAAGGAATATCACCTAAATAATTTGAATGTCTTTGCTTTAGATGTTGAGAGTTTTGTTGTTTTTTTGAATCTGCAAGCTACAATGGGGAAACCTTATATGAGTATGTACAGACTGAAATAGCTAAGCAGCTTAAAACAAATGGGCAATTGTTTTAAAATTGCAGCAAATATTGCTTGATATTTTTATGTGAAGACAAGAATTGGGTGTACTAAATATTCAAAGGATAATTTTGCTTTTGGTTGCAGTTAATGATTCTGGTATGATAGCTCCTTCTGGCTCCAGGCTCCTTGCCTCTCCCCACCCAGCTTCTCCCCCACCTCTCTTTTAGGAGGTAGCAGCCAGCCAAACAAGCCCCAAAACACCCATGGGGTGAGGCCTCCCTGGTGCTGCCTGCACGGGGCCTCTGCCAGCCAGAGGAAGCCCAAAGAGAGTCGGAGGCCCAGCCCACCAGCTGAGGCAGCACAGGTTGGCAGGCAATCAGGCAAACCTGGCTGGGGTCTCCGAGGGCAGCCTGGTGGGCTTGGGGACCGCAAGTGGGGATGTCTGTTTAGTTTGGGCACTCAGTGCCTAAAAGGTTCCCCATCACTGGCATATAGAGTGTGATCTGCCTGTTGGCGCATGTGAAACCCGAAGTCCATGCATGCAGAAGACTGGCTGCCAGGAACCAAAATCCACAGGAACCTCTAGAAATGGTGCAGGGTAAGAAATCCTCTTCTCCCGCTTTTACATTTTTGTTCTCCATTGCAGCATGTGTGACATTTTCTGCTCTGGGTGCAAATTCACCCTGACACTGCCCATATGCAATTCAAATACATTTGTCCTCTTTTTTTGGGGGGGGGGGTAAGGGGACTGAAAAAGTCCTCAAAATCCAAAGAAAGAGCTATAACACTTTTTACTCTAGTAAATGGAAAGATGTACACCATTGAACATGTAGGCATCTGATTATTAACATTTTGGCAGAGGGTGGGCAGATGGGCATTTCTTTACCCCCCTTCTGAAGGCGATGGGCATTTAAATACAGACTAGGGAGCAAATATGGAAATGGTTCTTTAGCTCCACATCTCCCCCTCCTCACCTTCCCTAGTTATTAACTCTTTCTGCTGTCATTAAACCTCCTGATACATTGCTTTGCTTGAGCAGCAAGGAGAAATGAACATTCGATTTCCCCCAACACACACACACAGTTATGATTGTGTGGATGGGGAGCAATGATCATCCACCCCCCACACACTTGCCCATGGCTTGGAAGGTATCTCTGGGAGCCTTGCAGTTGGCCATTGAGGGTCAGTTATATTAAAACTCTGCCTCAGTTCTTGAAGATCTCAGGTGGAATGTGGGGGAAAAGAGAGAGAGAGAGAAGAAAAGTGAAGTTGTTACCTTTTTTTGTTCTGATAGAAAAGACACACATTACATTTTTGATCAAGAACTTATTTAAAGCTGGGAAAAGGTGACAACACAAGCAGAAGTACCTATGTCCTCCCTTTTGATTGATAGGTACATGTGGCATACAATAAGTACACATGCAAATAGGTAGGAATGTGTTCAGAAAAGTGTAGGCAATTGAATGTTGATTTAAAGGTGTGAAAATCCACACCAGTTTGCATAACACACCTATGTGTAGACTAGCCCTATGTACTGTCCCCTGCCCTAACTCCCCTAGATTACCTTAAAAGCCATGAGCTTCTGTAAGTGATGGAAGGCACTGCTGGCATGCAGAGCACAGCAGGATTACAATTCCAGCATGTTGCAACAGAAGTCCTGCCTCTGATTGTTCAGCCAAAGATTTGATGTTGGAGGGGGCTGGAAACATCATGCTGCTGTGCCTCAATAATCACAAGATGTCTGTGGCTGCTGGTTTTTAAATTAGGTTTTGGGGAAGAGTATTTGCAAACATGGCAACAGTACCATGGTTGTAAAAATGCATACCAAACAGTTACAAATGGAAGTCTAGCCTACACATTTGTAACTGCTCAACAGAATGTCAGTACATTTTTTTTTAAAAAAAGAACTTATCAAATTTATGATCTTCTTTAAAAACAGAAGGAAGGAATGTGGAAGAAGTGAAAGGGTCAGATTCAGCCATCTAGGTTGAGCAACTATTACAAGTTTTGCTTAGGTCTCAAAAGTCTTGGAAATCTAGCTTTTATTCTCATTATTCAAGAATGTTTGTGGTGTTGAATTAAAGTTTCCACCTCCTTTTAATTCCAACAATCTCTCAAACCCCTGGCAGCCAGGTTTAATGTGTGAAAAATAGCTGTATGCAGTGATGTAGACTTGAGTTGACAAGTTGGAGTCAAGTCACTGCAATGAGTCAACTTGGATGACTTGGCAATAGATGATGCACTGACTCGACTCATTCACAACTTCTGTATTTTTTGTGACTGACTTAGAATCATAGAATCATAGAGTTGGAAAAGACCACAAGGGCCATCCAGTCCAACCCCCTGCCATGCAGGAAATCACAATCCCTGACAGATGGCCATCCAGCCTCTGTTTAAAGACCTCCAACGAAGGAGACTCCACCACACTCAGAGGGAGTGTGTTCCACCATCGAACAGCACTTACTGTCAAGAAGTTCCTCCTAATGTTAAGGTGGAATCTCTTTTCCTGTACTTTGCATCTATTGTTTCATATTCTAGTCTCTGGAGCAGCAGAAAACAAGCTTGCTCCATTCTCAATATGACACTCCTTCAAATACTTAAACAGGGTTATCATATCACCTCTTAACCATCTCTTCTCCAGGCTAAACATACCCAGCTCCCTAAGTCTATGTTGTATTTTTAATTCTGTTGTACGCCGCCCCGATTGCCGAGCAGAGGGGCGGGTTATAAATAAAAATTATTATTATTATTATTATTATTATTATTATTATTATTATTATTATCCTCATAAGGTATGGTTCCCAGACCCTTCATCAACATCCTTTTTGAATTCTGGATATAGTATCCCAGGTGAGGTCTGACCAAAGCAGAATAGAGTGGCACTATTACTTCCCTTGAGCTAGACACTATACCTCTATTGATCTAGCCTAAAATTGCATTGGCCTTTTTAGCTGCCACATCACTTGCTGGCCTTGGTTCAGTAACGTAACACATTAATCCTTCCTTCACTCCCACCCTACCACCTTCTCCTCATGCACATCTAGTGTGACAATTTTTTCCTTTCACTTCCCCCAAGACACCACATGTGCACTCCCTCTGCTGCCACAACTGCTCTCTTCCACCTCACAGTCTCTCTTCATTGCTTTCCTTCCCCTATTTATATGTGCAAGCAAACACACACACACACACATACAGCCATGCCACTGCATCTATTCTCCCACCCCTCATCATCCACATTGTGGCCCAGCCAGGAGGAAGACAATGAAGGAGATAAAGCAAAGGAAGATGGAGGAGCACATATGGACTGAGAGTACATGCCTGGTGAGAGGAAAAATGAGGGTGAGGGGGCAGGAACAGGTCTTGGATGACACCCTCGCTTGTGTGGATTTGTGTTGTTCCAGCGACTACACTAGAGGCTCCTCGCCCACACTATTTTTTGAGATGCAGGAGGGGCATTCATGTTAGGTGTATGTGTGATTGGTCCCCCTTCCTCATTCGTTTTATATTGCATCCTTTTTGGTGGGAGTTCAGACAGGAAAGAGAGCCAGCATGGTGTAGTGGTTTGAGCACTGGACAAGGACTCTGGAGAACAGGATTCAGGTCCCCACCAAGCCATGGAAACCCATTGGATGGATCATGCAAAGGAAACCCCATTATAGCTTCACCTTTGGATCACTGTAGGTTAGAAATGGCTTGAAGGCACACAACAACAGTAGAGAAAAGTAAGTTCTGCATACAAATATATAGAGATGCCTAAAAAAACACTTTGTCTTCATGAATTGTTTTCATGAAGGGCCTTCTGAAGCAGTGTTTTTCTCAAGCTGTCTAGTGTGAGAGACCAACAACCAGTGATGTAGACTTGAATCAATTGACTCAGACTCAAGTCACTACAGTGAAGCTACCCCCACCCCTCCTCATGTCCTTTTTTCCTGTTAAAGTTGGCTCCCAAACTCAAGACTGGACATTAGACTTGATCTGAGAGTATCTTGCAAGGACTTGAGATTTGACTTGAGACATGAAGGTTGAGACTTGAATATATCACTGGTTACAGCATTCCTGAAAGATGCCCATCCAGCCTCTGCTTAAAGATCTCCAAAGATCTCCAGGAAAAGAGATTACACTTCAATATTAGGAGAACATCCTGACAATAAGACTTGTCTTACAATGGGACACACTCCCTCAGAGTGTGGTGGAGTCTCTTTCTTTGGAGGTTTTTAAACAGAGGTTGGATGGTCATCTGTTGGGGGTGCTTTGATTGCGTGTTCCTGCATGGCAGTGGGTTGGACTGGATGGTCCTTGTAGTCTCTTCCAACTCTTTGATTCTAAGGAGAGTTCATCATCTGAGGTAGTCCATTCCACTGTTGAATTTGGCTGATGCAAACATGGAAGAGCTTCATTTCATTTTGAAAATGATACCAAAAACATCTGAATTTCTTTCTGTTTGGGATATGAAAAACTTGTGATTAAAACAAAACAAAACAAAATCCAGAAAGATCAGGTGCCACATTCTCACATTCCTAGAATAGATTCTATTGTTTCAGAATTCAGATAGTAGGATCAGATGTTTTATATGTGCCCCCTGTATGACCAGCTCCCAACAACTAGAGTAGTACTATATCAGAATGATGTCTAGTCTGAGGCTTTTCTTTCTGATATTCTAGGTGGTTTTGTTTGTTTCTAGAAGTTCCTTTCCCATGGAAAAGTATTTATAAAAGGTAATCTCAATTGCAACTTGAAATGGTACAGTCTACTTTTTCATCATCCAGGACTCTGCCACTTCATCCTCTTGTTGAATTTCAATGGTCTGAGACACTAATCAGTTTCTTCACTTTGAGAAGAACTAGATTCTGCTCTAAGAAGCCACATATTCCTTAAACAACACTTCTGTGTCCTGCATATGCCCAAACAACTGGCAAAGAGAAAGTGAAATTTAAAAGTTGTTCTTTATCACTGGAATTAACTATGCAAAGTAACAGAGAGCTGTCCAGATTATGAACCAAGTAAATAGATTATTTCTGGAAACCTGGAGAGGAATTTGTGAAAATCCAAAATGCATGGACTGCGGTACACATATTGGATTTATCCTCGAGGTCACTTTTTAAATCTGTATTTACCTTCAAAGTAGTTTGTATAATATTATGCTAAAATTATGCCTGAGATGCATTCATGGGAGGGGTAAGAGAGACAGTGTGGCTTGTTAATCAGAAAGGAGACAATATTTATTTAACATTCTTTCCTTCTCCTATCCCCCATTATTATTTTCTTTTAAACAATCTTTATTCATCCCCACACCCCACCCACTGAAACAAATAAGGGGATTTTCTTGGCATGTCTTCACATTGGCTGTAAAATAACAACAGCAAACCCACAACTTTGCAGTCATAAACAAACAACATGTTGTACAGTTTCCCACCTGATTGTTATTTGTATGAAAAGCTATTAAATTAGCATGGGCAGGCTCAAAGTGTATACCTCAGGAACAGGGTTTGCTCTTCAGATACCACAACAACATTCTGTGAACACAACCCTTTTAATCAAAAGCTCCACATCCTCACTCAAATAGCACAACCAGAACCCATCCATCTCTTTTAGTGTTCACGTCTTCAAAATGAGGCACTTATTCCTCTTCTAATATTTTCTAATAAATATATAAAGGACCAGTCAGATGTCAGTGAAAGATATATTCCTCTCTCTCCCCCTCCCTCCCTCTCCCTCCCCCCCCCCCCCCCTATAGTCACAGCACTGCACAGGGCTCCTGTAACAATGAGCTGATTCTCTGGAAGACTCTTGAATGGGAGCCGATTTGCCTCTTAATCCAAATGAATAATTAATGATAATTATCATGCTGCAGTTATTATCTGTGATAATAATATATCCGTAAGGTGAATAAATTCAATCTGCTACTATGCAGAAATGGCAACTCATAATATTCTTAAGAAATACAGATATAATTATCAGTATTAACGGTCAAGAAGGGGGGGATGGTAGAAATAGGAGATTGCCGCATCAAGAGTTAGAACCCAAGATCCACAATAAAAGAAAGAAGGAATGGAAGAAAGAAGGAAGTCCCAGTGTGAATTATGCTTTTTGTTGTCATTTCTATGGGAGTGCCTCGCAGCCCCCTTTTAAGTGCATTATATCACTCAAATCTATTTAAGAGTCATTGGAAATGAGCAGTTGATCACAGCTGAATGGCTTGTATCTCCACTGGCTGCCTGCTAAAAAGATTATTAAGTTCCTTCACAGTCCTGTAAATAGCCTTATGGATGCTTTCTCTCCCCCTGCCACAATTCCACAATTGAAGGGGAAAGGGAGAGGTGCAGAGGAGTTGTGGCAGGGAGGAAAAAAAAGAGCCCACTCACTCATTGTTAGAGCAACTTCCACTGTTGTATGAAGGCAGTGGTTCAATTAGAGAAGTTTAGACTCTGCACTGAACAGGCTTAGCTCCCTCCCACAGAAATACACTTTTCAGATAGTAATGTGTTGCCCTTCACTTTCTTTGAAGTGTGGTAATTCAGCCCTACTGCATTCAGGATCCTACCAGGGCAGGCCGTATTATGAGGTAGTCTCCTCCAGCAGCAGACTGAAAATGATATAAATTGGATAGGGGAGTATTCAATCTCTTTTTTCAAAACTATTTTCTCTTCTTTTGGTGGTCTAATAACTAATACATCTGGTTTATTTGTAGTATGAACCTTTTTTTGGTGGTGGCTCACAAATGGGATTGTATTGTATTAGACATCTTTATTGTGAGCCATTGAAATGTGCACACAAATTTCACTTACCACTAGGTAGTGGCAGCTGGTGGTTTCCATGTCAGTGGCGTGGAGAATCCACTTTGGCCTTTAGTCTAAGGAACTATTCATGTGTTACCTAAATTGCAAGGGGTTCCTAGGTGGCACCCACAAATTGTATTCAATGGGGAAATTGATTAAACTCAATAGGAAGCAGCAAGAACGTTTTGGGAATCCAAAGCTGAGCTCTTAAGCCAGGGCTAGGCAACCTTTCCCCTTTAAGGGCCAAGGGACTTCAGTTCCCAGAAGCCTCAGCCATGTTGGCCAATAGTCCCATGTTGGTCAATAGCTCCTGGGATTCTGGGAGCTGAAGTCCCTCGGCCCTTAAAGGGGAAAGGTTGCCTACCCCTGTCTTAAGCCCTTGAATACCAGTTCCAGTCCACAGAACTCCAGAAGCAGATTCCTAATTAGTTTAGTTTATTTATTAAAGGGGGAATCAACACACATATGCTAAGCACTCACTCACTGACACACACACTAAAAGGTATATAAAAAAAGTGGTAGTGGATAGCAAATTAAATGATTGCAATGGGCAATGCTTACCAGTTGCAGAAGCCAGGTTCCAAACTGGGAGAAAGGTTTGGGTTGAATGTGACCCAATATACATGCTGTGTGGTACAAACAGCAGTATTGAGAGGTCTTGAATCTGACAGAGTTTCTTCCTGATTGCAACTGGACCAGATTGCTATTGTTCAAGCACATGTATTAATAGCAAGAAATTGGTCCTGGGACAATGTTTCAGGAGTTAAATGGCTTTCCCAAGAATTAAATGACTTTCCTAGGATAGACGAATAGGATGAGATATGCAAAAACAACTGGACAATCAGTGTGAATGTCATCAAATATTCTCAGAAGGAAACTCTCTTTGTCTGTAATATGCAACCAGTTATCAGGTCCAGCACTCACCATCATATTCCTTAGTGAAGGGATTATGCTGATTTCTTATCTCAGTTAAGTGCCTTGGCTTCTGTCATGCTGAGCCATCTGAATTTCCTAATAAGGCACAACTGGTTTCCTGCATTGGACAGCCCTCTTTTGACTACCTTTCTAAAATATGCCTTTTTGATATGAATGTAATATAAACCGATGAGGGGTGACTGTGGGTTGGATCCTGTGGCAACACATGGTACTCTCAATGTGAATTCAACTTCTTGAATAATTTCTTTAAAGTTTAGAGTAAAACCTGGAATAGATTCACTGACCTGGGAGCCAGCCACTGCTACAACATGCCATCATTATCAATAGATGGCTCTTAAAATGAAGGATGACTGCCCAAGGAAAGTCAGCAACCACTGAGAAATTATATTTCAGTTGGGAATGTCAGGTTTTCGATAATTAAATACAGATCTCCTAAACATGTGCACAAAAGTCAGTTCAAGAAGAAATAGGAGGAGAGACAAACAGAGTCTATTAAGATGATAGTTCATCCAAGGAGAATTTAGGGGACTTCTGACAAAGTCGTCATAGAACCTAATGGGATACCAAGAGAACCCAATTAGAACCAAGGCACTTTAAAGGCAGGGTTTTTTTTATTAAAAAAAAAGATATTTGCTGGGACAGCTCTCAAGTGGACAAGTTTTAAGGGCCCAGATAAAGGTTTTAAAGACCCAGGTGAAGGTTATCTGCAAGGCAATATTTTTATTGAACCCTAGCTTCAGGTCTGGTTGCTTTTGTCCACTGTTAAAAAGAATATTACAACAGACTTTAAATCTGGCTGTTTACCTGTTCAAAGCACATATTCTCAAAGTTCAAATATTCAATCAGACTATTCAACTATGTTTAGCAACTTTCAGCACACATTCACCTCATTATTGGTTCATTTAATTAATTATTCATCCTTCATCTAGCAGTTCCTTCAGCAATTCTGGAGGTTGTTGATGGCATTAACAAGGGTCTTATGATGAAAGGGGGAAAACAAAAAAGCAAAATCTGAAGTGCCAGGCAGTGAGAATTATATGATAAGATGCCAGATTCATTAAACTTTGCAAGGGGCACAATTGTGCATATTGAGACATTTTTAAATATCCAAATGGTTTCAGGCTAGTTTTTGTCTAAGAGGTAGCTACGATGACACATATAGCTGAAATTAGCAAGGGATGCATCCAACATGTATGACAACAAATCTATATCTATATCGATATCTTCCTCAAATGGCGTGGAAATAACACAAGAAGAGGATATGGCATTAGAGATATACTTTATATACTCATGGAATAAGTCTAGAAATTTTAGTCAAAAAACCTGAGTTGATTTATCCATGGGTCAATGTAAGTATTGTACTTTAACTCTTACAAAAAGAGAACCAACCCTGGTGAAAGGCAAGAGTATAATCTGTCCTGGAAGCACTGTTCCCCCTCTGTTCTCCCATCCATCCAGCCTTTAGTGTGAGTACAAACAGTTATCCCTGTTGGAATTTTGTAAGTTCTTTGGCATTGTTTTCCTTTCCTTCATCCTTTAAGATCTTTTGTTATATGCCCCTAGGTTTTTCCCTTGACACATTCACAGGTCATAACAAATTCTATAATTTTGGCCCCAAAACCTGCCTTCAGCATGAGGTCAACTTATAGTCAATTAAATACAGTAAGGAGATTATGGCACTACACTCTTATTGTGCTGCTATTCCACTTTTATTGCTTGTGCTGCCTCCTACTGTGCTCTGGGGTTTGTAGTTCAATGAGGCCTAAAAACTCTCTGGATAAGAATTAGAATCATAGAATCATAGGATCATAGAGTTGGAAGAGACCACAAGGGCTATCCAGTCTAACCCCCTGCCATGCAGGAACTCCCAATCAAAGCATCCCCAACAGATGGCCATCCAGCCTCTGCTTAAAGACCTCCAAGGAAGGAGACTCTACTACTCTCCGAGGGATTGTGTTCCACTGTCGAACCGCCCTTACTGTTAGGAAGTTCCCTCTAATGTTGAGGTGGAATCTCTTTTCCTGGAGCTTACATCCATTGTTACGGGTCCTAGTCTCTGGAGCAGCAGAAAACAAGCTTGTTCCCTCCTCAATATGACATCCCTTCAAATATTTAAACATGGCTATCATATCACCTCTCAACCTTCTCTCCTCCAGGCTAAACATCCCCAGCTCCCTAAGTCGTTCCTCAAAGGGCTTGGTTCCCAGACCCTTCACCATTTTAGTTGCTCTCCTTTGGACATGCTCCAGTTTCTCCACATCCTTTTTGAATTGTGGTGCCCAGAACTGGACACAGTATTCCAGGTGAGGCCTGACCAAAGCAGAATAGAGTGGCACTATTACTTCTCTTGATCTAGACACTATACTTCTACTAATGCAGCCTAAAATTGCATTGGCCTTTTTACCTGCTGCATCGCACTGCTGATTCATGTTCAACTTGTGGTCCATCTGGATTCCTAGATCCCTTTCACATGTAGTCTCATTCAGCCAGGTGTCCCCCATTGTATAGCTGTGCTTTTCGTTTTTCCGCCCTAAGTGCAGTACCTTACATTTCTCCGTGTTGAATTTCATTTTGTTAGCTTTGGCCCAGCTTTCTAGTCTGTTCAAGTCATTTTGAATTTTGATCCTGTCCTCTGGGGGATTAGCTACTCCTCCTAATTTGGTGTCATCTGCAAATTTGATAACTATGCCCCCAATCCCATCATCCAAGTCATTAATAAAGATATTGAATAGCACTGGGCCCAGGACAGAGCCCTGTGGCACCCCACTGGTTACTTCTTTCCAGGTTGAAAGCCATTGCTGAGCACCCTTTGGGTTTGGCCAGTCAACCAATTACAAATCCATGTAACAGTTACTTTGTCTAGCCCACATTTTACTAGCTTGTTTGCAAGAATGTCATGGGGAACCTTGTCAAAGGCCTTACTGAAATCAAGATATACTATATCCACAGCATTCCCTTCATCTACCAAGCTAGTAATTTTATCAAAAAAAGAGATCAGATTTGTCTGGCATGACCTGTTTTTCTGAAACCCATGTAGACTTTTTGTGATTTTAGAATTACCTTCCAGATGTTCACAGACTCTCTGTTTAATGATCTGCTCCAGAATCTTTCCTGGTATTGATGTCAGACTAACTGGATGATAATTGTTGGGATCCTCTTTTTTCTCCTTTTTGTAGATGGGGACAACATTTGCCCTCCTCCAGTCTGCTGGGACTTCTCCTGTTATCCAGGAGTTCTCAAAGATTATTGCCAATGGTTCTGATATTACGTTTGCCAGTTCTTTTAATACCCTTGGATGTAATTCATCTGGTCCTGGAGACTTATATTCATTTAGATTAACCAGGTATTCCTGCACTATCTCTTTACTTATTCTGTGCTGAAATTCTCCTATTCTGTCCTCTGCTCCATTATCCTCAGGTTGAACACCCTTTGCCTTTTCTGAGAAGACTGAAGCAAAGAAGGTGTTGAGTAATTCTGCCTTTTCTCTGTCCCCTGTTAACTTTTTGCCATCTTCTCCACACAGTGGGCCTACCATTTCCTTCTTCTTCCTTTTGCTGCGGACCCAAAAAAGCCCTTTTTTATTCTTCTTAACCTCTCTAGCAAGCCTGAGTTCATTCTGTGCTTTAGCTTTTCTGACTTTACCCCTACACGTGCTAGCTATTTGTTTGAATTCCTCTTTGGTGATTTCCCCATTTTTCCATTTCTTATACATGTTCTGTTTAAAACTTAGTTCTGTTGCAAGTTCCTTAGTCATCCATCCTGGTTTCTTGAGACACCTCCCATTTTTCCTCCTCATTGGAACGGTTTGAAATTGTGCCTTCAGTATCTCCCTTTTGAGAAACTCCCATCCATCTTGAACTCCCTTCTCTTTTAGTATTCCTGTCCATGGGATCACCCCCAGTATTTCTCTAAGTTTAGTAAAATCAGCTTTCCTAAAGTCTAGAATGCGTGTCTGACTATGCCTGGCTTCTCCTTTCCACTGTATAATAAACTGCAGGAGGACATGATCACTCCCGCCTATGGATCCAAACACTTGCACCCCATTAACTAAGTCTTCCCTGTTAGTTAGGATCAGATCCAAAATAGCTGACTCCCTTGTTGCCTCTTCCACCTTTTGGACAATGAAATTGTCTTCGAGGCAAGTGAGGAATTTGCTAGACCGTGAGGATATTGCTGAGTTTGACTTCCAGCAAATATCAGGATAGTTGAAGTCACCCATCATTACTATATTTCTCCTTTCTGAGTGTGTGGTCATCTGTTCTAGAAAGGCATTATCTAATTCTTCTGCCTGAGTCGGGGGTCTGTAGTAGACTCCCACACTAACATCCCTGTTGTTTCCCTCCCCTTTAATTTTTATCCAGATGCTCTCCACCTGGCTTTCAGGATTGATGTCCTGGATTTCTTCACTGGTGTAAATATCCCTGACATATAATGCTATTCCTCCTCCTTTCCTGTCTGACCTGTTTCTCTTGAAAAGGTTATACCCCTGTATTTCTACATTCCAGTCATGAGACTCATCCCACCAGGTTTCAGTGATGCCTATTATATCATATTTTCTTTGTTGTGCTAGGAGTTCAAGTTCATCTTGCTCATTTCCCATGCTCTGTGCATTAGTGTAGAGACATCTAAGACTATATGTCCACCTTACTTGCTGCCTGTGCACATTTTTTTTTTTTTGCCTCCCACTGTTGGGTCCCTGTACTGTTTGCCTTGTTTCCTCTATGACAGTTTGACTATTTTTTCCAATCCTTTTGTCTTCCAGGATGCTGTCTCCCTTCCCCACATAACTCAGTTTAAAGCCCTCCTGATCAAATTCTTGAGACTGTTGGCAAAAACGTTTCTTCCAACTGGCGTGAGATGCAGCCCATCCCTTGCCAGGAGTCTGCCCTTATGGAACCGCAGCCCATGATCTAAGAATCCAAATTGTTCTCGACAACACCATCTTTGGAGCCAATTGTTGACATCTGCTATTTTCCTCTCTCTTCCTGGACCATGCCCTTCAACTGGCAGAAGAGACGAGATGACAATCTGTGCCTCCATTTCTTTCAGCTTCTTACCTAGAGCCTCGCAATCCCTTGTGATGTTCTGAAGGCTGTGTCTTGCTGTGTCATTCGTTCCCACATGGACCAAAAGGAAGGGGTATTGGTCAGTAGGCTTGACCAGTCTTGTCAGCCTCTCTGTCACATTTCAGATCTTTGCCCCAGGGAGACAACACACCTCCCGAGACATCTTGTCAGGCCCACAAATCACTGCTTCTGTCCCCCTCAGCAAGGAGTCCCCCACCACGACCACACACCTCCTCTGAGGCTTAGCAGCGACTGTTCCCTGTGGTGGAACTCCCAGGGTCCCCTGCTCTGGCCCTGAAGTCTGTCCATGCTGCTCTTCCTCGTCCTCCTTGATAAGGGAAAGAGCTTGAAATCGATTCTGTAGCTGCAAGCTCCCAGAATGATCCCTGGTCTCCCTATTTCTGCGTGTGACATTCCTCCAGCTGTCCATCTCCTGTGTATGTGATGTGGCCTTCTCTTCCCCAGGAACTTCCTCTGTGTGGTCCCCATCCAAGACCGTTCCTTCAGTTCTGTCTAGGAAAGCCTCTTGCTTCCTAATATGCTAAAGTGTAGCTACCCGCGCCTCCAGCTGCTGTACTTTCTCCTCCAAGAGGGCTACCAACTTGCACTTGGAGCATGTGTAGTTCCCCACATCTGTAGGTAAGAAGACAAACATCCCACAGGTATTGCAGGTGACGGCAGCAGTTCCTTCAGTGTCCATACTAAGTCTTAATTAGTACCTGAAAGAGGACTACGGCTTTCCACCTCAAAGAAAATCCCTCGCTAACACCAGTGTTAAAGTCTGCTGATGACCAGAACTTTTCAACAATTAGTAGTGGTTATAAAATTCTGGGAGCAGTTGTATAGAGCTAACTGGCTAGCTCCATCCCCTATTGATTCACAAATGCGACTCAACAAAGCCCCATCTGCTGAGTAACAGTCACACTCTCCCCAAGTGTTTTAAAAAAGAATTTAAAAACTCACCCACTCAAAATGGCTGCCTGGAAACTGCTTTCTTCCTCTTTCCTAGCAGGAAGTGGCCTAGAAAGCCTCCTTCACCTTCTCCTTTCCTGGCAGAAACTGCCTGGAAAGCCTCCTTCTCTTTCTCCCTTCTTTCAGAAACTGGCCTGGAAAGCCTCCTCTAAATGTCTTTCCTTAAACTGCAAATGCCAGACCAGTAAAAGTGGAATAGCAGCACTATAAGAGTATAGTGCACTAATCACATTCCACATGTCCCCATCCTTACTGGCTACGGTTGACATGTGTCCTGGAAAACCAGGAATTTCCCAGATTGGAGGGTCTAAAAAATGTCCTGGCTGGCTGGGCACGTTTGAAGCCACAAATCCTGGGTTCCTGCTTTGCTCCAGGCCACATTTTATCAACCTCCAATCTTTGCATTGAAACTTCTTTCCCCTCCTTTTATTCTTCTCTGCAGGGACAGAGAGCAGTTGGAAATGGCCTACTGCCCTCAAATGTAGCCGGTGGCTTCTAGATAATATTGGACTTTTGTGGCTTACTCATGAGTTTTGACATAGCTACCTGGTAAGTTGAACCTTTTCAAATAATCAAGAGCCAATTCATATCTTTTATATAAACCACATATATACATCTGGAAGATACTATATTGGAAAGTAACAATGGGACCTCCAACAATGACTTTAATCCTATTATTAGTTCTGAATGGTGTAGAACCATTGAATCAATTTGATTTACTAGTTGTTCACTCATTACTCTATGATTAATTGAAAGGGTTTTCTTAGATTGGGTCTGACCAGCAGGAGCCCAGCTAATATATGATATTAGAAGTGCTATTGAGTAGGGCTGCAGTTATTCCAGTCTGATCTCAGCTTCTCATATTCCCATTTTGCTCCATACCCACTAGACAGTATGCTATGGTCACTAAACATGCTCAGTCTACAGTGGGCAGTTGTGAGGATTTCCCATTTGGGTCATTTCCTGAAAAAATTTTCTACTTCTATAAAGCTTGTATTTCCACCAAGCTTGCTGATAACCTACAGGTGGTGCCATCATGGCTGCATAAGTTAGCAACATTCTCCTCAAGAAAAATGGAAACAAAGGGAACAAAGAGTGAGATTTCTGAGCAATTGGAAGAAGCCCTCAAGAACAAAATCTGACTTTTTGCCCCTTTTCAGGAAAAGCAAAGCAAAACAATTGAATGTAATTTCCACTTAGATATCTTGCCTCACTACATAACTCTGCATAATGTCAGTGGGACATACATACAATTGAAGGGTTCCTGAATACTAGTATGAATTTTGCATTTTTAATTGCATTGTGCAGTATGAGCCTCGCAGATGTAACCAAAAAAATATAACCCCTGCATTTTCCAACCATGGGATTATTAAAAATCCTTTTATTGGTGGTTATAAAATTTGCTGCACAGGATTGATCAGGAAGACTGAAATGGCTTTTTGGATCTGTTTCATGATCCTCTCTCTCACTCTCTCTCTCACTCTCTTTCTTTGAAAATGGATGTTTAAGAGGGTTTTTTTTACCTTGACGTCCTTTGTGCATTATTTTCATGTCCGCTCCTACAGCTCCCATAACCACAGCACCTGAGAGCCACTTAAACCTGCAATGGTATTCAATCCCTTGGGTAAAAGGAACTTGCAGATATATTATTGATTTATATTTCTAAAAAAAAAATAAAAAAAATCAGGCTGTAATGTATAGGTTGGCTACAGGAGCCCTTGGGCAGATTTGTGTAATAATAAACCATTTTATTGTTGACGCAAATGGTAACAAAATTGTTCACAAGCCAGGTCTTACACAATGCCAAATGAAGGGGAAAAGCAGTCAGATTGTCTCTGTGTGAAGAATGTGAACACAGCTGGCTTTGTTGGGATTTTTATTTATTTATTTATTTCAGAACCAAAATTTCTCTTTGCATATTTCCCCCTGTCAGAGACACAATTGATCAATGAGGCACAGACATAATGGGAGATCTTGGATGATGTCTTCCCAATAAGAATGTAAGGTTTATCTTTCTGATTTTTAGACTATAGGATGGGAAACATGTGACCATGGATGCAACTGGAACTACAATGTGCATGGTCCATATATAAACTGAGTGTGGTTAATGGGAGCTGTTAATCAAAACATCTGGACAGCTAAAAGTTGAGAGCCACTGCTATGGGACCTTCCTGGTTCAGACCAAAGGCCATTCAATCTGAGACAGGGGTGGGCAAAATGAAGCCCATAGTCTCCATGCAGCCCTTGGAATATGCAAGTGCAGTCTTTAATGTCTGCCAAACCCTCAAATATTTTTTGGGGTGATTTTGGGACATTTTTATGTCTGAAAACCAATGGAAAAAAATGCCAAAACTGCTTGAAAATGGGGCATTTCCCCCAACCATCCAGAGCCCCCAAACCTCTCCCCCAAATCCAAACAAACAAACAAACAAACAGACAAAAATCAGCTGAAAATGAGCAAAATGGCAGGAAGTGCCATTCAGGCACATCAAAAAGCAGCAAAATGTGTAGCTTGCTGGGTAGTGATGGGGTGGAAGTGAGGGAATGACCCCACCCCCTGTGTAGTTACCAACCCCCGATCTAAGGTCTGAATCCAAATTCACTCATATGTAGTGAGGCCCACTGAAAAATGGGGCATAAATCTTATGCATGATAGGCCCTGGATCCAACCCTAGGCATCTGTCTCTAACAGTGGTTGGGTAAACTTGCAAGGAAGGTTATGGCAGTATTGTGATTTCTTTTCTTAATGTTGCTATTCAGGATGGACAAATGTGTTGATTTCATTTCCTTTAAGAGTCTCATTTTGACTTCAGTTCATTTCTTGAGGGGAGGAGCACCATTTTGCAACCTAAATAAATAAATATGCCCAAACACATTTGTGCTTAATATACACATTTTATGAGGAGTTCCCCTTTATTTAATCCCTTCTGTATTATTTTTCACTTATTCTGTTAACTGCCTTCAAAATGAAATCAAATCATGGAGATCCTGTGTCCTCAACTGCTCTGCTCTGCAGATTCAGGTCTGTGACCTCCCTGATTGAGACCTTCTAGCATGAGGTCTTCCTTTTCTTTCTGCTGCCTTCTACCTTTCCTAGCATTATTGTTTTTTTCTAGTGAACCATGCCTTCTCATGATGTGGGCAAAGTACAACAGCCTCAGTTCAGTCATCTTGGCTTCCAGGGACTGTTCAGATTTGATCAGTTTTGAGATCCATTTATTTATCCTTTTGGCCACCTGTGGTATCTTCACCACTCTTCTCCAGCACCACATCTCAAATGATTTTCTTCCTATGCGCTTTCTTCCTTGTCCAGCTTTCACATCTGTACACTGTGATTGGGAATACCATGGCTTGGATGGTCCTAACTTTGGTGTTCAGTGTCATAACTTTGCACTAGAGGAACTTGTCTAGCTATTCCATCACTGTGCTTCCTATTCCTAGTCTTCTTCTGATTTCTTGACTGCAGTCTCCATCCTGAATAATGTTTGATCCAAGGTATGGGAAGTCTGACTATTTGGATTTCCTCATAATCTAGGATGAACTTGTGTAGGTAATAATAATAATAATATATTTATATTTCCCGCCTCTCCCTACGGATCAAGGCGGGAGTACAAAGATAAAATGTACAAAATGTACAGTAGTACAGTCAACAAAAAAGAAAAACATAACAATAAAACCACAACAGTAATAAAAAGAACAATAATAAAAACAATAAACCCAATAATAAAAAAAATAAAAATAACAGCAATAATTAATACAATAATAAAATTACAATGCAGGTCTATGCTGCGAGTGATATAATCTTTTTCACCCGGGAGGTCCTTATAAGATGGTAATGTATAATCTTATGTTTAGTGAGGGAGGTCAGGTGGATAGGCCTGCCGGAAGAGCTCTGTCTTAAGTGCCTTCTTAAAGGCCTCTAGCATGGAAATAAGACGAATCTCCTCCAGCAGACCATTCCATAACTTGGGGGCCACAGCCGTGAATGATCTTTGGGAAGTAGATATTAATCTAGTTTTACAGTAATTTAATAAATTCTTCCCTGATGTTCTAAGGGTGCAGGGCGGATTGTGTGGGGAGAGGCGTTCCTTCAAGTAACTCGGACCCAAGCCATGTAAGGCTTTATAGGTGATGACCAACACTTTGTATTGCGCCTGGAAGTTAATCAGCAGCCAGTGAAGAGCTTTTAATAACGGTATAATGTGGTCCACTCTAGATGTTCCGGAGACCAAGTCTTCTGTTGTCATTTTGTTTTTGTTTTCTTGATGTTCAATGTTACGCCTACTTTAGCACTTTCTTCTTTGACTTTCTTTAGTAATTGTTCCAAGAGTTTTTTTTGTTTTGTTTTCTGCTAGTAGTATGATGTCATCTGCATACTTAGGTTGTTAATGTTCCCTCCTCCAATTTTCACTCTTACTTCCTTCAAGTCTTAATGTGCTTTGTGTACAATATTTTTTGCATGCAAACTGAACAAATAGGATGATAGGATACAGCCCCATCTGACCTCCTTTGACAATTGGCAACTTCTTGTTCTGAGCACAGGTTCTGCATCAAGACAATCAGATGTAGTGGCACTCCCATGCTTTTAAAATAATTCCATAGTTTTTGGTGATCTATGCAGTCAAATGCTTTGTTGTAATCAATGAAACACATGCTGATTTTCTTCTGGAATTCCCTGGTGTACTCCATGAGCCATTGCATGTTTGCAATGTGATTCCTATTGTCTTTTCCTTCCCTAAACCCATCTTGTACCTCTGGGATTCCTCATTCCTATGGTAAGAGTCTTTGTTGCAGAATTTTCAGCATGACTTTGCTTGTGTGGGAAATTAATGCAATGAGGACCAAGCAAGAGTTTGAGAAACTGCACATTTTTTTAATCATTTTTTTTATCAGCAGCTTTTCACACTTCAAAGTTCTCTTTCCCCTGTCTTCTTGCCTCTTTTTTGCATGAATCTCTACCACAGCAGGATAAAATGAAGGACAACATCTGTGCTGTTAAATGGAGCTAATGTTAATAATCCATCCCTATATGATAATAAAATATCTTTACATTTATTTCTTTGAAAACAGTCCACGTTTTCTCAGAGAAGTTTAAAGCAGTTAAGAACATTAATAGAATTAATGGGACATTTGTAATGTTTCAAAATTAAAATTAAAAACATTCTTTCCATTTTCAGCACAAATACTAAGCATTAAAAGGTGATAAATGCAGCAGAAAATAACAGTGTAACAGCAATTAAACAATTTTTTTAAAATACAGATACAAACAATGTATTAGAATAACACAACAAATGCCTTCCTACAGACTGAAAAGAACTTTTCAATCTGTTAGTTTCATGTGATAAGTTTTACTAGAGTTTGTTCTGACTTGACATGGCCCAACATATTTTTGCTCTCTAAAGTGAACTCTCCTTGAACATCATACACCATACCTGAGGAGATTGGGCAAGTTTAGGATGCATGGCATACACAGCTCTGTTCTCCAATACCTCACTGCCAGCCCTGTGCTTGCCTCCATAGCATCTGCCACCTGAGGATGCCACCTCACTCTAATGTTAGGACTGGCCCTGTTTGGATGTTAAACAACATGAATTATTGAGTTTCCCACTCTGCAGAAGTGGTTGTGCATTTTGTTTGTTATTCTTATTGTAAGACAACCTAATGTTCACTAAAATAGAACCATTTATGTAATGGGAGTCTACCATAGTGAAAGCAGCACACCAGTCCAGAAGCCAGTCTCATCCAGGCTTCTTGGGTAAGATGAGAGATTGGAACATTGCTTTTTAAACATAGTGATAGTGATAGTGATAGCAATAGTGATAGAAAGCCAGGGTGTAGTGGTTTGAATGTTGGACTATGACTCTGGAGACCAGGGTTCAAATCCCAGCTCAGCTATGTAAACCCAAGTCACACACTCTCAGGTTCAGAGGATGGCAATGGCAAACTCCCTCTGAAGAAACCTGACAAGAAAATCCTATGATAGGTTCACCTTAGGGTTGCCATAAGTTGGGAACAACTTGAAGGAACACAATAGCAAACAATATAGTCCCAAAAGCCCTCGAAATCTGAAAATATTATTTACTGTTCAGATACTTTTTATGAAAAGCAAAGTTATCCTTTTCTGTTTCTCTAAATTAAAATGTCTACTTGCCTACTGGCCTGTTATGCAAAAATATGGTATTCTCCTACCTACTATGAAAACGAGGCTGTCAGCAACCTCCCAGAGGGCCTTCTCTGCTACCATGCCCAGATTATGGAATGACCTGCCAGACAAGATCCATCTTATTACCACTTTAAACAGCTTCAAAAAGGCTGTTAAGACGAATCTCTTCCGGCAGGCCTTTCCTGAATAATTATCCTGGCCCAAGAGTTAGCTAATTCCTCTCCCTTTCTGCACTGCTGCTGTTGTGATGCTTTTTGTTTTATGCTGTGATTTATTTTAAAATGTTTTTAATTGTCTACATTTAATATTTTTAAGGTGTAGGTGGGTTTTGGGGTTGTATGTATTTTATTGCAGTTTTAATTGTTGTAAGACACCCTGATTGGGCAGGATAGAAATAAATGTTTTTATTATTATTATTATTATTATTATTATCACCATCATCATCACCTCAAACTCCACAGCTGAGCCTGAGGCAGCAGTTCAAGGCACATTTATAAGATGGAAGATGTTGAGAGGAGCACAACCAAGATGGAAACCAAGCCTTCTGAAGAAGGGCTTAGGAGATGGGTATGTTTAGCCTGGAGAAGAGAAGACTGAGAGATGACATAATGCTATACAGTGGGCCCTTGGTATCCGCTGGGGTTTGGTTCTAGGACATCCCCCCCTCCCGGGGATACCAAAATCCATGAATGCTTAAGTCCCATTGAATACAGTGGCATAGTAAAACGATGTCTCTTATATAAAAGGGCAAAATCAAGGTTTGCTTATGGAAATTTGTAAATTTTTAAAGTATTTTCAAGCCACGGATGCTTAAATTCATGGATAAAAAATCCGTGGATAAGGAGGGTTGACTGTATTTAAATATCTGAAAGTATGCTATATGGAAGATATTTCTGCTTCTCCAGCAACTAGGGTTGCATCTACATTGCAGAGTTAATGCAATTTGATACCTCTTTAACTACCATGGCTCAATGCTATGGAATTCTGGGATTTGAAGTTTTGGGAGATATTTAGCCTTCTGTGTCAGAGAGCTCTGGTGCCACAACAAACAACAAATCCCAGGATTCCATAGGATGGAGCCATGACAGTTAAAGAGGTGTCAAACTGCATTGATTCTGCAGTGTGGCAGCAACTTAGGACATGAACCAAATTACCAAAAAAGAAAAATTCTTCCTAAACATTAGGAAGCACTTCCTGATAGTAAGAACATTTTTACATTAAATGGATTGTCTTCAAATGTAGTCGACTCTCCATTATTGGAGGTCTTTAATAGGAGATTGAAGGGCAATCTCTGAGAAGTTCTTTAGCTGTGTGTTCCTGTACAATACAGTATTGGACTAAAGGGTCCTTTAGTTTCCTTCCAATATGAATCTATGATTGTTTTGTGAGACCATATCCCCCCCACCAAATTTACTGATATACTACAAAAGAGGTACATTATCTCTCACCCGAGTAGCACCTGTAATGTAACTCAGTTATGTCTTGTTATTGTAAAAGGGAATTTGTCGACTGTTTCTTCTTCATTTAATAAAAGGTTGCCTCTTTTCCATATGTAGATATGTTGAACATTCATGGTAAGAGGTAGAAAATGCTTTCATGTCACTCGAGTCTCCTCCACACTAAACAATTATAGCCTTTTGATACCATTTTCATTGCCATGGCTCTATCTCACACAAACCTGGGATTTGTAGTTCCATGTAGTATTTGGAATTCTCTACCAGAAAGCTCTAGTGTTTACCCAAACTAGGGAAAATATGGTCTGTTTGAAGTCAAGTGGAATGTGACTCAAATTTGCCCGACCAACAAGACAGAGTGGATAGAATATATAAAGCACATTTTTGCAAATGCTTAGTTTTAGGTTTATAGGTCTAAGCTGGTGTCTGAAATATGAGGCCTTGTCCATCTGTTTCCATACACCCAGATAAAACCTGCTCAACTTCTACTTTTATAAATAGATTCTTACAAATATACCAGCCTTAAGTCTCAATTATTGCAAAGAACATACACTTATGGGGTTGCCTTCAGCTTCCCAGAAATGAAGGAAGGAAGAGGCATAGAACAATACAATAAACCATTACCTCAATAAAATAAAAACAAACTTATTGATTAGAAAGCTTTAGTTTTAAAAACACAAATATAGACAGTGATCCATCATGAATCTGCCTGGCTGGTTTCTGAGTTCCTCTAGTCCATCATATATAAACAGACATTCTTAGGCTGATCTATACACATTTAGAAAATCCTTGTATTGGGTAAAGTAAGTGCCATATTTTCTGCAGTGAGGGTCCAAGGATCAAGGACCAAATGTCTGTCCCCAAGGAGCCTTCAAGGGCCACTCAGATTAGCAAAGATTCCCTCCTAAAAAAGGAAGAAAAGCAAAACAAAAGGGGGAAATCTCTGCAAACTTGAATGGCTTTTTAAAATGTGCATTTTTAATATTAAACAGTATGGAGGAGGGGCTGCCAGCCATCTGAAATAGATAGGTTTAGGGCAGACAATTCTGCTACCCTTCTTTTTTTACTTTTGGCCAGAAAAAGGCAGTCCAGAATAGGATTATAACATAAATTTTGTTTTACAACATTTTTTTCTCCCAGTGTGAGAAATTCCTTGAAAACTGCACAATTTTCAGAGAGTAGCTGTGATTCAAGATTTATTTCTTTAAAAAAGCACCCCTAAACTTGTGGGTTTTGTGAGGGAAATGGCATTTTCTGCACAGGAATATTTTTTAATGCCCAGGAATCTTGAAAGAAAACAGAAAACAATGTTCTTGTGCAGAAAAGTGCTGTTTGCTGGGCAAAAATCCATGGGCAAGTCTGTACCAGCCAGAATATTTCAGGCTACTTCCAGAGTATTCTGATCCCAGAGCAATCCTGAATTCCCTGTTACCATCATACTCCATAGTGATGCCAGGTGGCTGTCTACACATGTGTCCTGCTGTGCCAGCTGGCGTTGCCACCGCTGGTGTGAATCACTCCCTTGGAGGTTGAAAATGAGGCACCCAGTGTTGATCACATGGCTGGGCACCTCGTTGTGATCTCAGGGGGAGCAATTTGTGCCAGTGGTGATGGTGCTGGGCAGCACAGTGGGACACATGTTGCTTTAGAGTGCTCTGGATTTTTCTGAAAAACCCAGAGCAAAAGATAAGCATTTTTAATTCTCTTGAAGGGAGGGATTTGGTGCAGAACTGGCCTCATCATAGCACCTCACATTTTCAGACATTCAGTGGCCACAATCCCATCTTCGCTGCAAGTATCAAGTCATATCCTCCAGATGGGAAAGGAAACCTCCATAGGCATTATAAAGAATAGATGAAATACTCCATGCATGCTGCATGGGCCCCAGGTGATTTGTGGTGCAGATGTGTATCCAGATGTTCATCTGACCACCTCAACTGAGTGTATTGATGTCTGCCTCTGGGTTGCTGAATCAGGACTATCCTATTTACACTACGATGCCATCAACTGATGATTTTATGATGTTAGCCGCCTCGATTGCACTCAGAGGGGCGGGGTATCAAATAAATATTATTATTATTATTATTATAAATGATGTCATGTTTAATTAGTTTGCCTACAACAGTATAATCAAACTTCTTTTAGGAGATGTCTAGAATAAGGGATGGTACAAGGAGTGTTTGATATATTGATTAATTCATCTGTTACAGGAATGCAGCTAATTGAATGAAAAAATGGTTTAACTGGTACACAATAAATTGTGATAAATTGCAAAGCCTATACACATTGAACCATGGCTATTTTAATAAAATAGACAAAGCAAAACTGGTTTTGATGAAACTGTAATGTGTTGTATTGTCATTGACAATAGACATAATGTAGATACTCAAGCAATCAGTGTTAAATTACCTAGTCTGATTAACAAACAAGCTATAGTTGGTTGTTCTAATTTAAGCCAATATGGACCCATTGTCGAGTTGCTTAGGCCTAATTGCCACCAAATGGGGCGTGTTACTAGGGATGGAAAAGACATTTGTTGGGTTTGTACCCAAAGACTGACAATGAGATGAAGTGCCTGTTGTCTTGGAAATATATACATTTCAGAGATTTGCAGAGGTTATGACAAAGAAAAACCACATAAAATGAAGTATACATTTTAATAAGTGTACAGACTAAAATGCACATGTTTGGGAAACAATATGCACAAACATATTTAATCAATAGAGAAAATGCATACAAGTTTGTATATTTTAGAAAAAAATATGCATGATTTTCTTGTGTGTGTGTGTATTGTAAAACAGAAAGTCAGATAACTTGATACAGAATCAGGACTGGATAGGAATGCTAATGTGTTTCTAGAAATCACTGTGAAAATGTAAATGTCAGATTTTCACATTCCTGGATACAACAGTTTTTGCGCTAATGCAATGTGTTATGACCACTGGTAGATCATGCCATGAGTCAACTTCAGGGCAGCTAACAACAAATGTTGGTACAGTAATTGGAGTTGGTGATACATCAGTGGCAATAGCCACATCTTCACCACATGCAGCACACTGACAAAGTGCAGTGGTGGTCACATATAAGGATTACCAGTATGACACTGGAGGACAGAAAGACAGCTGGGATTTTATGATGCCTGACTTTGAGAAATGATTAGAAACATCACCTGGTGCAAAATGTTGTTGCCAAGAGGTTGACTGCAGCAAGGGAATCAGAATATATTACATGTGTTGAGAGGCAGCATGGTATTGTGGCTTGGGTGTTGGACTGCAACTCTGGAGATCAGGGTTTGATTCTCCATCTGGCCATGGAAATCCACTGGGTGACCTTGGATGAGTCAAACGCTCTAAGCCCCAGAATCCTGTGATAGAGTTGCTTTTTTGTTTGTGGTGTGCTTTTAAGTCAGTTCCAGCTAGAGTTGTCATAAGTGTGAAATGACTTGAAAGCACACAACAACAACAACAACAACAACAACAACAATGTGCGATTTCCAATGGCTGCTAGTTAGTTTCTTGGCTCAGTTCAGGATCCTGGACCATAAGTCCTCAACAGTTTGGGAATTGGGTCAGTGGTTGCATCCATCTCATTGGGAAGCTAAATCCATTCAGCTATCCAAGGCGTTCAACTTATTTATTTAAAGTAGAGATTAAAACACAAAATATATTCACTGGCCCAATGGCATGGAAGCCACTGCCTCTAGCCAGAATACCTTAACCATGTCCCCCCCTTCCTCTCCTCCTTCTTCTGTATTTTCCTTCTCACATGGTCCTTTAAATATATCCATATTTCTTAACCACAGGAACCACCATGACAGCCATCAGGAACAGGACTTTTTTTCTGTAGTAGCATCCTCTTTATGGAGTGGTCTGCCAGTCTACCAGACACTCTTGTGTTTTTAGATGATCAGGAATAATACACGATTCTTCAAGGAGGCATTTGGTTAAGCATCCTCCTCTTTTAGTATAATGACTATGTTATGATAATTGTTTTGTCTTGTGTCTTATTTTTCTTTATTAATTCCCACCTCTTTAACCTGCTATGTTAACACTATCCATTTGTTACTGTTGTTTTAGGAACCATCAATTGATTTTTTTTTTTACTTTATAGTATTTCATATATTGTAGGATGTGTCAGTTTATAAGCTGATTTGAATTTTCTAAAGGCAATATATACAGTTTTTAAAATCAGGAAATTATTAAAGCATTTTTTAAAAATGATTTAAGTGGACATTAATTTGTCACAAAAAGTAGGTTTATGTGATATTTCTTAGATGTTGTAATACATTTGGGCTTGTAATACAAAGATTATCAGAGGTTTATTGGGTAAACAGTGGCTTTGACATACACACAAGAATAATGTGCCATAAAGGGCCTGTCTGCTCATTTGGTTATGGAAATGTAAGCTCTGTCAGTCCATCCATTTGCATAAACTGAACTGGTCTTTCCTTTGGTCAGTGGGGATGCTGGGTCATGGAGAAATACTCCCTATATTAATTGGAACACTACAATGATAAGAGTTCCATAGATCCCTACAAGCATTATGCATCTATAGCTTAACACAAATGTAATCCTTTAACATTTAACCCTGGTGGTGGTAGTGGTGATTACTGCCCCTTCAGAGATTGCTGGACAGCAATTCCCATCACCCCTCACCACTTGCAGTCTAATATTTGGAGGTCCACAAATTGCCCAGTTCTAAATGGTAGTGTAGAGGTGCAGGTGGATTAACAAATGTGTCTAGGCCTACAGGACTCTGCTTGGTAGGATCGCCATCAGGACTTTATGTCAAGTACTCCAGTATTTAACAGCTTCTATGAAATATGGGTTATTAGATTCTCTTTGAGACAGGCTATCAAACTGTTAATACTAACGAAACTGTAATCAGTACAATCAAGACATTTAAACATATTTAATACATTAATACATACACCTTGAATAGATCTATTAACTCAATTGTTGAATGGTTAGTCAACTTGTAGACAGTCTCTTAGGGCCTCGGCAGATGACTAAAAGAGTCGTCTGCGAGACCCGGAAGAGGAGGAGCCACCGCACGAACGGCGCTCCTTCCTCTTCCTGAGGTCGCCCTGGGAGTTGCTGACCCTCTGCACGGCCGGCGCTTCCAGGGCAACCTCCCGCCGCAGCGACCGCATGCACTGCGGCAGAAAAGGCAGGGAAAGTGCACCCTACGCGTTTAGGGCGCACTTTACCTGTCTTGTGGAAGGAGCGCTGATTTTGTGCTCCTTCCAGGGACGCCGCAGGAGCACCGCGGTCTGGCTGCTGAGGTCCCACGGCACTCCGGACCAGGGCGTCCCTGACGCCCTGGTCTGCATCCCCCCCTTAGTCTTTATTCTAGTCAGAAAGCACAATATTATTCAGGTCTATGATTTCAGGGGGTTGAAATATTAATGAAGAAAGGAGGATTATGTAGCAAAACATTTTGATCTGAAAAGCAAGCAGTCTTTGTTTATGTTACCAAGAGGTTTTGCTGCCAGCAGTGGTGCAGCAATAGCCCTTCCTGTGACAAACACAAATCAAAATGCCAAAGCCAACCTTAAGTTATTTTGGCCCATAAGCGTATTCTCCAACTGTCCTGATTTGGCAGGGACAGTTCTGATTAATTTTCTGCTCTCCCACTTTTCCATGTGTTTTTAAAATGTCTCATATTGTCTCTTCTCTTTTCACATTCCTCCTTTGTTTTTAGCTTACTTCAGTTGTTGCAAACTGTGTTCAAAGTGCAAAGGTTATTTGAATTCAGAATTTGGCAGGGTGGAGAAGAGAGGAGGTGATTTTTGCCCTTCCCAATGTGTGTGTAAATGCCTTCAAGTTGCCTGTTGCCTTATGATGTCCCAATGAATTTTATAAGGTTTTCTTAGACAAGGAATACTCAGAAGTGGTTTTGCCAGCTTCTTCCTCCGAAATATAGCCTACAGCACCTGTAGGCTCAAGCAAAAGCAAATTGCTGCAGCCTCTCCTACTTGTGTGTTCTTTCTCATTAATAACTTTTATCATTCTGATGTTGCTTGGTCATATGTGTCCCAGTTTTCATTTGTGAAATGGTGGAGGGTATGCATAAAGAAAAGCATCTCTTTTGGGAGAGGTAAAATATTAGCCTTACCTCCATGTCACTCAAGTAGACAAGGAGCTGGGTTGAACCCTGAATCTGGATAGGAAGTAAATATCACACATACACATAGGAGTTTATCACATGGGGAAAATTGGAAGTTTAAATGGGTCAGAACCCATTGTTATCCAGCGTATTAGGCACAATTACACAAATGGTTTTCACACGAGTTTGTGTGCAAACCGCTTGGAATCCAACAGGAAAGTGACAAGAACCAGCGAATAGGCATTTTCGGGAAAATATCATAAACTCATTTCTGTTTCATTCACAAATTCACTTTTTTGTGCAGTTGCTCTAGTGTGAAAGCTATTTGCGGGATTCTCCCAGTTTCTGTATTTGTTGCCTGATTTCCTATGGTTCTTTGGTGTGAGTAGCCAGGGCTCTTAAAGGAACAGCCACTAAGGGAAGGCAGGGACATTGGTTGCTGAGAGGGGCACAGACTTTTGTGCTGTTTTTCTACCTTTCCTACTTCTTTGGTAGTTTTGTTCTTTTTACTTAGGTCAGATACCATTTCTTGGAAAGTAAGGGACAGTACAGTATATTTTTTATAAAGAAAATTGTGTAAATTGTTTATTTCTCTGGGTGATTTCTATTGACATAACTACTACTTCTGTGCACATGTGCAAAAAAAGTGATTCCCAAACCATTATTGGAATTTACACACATCTGTGTGAAAACCAAATGTGTGTTCTATCCTTTTTCTTGTTTTAGTAATGAGCTTCTAATACGTTATTGTGTTTTGTGTGTGAAAATCATTTGCACTTTGCACGCTTTGGTGGGTTGCAGCTGCTTTAATCATTATCGGGATGAGGTACATATGGTCCCTGTATGATAAACTCCACAGAGGATTTGGTCAAGGCATTCCAGTCCTGCCCACTGAGGCTCTTGATCCAACTTTATTCTGAAAACACTAAGCATTTATAGAACTTTTAACCTGAGCAGGCATTTGTAAAGTAAGACATTAGGTGTGAAACTAACCAGCATCTTCACCAACAGTTCTCCTCATTCATGCCAGTGAAAATACAGCAGTAGTAAAGCAAATAAGTAATATTTTTCTGCCCATTCATGAGAACCAAAATATACCAGAGAGGCAGCTTATTATGACAAATGGTAAGGTGGGTCCAACATCTGTTGAAGGAAGCAGGAATATTATTCCTCCTCTAAATGCCAAGGAAGTGTAGGTATTAATCAGTGCTTCTTTACTTGTTACACTCAATAAGAAAAAAAATTCAAATTTGCTCCCTGTTGGGTGAGATTATGCAAATTTGGGGCTTTTTTTTTTTTTTTTTGTATTTTAGGACTTTTTTTACAAAAACTTCACAGAAGATTTTTGACACTAAAAATATTGGGAGGCGTGCACAAAATCACAACATTTTTCTGCATACTTTTTTTCAATGTACAAAAATGCATTTCTGTCTGTTGTGGTTGACAGTTTTTTCAACATGTGTCCTTTCTCATTGAGCATGAGAAAATCTGGGAATACTCTTTACATCCCTGGACTATGTCTATAGGAAATAATATCCCAATGAATTCTGCATTGTATTGAAGAACTGTTTTCTCTGGAATCCAAGGGCTTGCTACAGGACAATAGGCAGAATTACTGGTAACTAGATTCTTGTGCAGGCCTGCTAATGATCATTTGCATACAGGAAGATCTTAACTTGTTGGATGAAATGGCCTGCAGAATTTCCTCCACTCATACAGTGAAACAATCCCATCCATATAGCAGAAACATCCACTTTATACCTACATAATGATATGTTTTGATGTACAGACATAGAAATTATTTACCTGCTAATGAAGACATGACCATCTTACTACCTTCATGACACGCTTACATTCCAATCATGATTCCAATCTGTTGCTGGTCCAAATGACTAAATTCTCAGAGGAAATCTTCAAATGAAGCACTGGTTTTGGATGACTCACCACAATGCCTTCTGGATATTGCTGGATGCAAATCCCCATTCAAAGAAAGCAACACTCTGATCAGTGTCATCACTTCAGTACTCCAGGTCTTCACTTCAATAATTCAACTTCAAATCTTCATACCAGTTTTATTTATGGCATGAGTAATTTCTATGCTTTTGAGAGAGAAAAAGGGCAAAGATTTGGGCAAATAACAATCCTGATCTATAGGATGTGTACATCATATTCTCACTGAGATGTTCAGCCATAATGGCTTATAAACAAACAGACTGAAATTTGTATTTTTCTTGGGATCATTCTATCACCTTTTCTAATATTTACAATAAATATTTAATTGTGAGGAAAACTGGCTTAGTAAAAGACCCATGGCAGCTAGGAGAAAGGGAGCAAAAGAATCCTGATAGTAGTAAGGCTGGTTACTTCACAACTGAAGCCATCTAGGAGGACAACCAAGGCTATGTCAGTTCCAAGCTGAGGACTCAACTCAGAAATAAGTCCAACTCATCTGTTGTGTAGAAAAGTGCCTGAACTGCCTACACATTTTTGAAGAGCTTGCTCAAAGAAGAGATATCTACAACTGCTTAATAATTGTTACGCTCTTCCTTAAGGTATGTCCACACATCCACCTCCTCCAAAGTGACTAGGTATCACCCTTTCCCACAAGAAAGTATGAGTGACTTCTAGTCTTGGCAATTTACTTCCTAGAAAAGTTGTGCCAGATAGGTATCTGAGGATCCAATGGTGACGGAGAAGAAAAATAGCTTTACCGCTATCCTTGGGTCTAGAAATGTGCTGTACCTATGGTTAGTTTTGGGTTCAAAACACACTTCAGAAATAATGCAGTTTGAGACTGCTTTAACTGTCCTGGCTCAGTGCTAGGGAATCCTGGGAATTATAGTTTATTGTGGCCCCAGAGCTCTCTAACAGAGAAGGCTAAATGTCTCACAAAACCACAGTTCCCAGAATTCCCTAGCACTGAGACAAGGCAGTTAAAGCAATATTTAATTGGATCATTTCTGCAGTGTGTTTTGGACCATAGTTTCTGTTAGAATTGTGTTATCTGAGTTTTAGTCATTGCCTTGTTTGTGAATTGTCCTTACCTCTATAGTAAACCAAGGGCCCTTTTATACTGCACAATTACAGTGCTATGATTCCACTTTAACTGCTAATAGTTCTGATGGGGAAGGCTTTTGGATTGGCTTTTGCTTAAGGTGCTACAGGCTTCAACATATTAATATCTGACTTTGTTAATACAGAATTCTTCCTGAAACTGCTAGGCTAGCAAGTAAAAATTACATCCAGTATATCTTGTTCTTCACTGTAAGGGGGTACCTCAGAGAATAAGTGGCTCATTCAGAAGAAAATAATAGCTGGCCTGTCTCATGCCTGATAGATAACCAAAAAATGACCCAGAAAGCTCATCTACTGCCTCACCACAGACTAATAATCCCACAATTCCATAAGATGCAGCCATGACTGTTAAAGTGGAATAACAACAGGACAATTATGTCATGTAAAAGGGTCCAGGTCACTATACTTTGCAGCACAGGAGGTCAGCATAGGATGCTTGGGAGTGATTGAATTGTCAACTCTTTCTATTTTGTGGCTTCAGTATGTGGGCTAAGGTATTTTGGAGTTTCAGCCCTGAGGTATTCCCATATTTCCCTCAGATTCTATAAATCTCTGGAGAAATTCTAACTTTTCTAGAGGATGGACATCCAGGAAGCAACTGTTTATTTTGGAAACAGAATACTTGCACAGGGTGTGGGGAAGGTCAAGATTACCTCGCTTATGGCCAGTTAGAAAATTCCTACTTTGGGTCTGATTTGAACTAAGAACATTTCAGCAACTTCACTACACCAGTTAACTGTAAGATAGCATTACCAGATGGTTCCCCCAAAGCTAAAAACTGATTTGAGATGACCTGAATTGACCGTAATTGTTGTATTTCCACATAGACAACTGTTCATCTTTCAAAATTAAGGCTTCAGATATGAGAATACTGAATTTTGTTTTCAGAACTGAGACTCCTAATTTTGATTTGTTTGTTTGTTCAAATTGTGTTGACACATTTTGAAGGATTGAGGTAGTAGGTTTGTGATACGCATATCCATATTTCTATACTCACATATTTGGAACTGGGTTTACACACAGTCAAAACAATTAGATATTGAAGCACAAATATCACACATGTAAAATTAAAAATTCTGTATTTTGAAAGCGTAGCAGTGTTTGAGTTTTACTTCAAGACTGTAGACTCACAAATCCATCCTGCAAAACTTTTGCTTTTGAATAAACTAAAGCTTTAGCCACCCAAAGTACAAACATCTATATACCAGATTTGCTTAGATTTTTCTCTCTTGAAAATAGCACATCACTTCAGCTCTGCAAATCTAGCTAGTTCTGCCTCACAGAATAAATTATTCCACAGTCTGATCAGAAAATGCATTATGGAATGTAATTTATTCCATAGAATTGCTGGAATAACTTGTGCTTCTGAGCCTCCTCAGATGTTGAGTCACTAGAGAACCAATTGGCTGCATGAAGGTTTTATTATTATTATTTTTACAAAATAAATCTCAGCTAAATAAAGGAGTCCAGTGTGAAAGCTAGCAATTGGGGAAAACGTGAGTATGCAGGCACTCCCTAGAGAACCAGACTTTTGTAAATTAATGCATAGATTACAATGAACTAAATACACAGGGTTTGTCATTACAACCATCCTCTTTCCCCTCAGTATACACAAAGAGAAACTGTACACAATCTGCTAACTTGAGTAAAATAAATAAATAAAATATGTACTCTATATACACCTGGAGTGTATGTTTTGAGTGCTGAAAAGAAAAGCTATTGTTATGTTAAAGCCTTCTTTTTCTTTTTCACATTTGCATTTATTCATTCTAAAACATGGCAGGATGTATAATTCCATCTTCTGCATAGATAAATACATTTGATAGGTGGTGCAATCTTACAATCTTCTCAAAACTCAGGCCCACTGAGTTTAATGGGACTTACTCCAAGGTAAGTATCTATAGCATTGCTGCTATATTCATACATTTCCCAGAAGTAGAATGTATTGGAAAGGCATTTTATGCACTCTCAAAAGGTAACACAGGTATGCCATTTCAAATTAATGGTGCAGCAGTAAATTTGTGATTTTAGGCAATCAGTCTAATGAAATATTTAAACTGGGGAAAGAGATGAAAGAGAACAATTTAGACCTCATTTAGTGCAATTGCTAATTCTCTAAAATGTCCTATTCCACCACCTGACCACACTATGAATGTGATCCTGAGTTCTCAAAAACAACAGCAGCAGACTACAAGCTCTGCCAGTTTCTATCAAATGAATAAAACATCAAGAACCACATTGTAAGTAGACTGTGGCTGAGATCATGTTGGATTCTTTCACTTGTGTAATTATGTAGGTAGAGGCAGCAGCAACGGTGGCCAAACAAAAAACGTGTGGGTGGAGCTGTGGCAAGGATAGGAGAAGACAATTAGAGAGAGACTGAGACAGAGAGATGGGCATTTGTCCACATCACTGTTCCCAGAGCACCTTTCCTCTGAAGACAAACCCACTCCTGAAGTTATGCACCGAAGGACTAGAAAGCGCAGATATGTAGCCTTCTTTCCCATTCCACCACCAATTCCCTCTGCAAACACAGATGAAATACAAGCATACACAGAATGAACCATAATGTGCTTGGTGTGTACCAATGCTATTCCAGTCTTTGTGTCTGCCATTTCCAGATCATCGCCAGAATGATGGTCACCAGATGAGAACTCATCATAGCATCTATTGGGGAATAGTTCCTATCTGCATCACTGGAGGAACTATCTTTATTGACAAAAATCACAAAATTTCAAGGTTTATAAGGTATAATGGCCAATAGCTTGACCAGAAAACCAGGAAAACACTTTTTAGCAGTTATGAAATCCTTAAGTTAAGTAATGAATCCCTAGACATGCAAACATCTGTGATTCCACTGGGTACATGAGAATGTGCATTTGTAGGGATTGTATCATGCATATGTCCTTCCCATCCATTTAGCCCTTCATGCATTCAAGCAAATGCCTAAAGGGGGTTCATGTAATCCACCCTTGCATATGATTCCCAGATACAGATGTTATTATTGCAGCTATCAGTGGACCACAGATACCAAACTGCTATGTATGCATGCAGATGTTCCAATCTTTAGGCCATTGGTGCCCATTCCTGACCCCACGTCTGGAATTGGGATTATCCAGGTCAATATTCCTTTTTGATACAAGGCTTAGCCAGAACCTGAAGTCCATTGGGCAGAAGATGCAACAGTTGATCAGACAAGAAGAAGAGGTTACATCATTCCTGATACTTACACTGGGTAACCAATCCACAAGTTCCATATTACAGGAATAGAACAAGTCTGGGATTAATTTCCATAAGTATTAAAACTTTGTATGGTTTGATCTCTCAGACCTTAAGGAATTTCTCTCATCATATGAGCTCACTCACCAGACTAATCATCAGGCCTTATGACTCATGCTATCTTTTGCAGCAAGTTCAGATAGCAATAGCCAGGGATAGGGCCTTTATAGTAGTTTTCTGATATCTGTGAGAAAACCTCACAGAATGTTTCATAAGAATGGGAATAAAGTACACCTTTTTCATCAGGTACTTACAATTAACAATATTGCTTTCAGTGGTGACTGCTAGAATCCTATATGACCACTGTATAATGCATAACAGCATGATGCCATTGATACCTATCAATAGCCATTTCTATGCTGTTCTTTTTGTTATCAAAATGTGTTGTTATGCTGTTGGCTTAAAACTGTATTTTGATTATTTAAAATCACTTTGAGCTTCCTGGGAAGCAGCATACAAATGAATAAATAAAAATAAACCTATGTTTTTTGGTACACCATTTGATACACAAAAGTGGCAATTCCAACATTGGTCAGTTCAATATTTATTTGTGAATAATTCATATGAAGTACAGAATGGAGAGAGAAACTTCTCCAGAAAAAAAAAAAAGGATTGCAACCCTATATCCTCTTACTTGGTGAGTAAATCTCCATTCATTTCAACCAGACTTACAACTGAGTAGAAAGTTTTGAATGGCTGTGTACAGTGGGCTATCTTTCAACATCCATTTTGAGAAATGCACCTAAGCTTCATTCTGCTATTTGACATAATTTTTTAAAAAACAAACAAACACAAAGCCATAGCTTCTTGCTCTATGTAGAATAATTTATTTTATATATGCTAACTTACTTGCTGAGAATATATAACCAGGCAAATTAACTTTTATTCTGACTGTAAAACACCCATCCTGATGTACCCGTACGGTGAGGTTCCATAAAAGTTTAAGTGGCTCATCACGGTAAAGTTCATACTTGACAGTGTAACTAATGCAAAGCTCAAAGGTGATATCATATCTCTCTCATGTTATTTCACTAGTTATAATTAACCAAATGTCAAATGAGTCCCTTAGAAAACCCCATGTATTGTCCTCATTGACTTCAGGGATGTGCACACCAAAGATCACTATTAGAGCTTTAATCTATTTTCTTGGGGCTAGTTTGAAATTCAGTAGCTGTCTGTAATTCAAATCATCCAAAGCACTTGCTCTGTGGACAGCAGTAGCCTTCAATCTTTGCAGGAACACTTTGCTTCAGTGCCACTTTCATCCTAACTCATTGTGATAAGCCAGGAATATCTTGGTATGAGTGTCTGCTAAACATATAGGCTGTTGGCAAAGGTGCCATTTTTGCAGTAGTGGCGAGTAGCCTATATATCAAAAGATAGTGAATCTGTTCTGGATTTTAGTCCACACTTTTATGGTCCATTCATGGTGCTAATCTTACCCCTAAAATATCCCTCAAAGATTCACAAACTTGTTGCCATGAAAACTGCCAGCTACCACTGTCATTTTGATAAGGCAGAGCTTGCCAGAGACCTGGGGCCCATTCACATGACCAGTTATAGCGCTGTTATTCCATTTTAATTGCCATGGTTCCCTGCAGTTTGATGAGGTACTAGAGCACTCTGGCAGAGAATTTAAAATGTCCCTCCCTACACTGCAATTCTCAGGTTTCTATGGGATGGAATCATGGCAGTTAAAGTGGAATAATAGTATTATAGTTTTGTAGTGTGAATGGGCCAAAGAAGCGTCTGTTCCTCACAATGAGGTATCTTTTTCTCTGGGCAGCTCACTGATTTGGAACATGAGAAGAACCCTGCAGGCTGAGACCAAAGATGTACCAAATCCATTTGTCTATTCCCATTATGGTCAACTGGATGCCTATGGCAATCTTGTAAGCAGGACATGAGTATAATAGCAACCTCCCCATCATTTTCCTTAATAAGCCATATTAAGAGGCTTATCTTGTACCCATTGATAGCCCTATCTTTCATGAATTTGCTTATCCCCTTTCTAAACATATCAAAGTTATTGGCCGTCACCACATCATGCAGTTTAACAATGGGGGGTTGCAGACTGTCAGAAATAGTGTGAATTCAGTCCACTTTTAGGGTTAGGGTTAAGGTTAGGGAATCATGGGGACTGTATTTTATTGTGGCACTAGAGTTCTCTGACAAAGAAGGCTCAATGTCTCAGAAAAATAACAATTCCCATGATTCCCTAGCCCTAACCCTAACCCTAAAAGTGGACTGAATTCACACTATTTTTGACAGTCTGCAACCCCCCAATGTAATGCATAATGGTGTCCTTTTTTGTATCTTGAATTTCCCACATTCAGCTTCATTGATTTTGCCTAAGTCCTCATTTTATGTGAGAGGATGGAAAAACTTCTCCTTACCAAATTACAAGCTACATATCAGTCTATGCACCTGTATCATGCCACACATTTACTCACTTTTTAAAACTACATGCCAGTCACCTTTATGTTAAAAGACATAACAGGAGATGGAACAGATGTAGAAAACAGACAAACAAGGAGTGTTTGAATTGCAAATGCGCATGCTGAGCACACCAACAAAGAAGGGAAATTATGTCTGAGAAAGCAGGGGCAGGAAATGAGAGTGAAGGACCTGCCATAAGAGCCATGCCTGCTTTAAATAGTGATTTCTCTAAAAGGAGTGGCGCTAACAAGACAGTGATTTGTCTCCTGGGTCAAAGGTTAAGAATGATACTGTGAAGACTGACAAGTTAATCAAGAGAATTGGCACTGAGCCTATTGCAGAAAAGAATGATGGAAAGAGGAGGCAATCAGGAGTATGTGAAAGAATGCCTGAAACAGCTTGCCAAAGGAGAAGGGCAGCATTTCATGTTTATGTTTCCAAGAGCTTCAACATTTGCAGGAAAGGCCAGACCTAGGAGGAACTTTGAACACACATTTGTCAACAGCTGTGGTAGCCGCATGTCATTTTTGCTCCTCCATCTCTGTGACACCTAGTAAAACTTATCCTGGTCTCAAGAACTTAAAATGACACTTTTTAAACTGCACCTCCCAGAATCCTCCAGAGCCATGCTAGCTGGGGAATTCTGGGAGCTGTAATGCTAAAAATAACATTCACATTTCCAAGCTTTTGTCCCAAAGTCACACGGTTACTGCCTCAAATGCTGCATTTGGTCAGATGCATCTGGCAGAGGAATGGAAAACAAAGCATTCTCTGGACATTAGGCATGTCATAGAAGACTTCATGGAGAGCAGTATCTAGCAAGGATGAAACTATCATTACACTGGGAGGGGCTTTGCCCTTGGGCCTTCAGCCAATGGGAGCTTCCTGACACAATTTGGCCCACTCATAGACCTTGATGTGACAAATAAGATTGGAGTATTAACTTCACGTGGTGATTCCATTTGTACTATTTGCCCTGGTCCCCGGTCCCTATGCCCCTGCACATATGGTTGCTATTTCTGGAGGCTGAGCCATGCAAAAAACAGTTTTTCATTGCAGTCTGAACTGAATTAGAGTTGAGTGTTCTAACTTGCAACTGACTCTGAAAGTTGGTATGGATGTGGCTTCATCTACACTGCAAAATTAATGCAGTTTGACATCACCATGGCTCCATCCTATGGATCCCAAGGTTTGTAGTGTGTTCTGGCACCAGAGCTTTCTGATAGAGATGGTTAAATATCTAACAAAACTACACATCCCAAAATTCAATAGCATTGAACCATGATAGTTAAAGAGGTGTCTAACTGCATTGACTCTGCAGTGTAGATGCAGCCTGTGTATCCATCTGTAACATAGGTCAGTGGTAGCACGCTCTCTCTCATCCTGTGTACCATGAACAGTCCACCCCACATCAGTGGTCATATGAAATGATCTGTTTTAGAATTGATCAGCAGCTCCGTAAATGCAAAAAATGTGGTGACATTTTGAGACCCCTCCTCATATGAAGTATCTGCAAGAGTTCAGATGGCCAGTTAAAAAGGACCCAGTAAGATTAGCCAATGGCTCTTGCTGAATAAAAAAAACTGGTGGGGAATCTGGAGAATCCTACTCAGGCAAAAACCATTGCTCTGGAGAAAGGTCAATAATTAAATGTTAGAAGGATTTCAGTAAGATCAGAAGACATTTCTTAGGGGAGAAATTCTTCACATTTCTTGTTGCTGCTGATTTTACAAGATCTGAGGTGAACTGGGAGGGTGTGACTTAGGGAAAACATCTGGAGAAATACTGAAGGATTTTTAAAAAGTTGCCAATAAGATTAACCAAGCTTCTTGCAATGGGGAGAGGTGGCAGAAAGAAGGATGGAAGAAGTTTCATATATTACTACTCTGAATCAGCCCATTAAACCATAAAAATGAACTCTTTGGGGCTTATCTTTAAAATGTTAATTTCTTTATGTAATATAGCGAACACAAATTAAAAACAATAAAAAAGAACATCACAACTCTTACCTCCCAAACAAAAGCATCACATAGCAATGTGAAGCAGAAGAACAAGCAGTCAACTGAGAAATGCTCTAATAAGTCAGTGTCCTGAAAATTGTAAGGGAATCAATCAACTGAGCTTCTCAAGGGAGGAGATTCCAGAATAAAGCACAACCACTGAGACAGTCCTGATTCCAGGGAGGAAACACTTCAGCTTTGTCAAATCTCAAACTTGGGAAAGTTACTCTGGGGACTTCAACTCCTAGAATTCCCAGCCAGATGGGGATAGTCACAAAAGTAGCTTTTCCACACATTTGTGGGTTGTTATTGCTTTAAAAAAACAACAACAGAATTTCTTTATGTACTATAGATTTACCAGCTAGTGCCTGAGGCAAAGGACAGGCATTCAGAATTCTAAGTCCAGGATTTTTTTTTAAAAAAAATAATACTGGCAAGTTACTTTCCAAAGTAATTAATTATTGCTATGGCACCAAAACAGTTAGACATGTTTCTAGTTACATTTTAGAAGTAAATCTTTCTTTGTCCTCTTCTCAAAAGTAATGTGAATATTTTCTTTGGGTCATTGAAAAATTCTGAATACCAGAGGTCACTAAGCTGAGATACAAAACACTTTCCTGCTTACTCAAGTACTACATTTTGCTGCTATTTCATGCTTATTTTGTTTACTGTGATAACAACACTTTTCTGCCTACCGTGTTGTTATCACAGCAAACAAAATAAGCATGAAATAGCAGCAAAATGTAGCACTTGAGTATCTGTATTATTCTTCCTTCACCATTTAGTGAGGTCAACCTTCCTGTAACTATAAATGTAATATAAAAGTTACAATTCCATTGCAAAAAGAGTGATGTTATCCTTCACAAAATTACAAATGTAATATAATGTAGCTGGGAAGAATAATTACTTTCATTACTCATTAGTTGTAACACATATTCCATGACATAAATAGAAGCCTACAGTCCTTCCACATATTTTTCTGTGAAATCATTTGGGATTTTTTTGTTATTAATATTGTGGGAGTCAAGAACCCCTGTTACTCTATTTCATATCACCCAGAAATCGCTCAGCTGAGCCTTGATATACATTCTTGACATCCCTACTCTAGACACAACAGCTGCTGAGTATATCTCTGAGAAAGAAGATGCCTTCCTTGTATAAGTTATCAGAATGTATATTCTACAACTCGACTGCTTTAAAAGGAAATCTGAATGGATGAGCAAAACAGAAATGCCAGTACATTTAATGTGCTTGCCCTTTTAAAAACCTGTGCATGCATACCTAGACCTATATACAACACAATACTAGATCCATGTTAATAGATGCTTTCTTAAAAGCACCAGGATGGTATAGTTTGTAGAAAGTGATATAATAAACAGTGGTGACATTTTAGCTTGTAAACTGTGTTGAGAGTAACTGTAACAAGCACCCTGTTTACAGAAAAGAAATCCTGATAAGAAAAAACAGAAACTTTGATCATGGCAGATTCTAATTTCTCAGATAGTTTCCTGGGATAACAAGTATGCAAAAATCGGTAAGATGGGGGGGAGTATGTTCCCAGAGGCAGTGCATAATTGCTTACTTACTCAAGTCAGCTTATTGACTGAACTTCATGATCAGAGGCGCCTCTGCAGCTAAAGCTAAGAAATTAGCCCATCTTGATAAATAAAATTGTGCTGATCTCAGGATCACATGCACACAATGTAATCATATGTAAAATAATGAAGAGTTGGTGTAGGGGGATGTTAGTTTTTGATTTAGTGAAGGAACCAAAAAGGATGTTGAGTACCTAGTAGAAAATTACTGTACATAAATTAGCAAGTTCTTGGGTTGAAGACAAATGATGTCACAATATTCTCTACACAAGACCTTCTTTTGCAGCAGAATCAATAGCTTTGGGTAACACATACCACCGTGAAAGGTTGATGGACATGACACAGGCTCTAGTGACTATGGGAAGAATAATGGGAATTATTTAGAAAACAGCTGGACATGCTACCATTACAATTCATTCTGGCTCAGTCTCAACAGGGGAATGTAATAGAGACCAATCTGGTTCCAGAAATGATAAGAACAGAATGTGTTCTTGAGTGAGGCAGGAAAGCTTGCTTAATATCTTCTTTTTTTCTTAGAAAAAGAAACCAAGGATGAAACATAACGATTAAAGGAAGCACATGAATAAAATGGATGAAGAAACACTACCAAAATAGGTTTAGTTTATACCTGGTGTCATAGCTATCTCCTTGAAAAATTAGCTTGATTTTTACAGTCATGCATAACATTTTTATACTTAGAAGGTATAGGTTGTTGTTGTTGTTGTTGTTGCTGTTTTAAAAAAAACACCACACATAGGAAAGATAGGTGTCTGCTTATGCTAGAGATCAAGAATGTGGAACAGAGTCATGATTTCAGAGAAACATGTTTCATAGCCCTCTTAGGACCATACCGGCTGAGCCCTCTATAACTGAATGTTGCCTCACTTCAAATATGCTCTAGAAAATGAGCATGTGATTCTAGCCTCAGGAGAGGAACTTGTGACTTACTAGATGTTGCTGGACTCTAATTCCCAGCTGTCCCAGCCAGCAAAACCAATTGTGGGAATTACTAGAATTGTCACCCAGCAACATTGTGAATTAAATTGAACAAAACCAGTGATTATACCAAAATATGATCTAAATAATATATCAACAGAATTTACTGGTAACATAAGAAACAAATTTGCACTACTAAGCATAATAGACTGAGAACCAGAGGAACTATGGTGTGAAGCCAGGGACATAATAAAAGAAGAATGCACACAGACACTTTAAATAAACAAAAAGAAAGAGAAAAAACCATGGATGGCAGAAAAAACACTACAAATAATAAAAAGAAGAAGAGAAGAAAAACAAAAGGGAGATAGGAACAAACTAAGAATTGTGAATGCAACAGTACAACAGCTTGTGCAGAAAGATAAAGAAAATTACTACTACAACCAACGCAGAGAAATAGAAGACAACAACAAAAAGGGAAGAACAAGAGATCTATTTCACAAGATCTGGGAAATCAAAGGAAAATCCAAACCAAAGACTGGGATGATCTATGACAGGGGTAGGCAACCTTTCCCCTTTAAGGGCCGAGGGACTTCAGCTCCCAGAATCCCAGGAGCTATTGGCCAACATAGGACTATTGGCCAACATGGCTGAGGCCCTGATCTATGAGAATAAAAATAACATAATTTAAGACCAGGAAGGAATAAAAAGACATTGGATGTAATGCACAGAAGAATTATACAAAAGAGATGATAAAATGAAGGACACATGGAATGAACAGCCATATGAAGACGAACCCCAAATTCTAAAAAGTGAGGTGGAAACTGCAATAAGAGAAATAGCAAAAAACAAATCACCAGGAACAGATGATATTCCAACTGAACTGCTGCAATCCACATTGACAAAGTCAACTCTGGTGCTAACCAACATATATCAACAGATATGGAAAACAAAACAATGGTCAACAGATTGGAAGCAATTTATACATCCCCATCCACAAAAAAGGGAGATACAAGAGACTGCAGCAACTATAGGACCATAGCACTGATCTCCCGTGCAAGCAAAAGTCTGCTCAAAATTCTGCAACATAGACTCCAACCATACATGGAGAGAGAAATCCCAGAGGTCCAAGTGAGATTCAGGAAAGGAAACTGCACCAGGGATCACATTGCAAATATACGATGGCTAATGGAGAGTAGCAAGGAGTTCCAAAAGAAAATCAACTTGTGACAAGACATTTTGGGCTATAGCAAAGTCTTTGACTGCATAGACCAGGGGTAGGCAACCTTTTTGAGTTGCTGTCCCTCAGACAATTGGGGGGCCGAAGCACCAAAAATAAATAAATAAATAAATAAATTTAAAAAATTAAACAATTAAAAAAATATGCATGCACACTCTCTCAGCCCCAGAAAAGCCATGGCAAAACCCCTGTGGAGATTTTGCCAAGAAAACCCCAAGAACAAGTAATAACAACAATAATCAATGTTATCATGGTGGGGGGCAGCGGCAGCAGGACCAGCCTGGGGGTGGTCCAAAGACCTCAGGGGGCCGCATCCGGCCCCCAGGCCTTAGGTTGGCTACCCCTGGCATAGACCATGAAAGGCTATGGAACACCCTTAAAACATGGGAGTGCCAACACATCTGATAGTCCTAATGAGGAATCTGTACTCAGGACAAGAGACTACTGTTGGCACAGAACATGGAGAAACCGAATGTTCCCTATTAGCAAAGGGGTTAGACATGGCTGCATCCTTTCACCCTATCTGTTCAACTTGTATGCAGAATATATGATAAGAAAAGCAGGCTTGGAAACAGAAAAAGGAGGAGTGAAAATAGGAGGAAGGAATATCAACAATCTAAGATAGGCAGATGACACCATAATACTAGCAGAAAACCTCACAGATCTAGAACACCTACTAATATGTACTAATATGTACAAGGATTTATTTTAGTTTTAGCATGACACAGCATTCAAAAATTTCCTACACAAAAGATGGAAAACTACCTGATATTTGGTGGACACACATTGTCCTCATCAGACCTTAGCAAGCTACACTTCTCCATCCTCCTATAGAGAGGTAGCATTGGCCCTGGGGCAAGACATGTAATCAGTTCCCCACATTTAAATCTTCCTACATACCATACGTTGTTATTTTCTTTAAATGAGTTTTTAAGTGACTTAGGCTTAACTTAGGGTATGAACAAGAGAAAACAAATGAAAAACATTTATCAGATTTGGATACTTAGTATGTTTATTAAAAGAATAATACTATTCACAAGCTCAAGTGAAAATAAACAAATTTAACATTTTTAGTACTACTACATTATAGTACTAAACAACTTAATTAGTAGTGTTAATACATTTAAATGAAAAGACACTGCATATGACCGATTGTCAGTCTATGGTATCTAGATCTACAAGAGAAATCAGTGTTTGCAGTATTATTCTGACAGCAAATGTTGCAGTTATGCAATCATAGTTCAGTTTTCTTGCAAGTTGAAAGTTCTCAAATCTGTGGGGTGCTCTTGACACACAGTTCAACTTTTTAAAAGAAAAATGAGCTAGTGTGCTGTATGACCTCTCTTTTTTAAATACAATCACTGGAAGAGGGCAAAACTACACATGCATTTGAAAGAAAGCTTAAAATGTTGAGTTCATGATTCTTTTTAAACAATTTGTGTATCACAACTACAAAGGAGCTCAAAAGGTAATCTAATCAACAGAGGCAAAACAGACTGGCACAATATGCTGGCTTTCTGGTGTCATATAAGCAGTGCTAATACAGGGATGGTTAACTCTCTGTGGTTAGGGGACTGCACTGCCCTCCCTCAAAACCTTGTAGAGATGCATCCCAACTGCACTGCCTGAAAAAAAACCCAAAGCATTTTTGCCTTAATTAGCCTTGGCACCTTGTAGGGGGCATGGCAGGCAATTTTGCCACATTGATGCTCTCCTTCGAAGCCTCACTTGGAGCTAAAATAGTCTAGGACGGGGGCAAAATGTGGCAAAAATGTCCCCATGCCTCCAGAGGATATTCAGAAGCATTTGGAGCATTTTTAGATCTCTGGGGTACCCTGGGGGCCATAAAGGCAGCCCTAGTGGCCACACTTTGCCTATTCTGGACTAGAGTACCTCTGTTCTTCTACACTAGCAGAATCCTCATTAGCTTTTTTTTCAAATAAAAATGTTTGAGCATCTGATGACCAGATTTCACTGTCTCCCTCCTCACTCATGATGATTTTGAAATAAAGTTCAGGCTTGCCAGACATTCCATCTACCTTTTCCTATTTTTCTCACATATTCAAGTCCATATAGTTAAACCTCAAAAACTTTAAAACAATGTCAAACACATCTAGACTTATTCTACCATGTTCAAGTCAGAAACCAAATAATACCTGTAAATTAGCTTTTTCTATATAGACCATTGTGATGTTAGTTCAAGAGAACCATAGGAAATGCTTGTGGAACAAGTGTGAATTGGGGCCTTAGGGGCATTGCAGAGGTCCACACGCTGCATGGGGAGAGTATCCTGACGCTGCGTGACGTGCAAACGGGTGCATGGTGCCAGGACGGCATCAGGGTGGAGTTGGGGTGGCTGGCATGTGCCTGCCTCACTCCAACTCCACCCCCAGGCTGGCCCTTTAGGCTGGTCTGCAATGCCCCTAAGGCCCCAATTGGTTGGGGAGGCAGGGCTTTTGGGGGTGGGGCCAAAAGGGCACTCCCCCAGCTTGCTGCCGCAGAGCGTAAAATTATGCCACTGTAGCGAGGTAAGAGGTGCACTCAGCCCTCTCAGCAGCTCTGCCAGCCTTCCAAGTATTTCATGGCCATGGCATGTGGGACCCAGAAGGCAGCCACCTCCCACCTCCTGGCCTTTCGAGTCCTGCATGGCTACAGTCACACAGGAACTGGAAGGCAACCGCCTGCTCCCCCGGGGTGTACTACTCTACTGGGTGTCACCCTCCCAGGGTGTCACCCAGTCCTGTCCGCACCACTACACCCCCTTAATGACACCACTGGCCAGTTGTCCACACTCAGGCTATTTCTTCCTGCTCTCCTTCCCTTAGTCCTGACTGCATATCCATGATCACCTTTGATGGGATACCTTAGTGCATGTCTTAGTTACATCCCATTTGGACTACTGTAATACACTCTGCATAAGGCTGCCTTTGAAGAGTGTTCAGAAGCTTCAGCTAGGATAAGACATGAAGCCAGGATACACTATACTGTATTAATTGGTGCAGGTTACAGGGCCCATACTACTAACCTGTTACAACAGCCTCACTAGGGGCCAGTTTGTTTCTGGGCACAATTCAAAGTGCTGGTTATGACTTATAAAGTCCTATGTGGCTCAGGTCCAGATATCTGACAGACTGTATCTTCCTATATGACTCTGCCCAGGCTCTGAGATTATCAGGAGAGGGCCCTCTCTCAGTCCCACCACCATCCCAAGCATAGCTGGTGGGAATGTGAGGTAAGGCCTTCTTGGTAACTCCTCTTAGGGCCTTTACAGACTACCCGAAATAATACAGCTTGAGACCACTTTAACTGTCCTGGCTCAATGTTAGGGAATCATGGGAACTGTAGTTTATTTCTTTCAAGCCACAAGCAATGGCAGTGAAGACCTGTCACATAACTGCTAAAACAATGGAGAAAAGGTGACAAGTCAGTTTACACACAAATTTCACTAGGGCAAATGCTTATTCACTAGTCACACTTCAATTCTGCACTTATTTACCTAGGGGTGAATCCTACTGAACAGAATGGGACCTATGTCTGAGTAGACACTATAAGATTGCAGTTTTCAAGAATATACCAAAGGATCCAACTGTCTCTGTCACCAGTTTACAAATGATACTTCATGTTCTTGTTTTTAATCAAATGGGACAGTTTTTGAAACCCAAGAAATATCAGGACTGTATGAAGGCTCAAACATTACATGTTCCATAGAGCTGAAGGCTTATTCATGACATTTTTTAAACCTAAAGTAACCTGAGCAAGTTGAATGTTTCAATGGTTAAATGTGGATCCAAGTTACAAGTTTAAGAAACTTTCTCCCATGTTGCTGCTATTATTCATAATCACACACACAAATTCAGAAGCACCCTAGTTGCTCATACTAAAGGTCTATATTATTCAACATTTTGTTCATGCAGTGGTCAACATGTTTCCCATGGAAAGCCTGAAACTGAATGTAGCCATGCTCCCAAACGATTGACTTGAGGTATACTGCCTTGGGTACTGAAGGGAATTTATATCCATAAGGACTTGTAACCACTCCATGAATTGGTTGAATATTATTCATGTTGGCAGCCACATTCCTTTTTACATTAGCAAATTCCACAGATTAACAACATATTTTTCCAGTGGAAGCCCATGATCTGAGTAGAGAGAATAATCACTCCAAAGCAGAGATTAGGGCCCCCACCAACTTGGACCAGAGGCCATTTGTCCAAACTGGTTTATTTTATTTTATTTTATTTTCATTATTTTATGTAATTTGAGAGAAAGAGAGAGATGTAGGATCTCTAGCACTTTCCCCTGTACTGTGAAGAGAAAAGCAGACAAAAGAATTACCGTTTTCTCTCCAGCTGTCTTCCTTTTAGTCCAGGGGCACCTGATATCTCACAGATGTTTTGAACTATAGTTGCCATAATTTCTGCCTACCAGCCATGCTGGTTCAGGCAGATGTGTTTTGTAATGTGAAATATCTGAAGGATGACAGGTTGGCTACTCCTGTTGTCAGACTCTCACTGTGACCAGGCTATTTGGTTTTAAGTGTGTAGTGGTCATTTGAGTTGAAGAGCAGAAGAATCAAATGACACATTTTCATTGGTTGTGAAATTATGTCCACACCAATATAGCCATAAATGTAGTATAAGAAAACTTTTATTCAATAAGCAGTCATGGATAAATTCCAGTCTTCTGCTTTTGGTTTGACCTATCCCATAAAGACATGCTATTGAAACACAGTTTTAAGTCACTCATGAATTCTAAAGTGCTGCATTGATATAGCCCTCTGCTAACTCTTTGAAAGTAGCATGGAAAAAATGCAGAACTTGGGAAAGTTACTAGGGCCATGCAGGGTAAGGGATTCTGGGAATTGTATTTCAGAAATTTAACTTTCCTGACTCCTATAAAAATGCATATGAAGATTTGCTTAAACTGGCTTCCACAACATCCATTCTCAGCTCTGGATATGGCCTCTTCATTATAGCAATCTTTCTTTAATGCAAGGCAGACTTGTACTTCTCAGTGCTTTCTGGATGTGTTAGACTACAACTCTCATAATTCCCAGCACCAAAAGGAGTTGTAATCCAATTCATGTGGAGGGCTCTGGGATGGGAAAGGCAGAGGCAAAAATGTTGGTTGCTGAGCACATAGGTGCATAAGAGATGAGTGTGGAGACTGGTGGAATGGTTGTTGATGTGAGAAAAGCAAAAATGTTTCATTGAACCAGGGTGGTCAACATGCATGTTCTGATTTGCATGTGGGCCTTCATGGCCTTTTATGTGACCCCCCCCCCCCCACCCTCCACAGTTGCCAGTCAAAAATCCTACTGGGGAAAAAGGCACATACAAATGGATCCCCTGCAGAGATGTCAAGAACATTCAAAATAGTTGTAAAATGGTTGAAAAACATGGGAGGGGGGTTGAATGTGGACAAAATGACAGGAATCCTGGACTGATGAGAATATTTGCAGTTTGGGACTTATGCTATGCAAAATTTGTGCATGAATATTGTGTGGAGAAAAGTTAGTATTGTCTGTGAGGAAACTACATTTCCTGCACAGGAAGCATTTCTATCAAATATATATTCATACATGGTATTTATTTTAACAGAAAAAAACATGTTGCTGCTATGAAAATGCTGTTTTCTGTGAAAATAAATACCATGTATGAATTTTGCACTGAATAACTCCTGAATTGTGAACTTTTTGAAAATTGTGCATTTTCACAGACTTTCTCACAACAAGAAAAAAATTCTAAACATGCTTTGGTGCTTCCTTTGAGAAGAACTGCATCACTGCTGCTCTCACATACCCCGCTTCTATGTAGAATCAGGTTGTTTTGAGTGGGAAGTAGGAAGTGTGTGCTGGGAAACTGGATTTCTGTGGCATCCTTGGCAGTAGCTGCAAAATGAGGGGTGGGCAGAGAAAGGTACAGCTGCTGAATGGTTCTTGGGGAGCAGCAATGTGAGTCATGGAACCAGAGCTAGGAAATAACAAGTCATGAGTAACCAGAATTACATGTTATGAGTACATTGAGGCTGCATCTGCACTGCTGAAAGAATGCAGTTTGACACCATTTTAATTGCCATGACTCAATGCTATGGAAACCTGGGATTTATAGTTTGTTGTGGCACCTACACTCTCTGACAGAGAATTTGAAATATCTCATAAAACTACAAATCCTAGAATTCCATAACATTGAGCAATGGCAATTAGTGCTGTCAAACTGCATTATTTTGGCAGTGCTGATGCAACCTTACTTTGTCATAATGAAGATATTATAAAGCTAGACAACAGCACAATGAATGGAAACAACTTATTTTGCAGGCACGAATAGCAATTTTGGAAGACAACAGATTCTTGCAACACCTTAAAGACTAGCATGTTTTATTTCAGACAAATGTGCCTATCTAAGATAACATAACATTTGTTTCTGCTTTTGCTGCAACAGACTAACAGTCACAGCCCTAGAAATTACTTTTTTTTTTTTAATAAAGTTACTCTTTTAGAGGCATTTTTATTTTTCATGCCGCTCTCTTATCAATCCTGAGTTTTGAGATTCTTGCAGGAGTCTCTCTTCCCTGTCCCACTACCTTCACAGGCATCTCTGATGGGAACCTGGAAAGACTTTTTCAGTGTCTTGTCTCAGGCTCTGGAGCTCAATCCCTAGAAAAGCTAGGCTAGTCCCTCCAAGCTGTCCTTCTGGTGGCAATTGAAGACATATTTGTTTTGATGGACCATTGATAAGAACTGAGTGTTCATGGGTAAAGGGCTTTTAATAGTGCACTTTCATGCTTGGTTTGTTAATGGAGACTTATAAAACTGTTTTTAATTCTATTGTTTGTTTGTTTGTTATTGTGTGCCTTCAAGTCATTTCCAGCTTATGATGACCTATCATGGGGTTTTCATATCAAGATTTGTTCAGTGATAGTTTAACTATATTCTAAAGTTTTTCATGTGACAGCTTTTATCTCTTTTATTTTTTGTGAGATATCTTGAGTCTCACAATTGGGAAAAAAGCAAGACATAAATATAATAACATTAATAGAGAGAACCAGCATAAAGTAGTGGTTTGAGTGTTGGACTAGTACTCTGGACGATCTTGATTTGAATCCCTACTCAGTCATGGAAACCCACTGGGTAACTGTGGACAAGTCACACTCCCTCAGCCTCAGAGCAAAGATAAACCCACTCTGAACAATACCCCATCATAGTTTCACTTGAGGGTTGATATAAGTTGGAAATGAATTAGAGGTGTAACAACAAAGGTAATATGCTACCTCTACCCAAGAAACTTAAGGAAAGGCCCTGATATTTCTGTGTGTGATGACTAGGGCAAAGGACATTAAGAAGGGACTCTGTCCCAGACTAAACATGGAGTGTGAAAGAAGGTCTTTAACTCTCTCTTTTTGCTCCCTCCATTGAGAATGTAATTCAAAAGAGAAGGCAGTCAGGCAGACAGACAGACACATCCACTTACAGACATATGGGTCCTTGTTATCAAGGATTCTTCAGAGAATCACAGACTGCTGGTAAAAGTTTCTGTGAGTTCCCTTTGGGTGCTGTGAGGTCTTTTTCTTGTGCAATCTGACGCTGATTCAAAGCGACACTTGCACCTGTTGTCACCATCTTATGGTAATTAGCATTGTGCCCTAAGTAGCAGCAGCAACCATTGCATCCAAACACACAAGGCCATTAACATATTGCAGCTGTCATCAGGAGAAGAAAGCTAATGGAGTTGGTAGATTTGCACACCACCGCATACCTTGGTGTGGCTAGCCGACGTTAACTACTGCTTCTCCATATTGGGGTCATTGGGGATGGGAGAATGAAATGTGGGATGAAGGCAGTCAGGAGTGAAAGAATACATTTTACTGCAGGTTTACTTTCATGTATTATGCATGCCCTTCAAGGTCACTGCATGATCATTTATAAGATTTTAATGAGATATCAAAGCGTAAAGAATGGAATGTAATTAATGGGATCCTTAGTGGGGGGAGAAAATATTTTCTTTATTTCTTAAAAAAGTACAAAATGTCAACAATTTAAACAAAAAAAGAAAAACACCAAAAGAAATGGCCAAGTAAAACTGTGTAAAAGAAAACAAAAACTTTCTTGCTCTTCTGCTTGGTAGACACCCTTAAGAAGAAGAAAGAGGGAGAAAACCTTCTTGTCAATTGATTATTTCCAGCTGACAATGAAATAATGGAAAGAATTAACAGGCAAGCCTGCTCATGGTTTTTCACTGAATTCAGAAATAGATGGAATTTTTTTTAAACTTTTATGGGATGAACAGGGCTGTTTTCAGATGAAGGCCTGAAAGACAACCTACTGGGAGATGTTTTAGTGTACTAAACTCTATGTGCTGACATGCACCAGAGTGTTTGGACTGAGGCCAGTTTTAGGCCAGTATGAAACACTGCATCCATGCAAGAGAAGCAGATGGGATTCCTTGGACTGCATAGGTGTATAAAGATGTTTAGTCTAAATTACTTATTTTTGCAGTTGGGTGGCCATTTGTGGATTGGTTAAAAACATGGAAATTCATCACTAGAAGGGAAGGGGAATGATCCATAATTCCATACAGTTTTGTAAGTAAGTGTTGTAGTGTTTTGAATTGTATCAAATTATTTAACTTTTGAAACCTTTTAGAGTGTATACTTTTAAATCAGTTCTTAGTTTTGACTTTTCATATGTTTTAATTGTAATCTTTTTAATGACTAGGCAGCCAATCTTGGCAAAAAAGCATGATATAAATAAAATTCCTATTAATAATAATAGCTGGAAACCTATTGGGTATTTATGAATATATAAATGAGAATTGCACATTCATCAATGCTGCATATTTGTGATCCCAACATAACCCTTCATTTAAAAGATAGTTAGGTACCATGAAAGTCCCTCAATCCACACTTACCAGGCAGCTGCTGCTGTGATTGATGGAAATCTGTTCCCCTGTCACTCAAGAAATGGCTGACTGACTTTCTCACCCTCCCTCACTGCTATGGGGAGGATTGCAACATGGCCCCAGTTTTTTTCCTATCACAATGGAGATTGTTCATGGAAGGGGTGGGGATGTGAGTGACAGGGGAACAGACCCCCATCAATTGCAGCAGCTGCTGACCAGTATGTGGGGATTGGTGGTGTCAAGTGGGAGTCACTACATAGTTACATAACTTATTGTTGTGTGCCTTCAAGTCATTCCTGACTTATGACAACCCTAAGGCAACCCTATCACAGGGTTTTATTAGCAAGATTTGTTCATGGGGGGAGGGGGTTAATAATAATAATAATAATAATAATAATAATAATAATAATAATAAATTTTATGCTCTGCCCCTCTACGGAGCAATCGGGGGCCCTTACAACATTAAAATTTTACATAAATACAATCCCCATCCCATCCCAAACAACACCAAAACCCACCCACCCCTAAAAAAGTATTAAACAATATTACAAGTTTAAAAGCATATTTAAAATAAATACACTAAAAGGAACCAACCCTCATTCCAGCAGAGAATAGGGAAGGAGCGGAAGACTAAGGGCCTTTGCAGACTGCTAGAAATAGTGCAAATTGAGTCCACTTTAACTGCCCTGGCTCAGTGCTAGGGAATCATGGGAATTGTATTTTTTTTCTGAGACATTGAGCCTTCTCTGTCAGAGAGCTCTGGTGCCACAATAAACTACAGTTCCCATGATTCCCTAGCACTGAGCCAGGACAGTTAAAGTGGACTCAATTTGCACTATTTCTAGCAGTCTTGAAAGGCCCTAACTCTTAGGCTGGGAAATCTAGTCAGGGAAGTCCGGCCAGAAGAGATCCATCTTCACAGCTTTTTAAAAGCTGTTTAAGCTGGTAATCTGACGGATCTCGTCCGGCAGGCCATTCCATAGTCTGGGAGCGGTAGCCGAAATGGCCCTCTGGGAGGTAGTAGACAGCCCAGTTTTTACAGGCTGTAACAAATTCCTCTCAGAGAACCTGAGTGTGTGGGGTGGATTGTGTGAAAGGAGGCGGTCCCGAAGATAGGATGGACCCAAGCCATTTAGAGCTTTAAAAGTAATGACCAACACCTTGTACTGAGCCCAGAAACTAATAGGCAGCCAGTGAAGAGCCTTCAAGACAGGTGTTATGTGGTCTCTCCTAGATGTTCCCAAGACCAATCTGGCTGCCATGTTCTGTACTAATTGAAGTTTCTGGACCAAGCACGAGGGTAGCCCCATGTAGAGTGCATTACAGAAATCGAGCTGAGAGGTTGCCAGTGCATGCACCACAGTTTCCAAGTCCCTTACTTCCAGGAAAGGGCGCAGCTGGCGTATCAGTCGAAGCTGATAACAAGCACTCCTGACCATTGCATTTACCTGATTAGTCATCTGGAGCGACGAGTCCAGGAGCACCCCCAGACTGTGAACACAGTCCTTAATAGAGAGTGTGACCCCGTCTAGGACTGGAGGTTGTATCCCAATACCTAGTTTCGGGGCCATTACTGCAAGCACCTCCATTTTTTTCTGGATTTAGAACATCCTCAATGCATTCCCCCCCTCCCCCCCGGACAGTCAGCCATGATGGGCAAGGATCGAGAGAGCAGGTTGTTTTCCTCACACTACCAAGGAGCTTGTCCACGTCATCAGTACTCACAGATTGAAACTGATCTAGTACAATTTCATTGACAGAGTTGCTGGACACCTCATCACTTGATTCTGTTGTAATACTGGCATCCAGGTCGGCTCTTATCTGAGAGATTTTATCTGCAAAGAAGTTGTTAAATGCATCACACCAGACCATTGTCGGGTTAAGTAGTGGGTTCTGTGCTAGTGAAACTCCCCTACCACCCTAAACAGCTCCGCTGGATGGGACTCTGCAGATGCAATATGTGCAGAGCAGAAAGATCTCTGCTGCATGTATTGCCTCTTGATAGGAATCAAGAAAATTCCTATGACGAGTCTTGTCAGATAAGAGTCGAGTTTTCCACCAGGTGCGCTCCAGTCGTTGTCCAGCCTGCTTAATTTTCCTAAGCTCTGCTGTATACCAAGGCCTATGGTTAGAAGCGGTTTGGAAAGGACGCCTGGGAGTGATTGTGTCGATAGCCTTGGCCAAATTGGCATACCAAGTATTAACCAAAGCTTCGACAGAATCACTGGCATTACCAACCATTAAACCCTCCAAGGCTTTCTGGAATCCAATTGGTTACATTAGCCTTTGGGGGTGAACCATTCTAATGGGTCCACCACCCACGGTAGGGCAGATAGTGGTTCTTAGTTCCGCTTTGATCAGGAAATTTGATTTTAATAACCTCCACCCATGGATATTCCTGTTCCATACTAAAGACCACATCGTGGGTATGACCCACACAATGAGTGGGCCTGATGACCAATTGGGATAGGCCCATGTTTGTCATGGAATCCATGAACTCCTGAGCCACACCTATTAAACTGGTCTTGAGCGGGATGTTGAAATCGCCCAGAACTAAAAGCCTGGGCAACTCAGAGACCAGCTGTGTCAGCTTGGTTAGGGAGTCTGGGTTACCTTTGCTTTCCTCTGACAGCTGAAATAGTGTGACTTACCCAAGGTCAGCCAGTGGCTTTCTGTGGCTAAGGGCTGGGGCTGTCCCCAGAGTCCTAATCCAACACCCAAACCACCCATGCTGGTTGAGCTATGTGGCCACCATCATTATATAGCAACATAGTTCATAGAGATCTCTGGCCAGTTTGATAAAGTGGATATGCAGCAGCTAGAATCTTGCCTGAGTTTTGTAAAGCTAATGGTTTTGCCCTTCCCAAGATCAAACCACCACTACTCAAATTTTTAGAATGCATCAGGAATAACAGTACATTGCTGCTAAGTAAAATTCATTTATCAGTGGGGTTTTTAGTAAGAGCAAGACAGACATGGGGAGGAGAGAGATGATGTTATAGTACTTGCTAGTCAAACGGACTGAAGCTTTGTCCCAGTGACTCCTGGATCAACTACACCACTATGTGGGAGAAGAGCATGCCAGAATGGGACTGTGGCATGGACTGAGGAGTTCTTTAATCATTTTCCCCCTCTGCATCCCTAACTGGAATCATTCCCATAAAACCTAATCTTATTTAGAATAGGTCTACTGAAATCAGTCTGGACCTAGCCTAGTGGAAGCAAAACTTATCAGCAGGGCTAGGACTCTGGAGATCAGGGTTCAAATCCACATTTGGCCATTGAAACCCACTGGGTGACCTTAGGGGATTCACACCCTGTCAGTCCTAGAAAACTTGTGATAGATTCACTTTTGGGTTGCCAAGTCAGAAACAATGAGAAGGCATAGAATAAGAACAACAACAGATGAATGAGATTATAGTATTCCACAAGACCAGAATCCTTACTGTGGATTCTAAGGATATAGAACCTAACTAGCTGTCCCTCTTGATATTCCCAAAGGTCCTTTTCAGAACACTTTAAGAGGGCTTTAAAATGGTTGAAACTCATCAAGACTATTTATTTATTTATTTATTTGCCACCTTTTTCCTCAGTCTCAGATCAATTCCCCCAATCCTATTTTCCCAGGCATCAGCTGCATGAGGAGGTCCATTCTGCTAGCAATTAGAGCACAGGTGAATGACATTTCCATCAGATTTGGAGTAGTCAAGCCAGTTAAGTAAACCAAATATCTGATGTAGAATAATGGCCATCATTAAACTAAAATAAAAACAGTTAAAACATAACATTAAAGAGATGAACAAGAAATATAAATAATGCTGTACATAAAAGGTTCTTTCTCCCTCAGCAGTCATTCTTCAAAAGTCTGCTGGGGGTGGGGTAATCTTTGTCTACAAAAAGTAAAGAAGGAAGGTGCCAGTCTAATCTGTCTGGGAAGGGAGTTTGCCTGAGAGCAACCATCTAGAAGGCTTTCTCTTATGTTCTTACCAGGTGTACCTATGAGGATGGTGGAAAAGAGAGAAAAGCCTCCCTAGAAGCTCTCAAAACACAGACAGACTCATATGGAGAAGATATGGTCCTTCAGATAACTTGAACTTGAGCTGTATAGGACATTGCAGTAAGAGCCCTGGTGGCGCAGTGGTTAAATGCCTGTACTGCAGCCACTCACTCATAGACCACAAGGTTGCAAGTTCAGTACTAGCCAGGGCTAAGGCTAGACTCAGGCCTGCATCCTTCCAAGGTCACTAAAATGAGTACCCAACTGTTGGAGGGCAATGAGCTTACAGTTGTAAACTACTTAGACATCCCATAGCACGATATGAAGCAGTATATAAATGAAGCTGCTTTGCTTTAAATTATAGTCAGCATTTTGAATTGTAGCCAGAAATAGACTGGAGATGGATCTCTGAATAAACGACTCAAGGACTGTGCTGTGACAGTGATTCTTATGCATGTTCACTAAGAAAGGTCCTTCTGTGTTCAATGAGTCTTAATCCCTAGTAGTGATGTCCAATAGCAAATACCACATAACTTACTCCCCTCTTCACAAAAAAATAAGGTAGATAGTACCTAAAGCCACCCAAGTTATTTGGACACCTGAAAAAAGAGATCCATAAAAACCTCAACCACATTATATTATGCTAAAACTGAAGTAACCATTTGTTGACTTTTTACGACACACCATATCAGCAACCTGAGGTATCCACATCCCTTGGTCTAATGGTAGGTCTGGTCCCAGTAAGGGTAATAAGTATATTTAGAAGTACAGCCTGATTGTAAATTAGGGATGTGGTTGCTAGGGATGTGGTGTGTAAGGGGCTAAGCAGACGAGCGGCCATGGGCCGCCCCGGGAAGCTGCGCCGTGGGACCGAGGCATCCCCATGCCTCGGTCCCGCGGCACAGCTTCGCCACCCCTGTAAGGAGCGCTAAATCAGCACTCCTTTCACAAGTCACCAAAAGTGCACCGCAAAAGGCTGCGGCGCACCTTCGTCGACTCTTCCGCCGCAGCACGTGCAAATGCTGCGGTGGGAGGTCCTCCTCGGAGCGCCGGCCGTGCGGAGGGTCGGCTGCTCTGAGGACGACCTCGGGAAGGGGTTGGGGCGCCGATCGTGTGGCTGCCCCTCCCCTTCCCTGCCTCCAAGACGGCCCAATAAGCCGTCTGCTTAGCCCCTTAGTGGATAAGATACCAGTTCTGACAATCATAATATCAGAAGGCAAGTGCCGGAGCTCTTGTAACTAGCCCCTGCTTCTGCCAGTCTTGGAGTTCAAAAGCATGGAAATGCAATTAGATAAATAAATACCACTTTGATGGGAAGGTAGCAGCATTTGGTGCAGTCAAACTGGCCACATGACCACTGAAATCGTCTTCGGACAATGCTGACTCTTCGGCTTAGTAATGGAGATGAACAGTGCCCCCTACAGTCACCCCTTACAACTAGACATTTATGTCAAGGGGAACCTTTACCTTTTGCCTTTTACTAACTGTAAACCTCTGGAGATGTAAAGGTTGAGGGTGCCTATAATACTAATTCAAAAAAAAAAATACAGCCTCTTTAATGAAATTTTCCCTGTTCTGAAGGAATCTCATCCTTCTTTACTTAATGGTAACTGTGAATGTGTGCGAAGAGTCTGCTGCCCTCAGCATTTGCAAAGATATTTACACATATGCCTGTGGAAAATTTTATGTTACTTTTGAAAGTTATGGGGGGGGCGGGGAGAAGAAGCACTTTTTTGCATATACAAATGTGTATATCTGATTTTTGCATTACTCTAACACAGGTGGGCGCCATTTTGGAAGGCCAAACAGCACCGGCATCATGCGCATGCATTCGCGACACCAGCACCGTTTTGCCTTCCAAAACGGCACCCACCGTGATGCGCATAGCCCCGTGCTCGCGTACGCATGCGCACCATGGCAGGTGCCGTTTTGGAAGGCCAAACGGCACCAGCGTTACGAGTGCATGCGCACAACACCAGCCTTCAAAAATGGCGCCTACTGCTGTGCGCATGCATGCGCACCACGATGGTGGTAGTGCACATGCGTGTGCGCGTGAATGCATGTGCGCACGCACCTCCATGGCCCGGGGAAGATCGGGGGGGGGGACAGGGGGACCGGCCCCACCCCAAAATTTTGCCGACCCCTGATCTAACATGTTGGAAAAAATGTGTCCTTTTGTGAATTGCTTTCCTCCCCAAATCTGCTAGTACGAAAATAAAAATTCAGAGAGTGTTCTGCAAAGGACAGAGCAGAAAAACACTGCTCTGAAACACATGCAGGGCAAATTATGTTTAATTGTACACAGCCTTGTACATGAGCGAATTCTGAAACCCATAAACAGTCTGCTATTGGGAAAAGAAAGAACCACTGAAGAGAAAAGAGGATATGCCCCTCTGTTTACATTGTAATCTGCAGTGACTTTGGTTTACTTTCATCAAGTTAACAGACAAGGTTTCCTTGAATTATGATGGACAGAATATTGGAACAGCCATGTCAGCAGATGTGGAGATGGGGATGGGAGTGAAGGGCAAAATGTTTGGTGAACGTCTTAATAAATAAATGCCTATGTTCAGATCTTTTCCTCCCACAAAACTGAACTCATCTTGAAAATGGAAGATGAGGCCATTTAAAATGCATGAAGATACCACCTTCCCATTTACAAAAGGTTAAGTTCCTCTAAGTCAGGAGAGAGGGGTGGGAGTGGTGAGGATGGGAATAAATAAAACCCTCTGCAGACACAAGCAAGCAGTAAACATTGGTGGCAAGTGACAGGAATTGATCCCACTTTCCCATTCCTGTCATGTTTCTAAATTTTATTTCCACCATTTCCTAGATTCTGTGAGGGTGGAGGGAAGAGGACGAATGGCATGTGAGGAAGAAGGAGAGAGCAGAGGCAGGACTATGGCCTCAGGGCAGTAGTACCTGTGTCTCTGACTTTTCTTCAATTAGTAGGCTTCCCTGCCTGATTGTGAGATGTGTGTCTGAGCGGGGACTTGGGCATTTGCAAGGTATTGATTAGCTATAATGTGAAATCAAATCTGAATAAGAAAGTGCTGTGATCAAAGCCTTTTCAGAAAGACCGGGTACCTTCCAAGCTGCAGGTCTGCTCATTCTGATGAGTGCCTGTTTTCCTTAGTGGCAGCTAAGAGATTTTCTCACTTTACTCTCCTGAAAGGGAATGTCCAATGGGCCCTCAGCCAACAGCACCATCATACATACACCTCACATCTCTGATAGGTAAAACCATCATACATACACCTCACATCTCTGATAGGATGGCTGTTGTTAGTTTTTAATTTCAGATTACTCAACAGGGAAGCAGAAAGGAAAGTGGCTAATAATATGCCAGGTTTTCAAGCATACAGTTTTGTTGTTTTCAACAAAACTCATTGATCCCTTCTTGTAACATTGAAGGGAGCCAAACCAGAGACAGATGTTGTATTGTCCTTGGAAGACCAATGTCCAAGGATCCAAACAGTTTAGGATCAGGTGTACACTAAAGAGAACATTGCATTCCAGATTGTCAGTCATCTTTTTTTTTTAAGTTCATAAATATTATATACCAAGAAAACCAAAATTCTGCATGTTATACACATCCTGCAGTTAATTTTTTCATAGGAACATACCCCAATTGGCTGCTTAGCTCTTAAAAAGTAGTAGTAGTAGTAGTAGTAGTAGTAGTAGTTGTTGTTGTGTGCCTTCAAGATTCTACTTTTAATTCCCTGCATATCACTTTGCACCTGTTGAATTTGGTCTGTAATGTCTTCTGGTTCATTTTACTGATTACCTCTTCTGTTTATGAAGAATTTTGTAAATTCCAATCAGTAAAATGAATCAGACGACATTGCAGACCAAATTCAAAAGTAGACTCTTTTAAAAACATTTTAAATTAAAAAAGATCAACTATGAGAGAAAAACATAAGTGACAGATTTGCCCCCAGTGCTTAGTCAGTGCCATCAGCTTGAAACAGAAAGATAGAGATAAACAGAGGCTGAATCTGCACTGTAGAAATAATAATAATAATAATAATAATAATAATAATAATAATAAATACATAACAATAAATTTTATTTGTATCCCACCCCTCTGTCAAACAATCGGGGCAGCTCACAGCAGTTGAAACTCCATACAGTATATTAAAATACAACTCAAATACCAAAACCCTCCCACCCCAGTTTGACACTGCTTTAACTGCCATAGCTCAATGTTGTGAAATTCTGGGATTTGGAGTTTGGTGAGCTATTTAGCCTTTTTCTGTCAGGGATCTCTGGTGCCACAACAAACTACAAATCCCAAAACTGCATAACATGGAGCCATGGCTTAATAGATTGGAAAGCTGGACCAAAGCTTAACAAAATGGATTTCAACACAGAAAAATGTAAGGTACAATTGGCCCTCCTTATCCACAGACTTTTTTATCCATGGATTCAAGCATCCCTGGCTTGAAAATATTGTTAAAAATATACAAATTCCGTAAAGCAAATCTTGATGTTCCCATTTTATGTAAGGGACACCATTTTGCTAAACCATTATACTTAATGGGACTTGAGCATACACGGATTTTGTTATCCACAGCAGATCCTGGAACCAAACCCCAGTGGATAACAAGGACCTATTCTACTGCACTTAGGGTGGAAAAATGAAATGCATAGATATAGGATGGGGGACACTTGGCTTAACACAACTACATGTGAAAGGAATCTAGGAGTCCTAGCAGACCACAAGTTAAACATGAGTCAATAGTGTGATATGGCAGCTAAAAAGGTCAATGCGATTCTAGGCTGCTTCAATAGAAGTATAGTGTCCAAATCAAGGGAAGTAATAGTACCACTCTATTTTGCTTTGGTCAGGCCTCATCTGGAATACTGTGTCCAATTCTGGGCACCACAAGTCAATAAGGATGCTTTTGAATAGAGCATGTCCAAAGGGAGGGTGACTAAAATGAACAGTCTGGAAACCATGCCCCTTGAGGAGTGGTTTAGGTAGCTGGGTATCTTTAGCCTGGAGAAGAGGTGGTTAAGAGGTGATATGATAGCCCTGTTTAAGTATTGGAAACAGTGTCATATTAAGGAAGGAGCAGGCTTGTTTGCTGCTGCTCTAGAGAATAGGGCCTAGGACAATGGATGCAAGCTACAGGAAAAGAGATTCCACCTCAACATTAGGAAGAACGTCCTGACAGTAAGAGCTGTTTGACACTGGAACACACTCCTTTGGAGTGTGGTGGAGTCTCCTTCTTTTGGAGGTTTTTAAACAGAGGCTGGGTGGCCATCTGCCAGGGGTGCTTTAATTGAGAGCTCCTGAATAGCGGGGGTTGGACTGGATGGCCCTTGTGGTCTCTTCCAACTCTATGATTCTATGATTCTATGGCAGTCAAGTGGTGACAAACTGCATTATCTCTGCAGTGCAAATGCAGCCACATGCAGAGACAGGTGAGAAAGGAGGGAGCAAGAGCAAGAGAAAAGAAGATGTGTAGAGATAACTGCTTCTATCATTGCTAGCTTACTCAGTGCAATTGCACATGAAGCTTTGATAGCAGCTTGTGTAGCATTAGCAAGCAGGAGTCTTTTGACATTTTTCTTCTTCTTACAACCTCCTCCTCCTCCTCATCCCTCTCTCTCTCTCATTTTCAGCCACCAAAAAATAATCTACTTGTCACTCTAGGTCAGGGGTCGGCAAGTTCCCCTCACCTGGGGGCAGTCCAGGGATCCCCTGGTCTTCTGCAGGCTGATGGTGGGGGGGAGTACTTCCAGAGTACTGTGCATGCATGAGCGAGTCGCGGCTGCCATTTTGGAAAACAAAATGGCGGCCGTGACTCGTTTGCACATGTGCAGTACTCGGCGCATGCGCAAATGAGTCGTGGCCGCCATTTTGTTTTCCAAAATGGTGGCCGCAGCTCATTTGCGCATTCGCAGGAGTACTACACATGTGCAAACAAGTAATGGCCGCCATTTTGGAAAACAAAATGGCAGCCATAATGCGCGTGGTGACGGCGGTGGTGGGGGTCATTGTCGGCGGCAGCAGGGGTCGGCGGGGGCTGGTCCAAAGGCCTGGGGGGGGTGGACCTGGCCCGCAAGCCATAGATTGCTGACCCCTGCTCTAGGTCATGCTATCTCACTGGGATTTTTCCTTATGTAAAATCCTGATTTAGTAATCAGGTGGCTCCCAGGCTGGGTGTTTGGGATATGTAGGAGGCAAGGTTACCAAAGGTGTGCACCAGCCCCTTGAGGCCACTTTATTTCCAGTAGCTGAAGTGGAAGAAAGAACCTGGAACAATATTAAAGAAGCCTTTCTGGAGAATTGCTGCAATTCCCACCATTCTCTGTGCTCCCAAGGTATTGTTTTTAGGATTTACTCCCCTTATCTTTTATGCTCTACCATAATTGCAGTGCGGCAGCAGATTAGCTCATGTTAGCCCAGTCTTTTCAACAGACGGGGGATGTCAACAGTTTGAACCCCTCCCCTTTTTCACTGCTTGGCCTTCTCTATTGTCCTCTGATCTGCTCTTCTTCTTATATTTCCATTGTATTAATTTTATTTTTGGTTTACAGGCACGATAAGGTTCCAAGGTTTGGAAATCACATCTGCAGCTTCCCTGATGCCACGACTCGCTGACAATCCTGACCAGCCATTGCATATCAGTAGCTTCTATGTTTTCTCTAGGCATTACTTAAACATTTCAAGCAATACTAATCACACATCGTCCTAACTCCACTTGAGAAAAAGAATGTCACACTTCCTTTTGGATCCATGCCATTTAGTGATCAATGCCTGCTTTTGTACCCTTGAGAATATGCAATAGTAGACAGAAATATGGAAAGTGAACATGTCCGGCCCATTGAGCAAATCTGTGTAACATTCCTGGTACCATTTCATTATCTGATTGCTCTTCCTTTGAACTGCCACCCAGCTACTTGTAAAGCCTGTTCATGCAGGATTCAGTTGCCAAATGCCAAAAAGACTGATTAAAAAGAGAACATTGCACAGCACACAGTTAAACTATAAAATTCATACCTCTCAAGATGGAGTTATTGTTATCAGTTTAGAGGTCTTTAAAAGGGAGAATCAACCAGTTTATAGAGAATGAGAATACAGGCAATTCATGGCTGTCAATGGCTGCTTGTAATGATGGCAACGGAAAATGTTCTCCAATGGTGGAAACTCCATTTCTAGGTAACAAGACCAGCAGGTAGGGGTTCCACTCATGTCCTACTCATGATCTTTCCAAGATTCATCTGGTGGGGCACTTTGGGGAACAGGAAAAGCCTTTGTTCTGACACAGCAAGGCTATTTTTATATTGTTAATAGGCAGTATAAATGACTTTGTGGGGGGTGGATTAGGCAAAATACTCTTCTGCCAGTGGAAATGCCCTTTCCATCTGATATCAATAATATGCCAAGAGAACAATCTGTGCAGCAGAATTGCTCTGCTGGCTAAGATCTGAGGGCAGAAGAGCCAGAGGGATATATAGAGAGAGAGGGAGGGAGAGAGAGAGAAGTGACAAACTGAGGCTCAAGTTGATTTATGTCAGATCCAAACCTCCTCTAGCCCAGAGATTCTACAAAATGCCAGTACAAAGTCAGGCCAAGGTGAAGGGAGTCCAAAGTACTTTCTAACACTCCTATGCTGGGAGATGTTTGCATTCAGAAGTTTCAATTGAACTGTTCCTTGGCCATTTTTGCCAATTAGGATTACATTCTAAGTAGGAGATAGAGCAACCTCTGCCATTCACACCTCGAGTGTAGTGGAGTCTCCTTCTTTGGAAACTTTTAAATAGAGGCTGGATGGTCATCTGTTTGGGGTGTTTTGATTGTATATTCCTGCATGGCAGTGGGTTGGATTGGATGGCCCTTGTAGTCTCTTTCAACTCTATGGACGTTATCACACGGGGAGTCGCGGGGAGAAAGTGGAAATAAACCGGACGAGAGGAAGACTTTAATTTACGGGATTTGTCCTGTTCTGCCTCGTCTGATAACTAAATTCGAATTTAAAAGGGGGTTAATTCAAAAGAAAACCTGATCTTTTCATTTCTGAAAATGAAAAGATCAGGTTTTCGTTCGAATTAACCCCCTTTTTAAATTCGAATTTAGTTATCAGACAAGGCGGAATGGAAAAAATCCCGTAAACTAAAGTCTTCCACTCATCCAGTTTATTTCCACTTTCTCCCCGCGACTCCCCATGTGATAACATCCTATGATTCTATTATTCTATTCATTCTCACCATTTGTTGTCGTTGTTAGCTGCCCTTGAGTCAGTTCCAAATTATGGAGACCCTGTGGATGAGACATCTCCAAGAATCCCTATCTTCCACTGCCTTGCCCAAATCCTCCAAGCCCTTGCCCATAACCCCCCTGATCAAGTCTATCCATCTGGTTTGTGGTCTTCCTCTCTTTCTTCTACTCTCTACTTTTCATAGCATTATTGTTTTTTTCTAAAGATCTGTGCCTTTTCATTATGTGACTTAAGTACGATAGTCTCAACTTGATCATCTTTGCTTCCAAGGAGAGCCCTTGTCTGATCTGTTCTAGAACCCATTTGTTTGTCTTCTTGGCTATCCACAGGATCCTAAGTACTCTTCTCCAGTGCCACATTTCAAATAAGTTGATTTTATTTCTGTCTGCTTCCTTCACTGTCCAGCCCTGGCATGCATAGATGGTAATTGGGAATACAATGGCCTGAACAATTCTGACTTTAGCGCTCAGTTGTATGTCTTTGCTCTTCAGTATCTTTTCCAGTTTTTTCATAGCTGCCCTTCCCATTCCTAGGAGCGTATCGCATTGTTAAATAAGGGCCTTTGCAGACTGCTAGAAATAGTGCAAATTGAGTCCACTTTAAGGGTTAGGGTTAGGGAATCATGGGAACTGTATTTTATTGTGGCACCAGAGCTCTCTGACAGAGAAGGCTCAATGTCTCAGAAAAAAAAAATTCCCACGATTCCCTAGCACTAACCCTAACCCTTAAAGTGGACTCAAGTTGCACTATTACTGGAAGTCTGCAAAGGCCCTACCTCACCTTCCTGATCCAGCTTAAAATTAAATTTGGGTGGCATCCAGACCCTATTGCAAGGGTTTTGTCACCAAAATCACCACCCAAATGCAGCCTGGGGCCATCCCTGCTCCTAGCGCTGCTCACCGCAGCTCTTTTCAAAGCCGGGAGTTTTCTAGCTCGATAAAATGGCCACCGGAGCAGCTCCAGGAGCAGGAATGGCCCTGGGATGGTCCCGGGCAGCAAAACTCTTGTGATAGGGTTTGGACACTGCCTGAATTTAATTTTAAGCCAGATCAGGTGAGGCAAGTTATTTAACAATGCGACAAGCTCACTAGTCTTCTTCTTATTTCCTAACTTCAGTCTCCACTATGGTTAATGTTTGATCCTAGATATGGGAATTCTTTAACTATTTCAATTTCTTCATTGTTTAGATTGAATTTGTGTATTTCTTCTGTGGTCATTATTTTTGTTTTCTTTATGCTCAGCATCAGACCTGCCTTTGCACTTTCATCTTTGACCTTTCTTATTAACTCTTCCAATTCCTAAATGTCTTCTGCTAATAATATGGTGTTGTCCACATATCTTAGATTGTTAAAGTTGCTTCCTCCTATCTTAACTCCTCCTTTTTCTGATCCTAATTTTGTTTTTCTTATGATGTTTTCAGCATATAAGTTAAAGACGTAGGGTGAGAAGACACAGCCTTGTCTGATCCCTTTCCCAATTGGGAACCACTCTGTTTCTCTGAATTCTGTTCTGATGGTGGTCTCTTGACCCTGGTACAGATTCCGGACTATCAGATGTAGCGGCACTGCTGTGTCTTTGAGTGCATTCTATAGCTTTTCATGATCTATACCAGGGGTTGGTATCCTACGGCCCATGGGCCGGGTCCAGCCCCCCCGTGGCCTCTGAACTGGCCCCCGCCGACCCCTGCTGCTTCCGTGTGCACTGCGGCCACCATTTTGTTTTCCAAAATGGCAGCCGCAACTCATTTGCGCATGCGCAGTACTCCTGCCCATGCGCGAATGAGCCGCAGCTGCCATTTTGGAAAACAAAATGGCGACCGCGACCGGAAGTACTGCGCATGCGCGAGCGAGCATGCGTGTGCATGCACAGTACTTCTGTGTATTGCGCATGTGCACGAGCGTGGCGCCATTTCCCACCACCACCCTCGTCCCGTGGAAGACCTGGAGGCCAGTGGACCAGCCCCAGGGAAGAAAACCTTGCCGAGCCCTGATCTATACAATCAAATGCTTTGTAGTCTATGAAACACATGCTGATTCTTTTTTGGAATTCTTTGGTGTGCTCCATTAGCCATTGTATGTTTGTAATGTGGTCCCTAGTGCCCCATCCTTTTTGAAATCCTGCTTGCACCTCTAGAATTTCTCTCTCCATGTATGGTTGGAGTCTATGCTGCAGAATTTTGAGCATTATTTTGCTTGCATGTGAGATTAGTGCTATTGTCCTATAGTTGCTGTAGTCTTTTGTATCTCCTTTCTTTTATATCAAGTGTTTCTAGTCTGCTGGGCACCTCTGTTTTCCATATTTGTTGGCATATTTCAGTTAGCACTTAAGTTGTATCTGTCTGTAGGCACTATAGCAGTTCAATTGGGATATCATCTGTTCCTGGTGATCCCCCCCCCCACCATTTCCTTTAGTGCAGATTCCACTTCACTTCACTTTTAATCCCCACCAGGATGCAAGTGTATCCTGGGGCAGAGGGTAAAGGGAGAAATGCAAAAAAGACTAGTGAAGGAAATTGCAAGGAAAGCTACAGTTTTTGCATTCATCTTCTGTTTCACCAGTTAGATTGTAAGCCTGAGGGCAGGGACCATCTAATTAACTATTTGTAATTTGTAAGCCACTCTGAGAGCCTTTGTGGCTTAGTGGCTAAATAACCTAAATAACTAATAAAATTTCTAAAGGAACAGAGCAAGATCCAAGGCTGTAATGAGGCTTTTTCCTGACTTAAGTAAAGAACAAGAGGGGATCTCCTTCAATTCTGTGTTCCACCACTGAGAAGGCTGGCAGCTGAATCCTTCTTCAAGACTGATGATGCAAGGGCATCCTCCAACATAGCTGAAGGGACCTGGCTAGCTTGGTGAGTGGTCAGCAGGCTGCTTCACATACAATTCTCTCCCTGAGCAACTTGCATTGGTAATCTGAAGCAGGCATTGCATTCTGCATATTAGTAGAGCTTCTAAATTTCTGAATGGGCAAATTTCTGAATTGAGAGAAGACTGGGGAAAGTTATGGAAAAGTACACCTACTCCTTTTCAGTGGGGTTTATACCTGTAAATCTTTCATGGAACACATCATTAATATTTGCTACATCAGGTATATGGCATAATAATTGATGGTACATATACCACCAAAGAGCATTCATCTGTGAGAAAGCTAGAAGTAGAATCTCCAGAAACCTTCTTCATGCACATGAGAAGTGGTTCATAATCTGAGTGACTTGTTTGCATATTTTAAGAAAAATAATGTAAAAGAAAACTGTTGGAATAAACTTATGCATTCTCCTTCCCCTCATTCTATAGATGGGGATTCCTGCTTAGGTCTCCCTCTCTCTTTGAGACTAATAAGATTATCGTGTTACAGTTAAGACAAATTAAAAAGAGATTTACCTTGCCCAAATTGAAGTAAAATTCTGGCTGGATCTAGACACTATTGCATGGATTTTCTCCAAAAAAACACCATGCGGATGCAGCCTGAATTCAGCCAGGTTGATTTAACTCACTCTAGCAGCCATTTTTTTTAAGTTGGAACACTTCCGACTTTGAAAAATGGCTGCCAGAGCAAGTTAAGTCAGCCTGACTGAACTCGGGCAGCATCTGGATGGCAGTTTTTTGGGGGAAATCCATGTGATAGCATCCGGATGCAGCCTGAATTTTACTTCAATTTGGGCAAGGTAAGTCTCTTTTTAATTTGGCTTAACTATAGTGTGATGTCTCTGTCTCTCAAGATTTTAAACAGTTAGTCTTACAGTTAGTCTCTAGTCTATTAGTAAAATAGTCTCTTTCCCCATCTTCCTGCTATCTAAAGATGGTGAGAGTTATCTCTCTTTACCCAAACCATCTCCAGTTAGATTAGGTTTTAGTTATTTTTATGTAAATATGTATCAAAGCCATTATTGTTTGTTTTTAAACCACAAACTATATGTTTGTCATTTTTGAGTTATTCTTTAGGAAGGCAGATTTAAAATAAAGAGTCTGACCCACACTTTTGCTGTTTCTGCTAATGAAAGCTGGACTCTTACAAGTTCAACTTTCATACTGGCACATATTTTGTTTCCTTTAAAAGGTTTAACACCATGGGAAACTAAAATTGCACCCTACAAAAACAAACTCCCTTTATTATGTATGCATTAATTACATTAATATCCCACCTTTCTTCCAATAAGCTCAGGGCAGTGGACATGGCTTTCTTCCTCTACACTTTTATTCTCACAACAATCCTGTGAGGTAAGTCAGGTGAGTGAGAGAGAAAGAGAATGAGAGAGAGGATGGCCTAAGGTCTAATTTTGTGGTTCAGTGAGGAGTTTAATCCTGATCCCAAAATGCCACAATCTACTAGCTGCACTTGAGCTGTTAAAGCAGAGTGGCTCTCCCTATACATTCATGCACTTATCAACAATATAGCTTTTGGCTACAATAATCCCACCTTAACGGGAAACAAAGAAGAAGACGGAAAGCAAAGAGACCAGCCTTCTAAAGGTGTGTGTTCAAATCATTCTTGAATATTTCAGAGGAAAGCAAATGATTCCCATCCCTCACATCTACCTGGGCTCTGCTTTTCTCTACCAACTCTCAGATTGCTCGCTGCCTCTGCCCTCCCAGCAGCACTTCCTAGTCGAGCTGCCACATTCAATTTCCTTTCTCTTGCAAAAAAACAGGGGAGGGAAGAAAGCTAGACTCCAGAAGAGCTTCCAGCATTTCTCTTGCACTAGGAGTGTATTTAACAATGAATGGTGGCGATAAACTAATGCTAAAAGGGCAACTTTGAGAAAGGGGGTCAATTTTTGAGCTTTGCCTTTTATCCTTTACACCATATTATCCCTTTCTAGGATTGCCAGGTGTCTTTTTTATTTTATATATCCATTAGCTTAGAACGCTCCATCCCCATAAAAACATCATGGGAGGTGCAGCACTGCAAAAATAAGGAGCATCTATAAAACAAGTGACATTTGGCAGTCACAGGGGGGTGAGGAGCATGCCACTCATTTTAAAGCATCAAAACTCAGTTTGGATTCTAGTTCAGAAACAAAAGATTGCTAGCTCAGAAACAAAAGATTGCTCTTTTTATGTAAAATTTCAACCTGGCAGCTTTATTCCCATTTTCAAACAGTATATGAATATACAAAGCTGCCTTATACTAAATAATTTTACTGTGCTTTATACTCAGTCAGCTGTCCTGAATCTAGTGCCAACCCATGTGTTTTGGACATAAGTTTCCATCCAGTGTGGCTAATGATAAGGGATTTATGCCAAGCATAGTCAAACCTCTCTGAACAACACCATGTTACCCCGAATGGACTTACTAAGGTCAGAAACTAAGCAAAGTTGTGTCTTGTCAGAACCTGGATGAGAAAGCACCAAGGAACCCTAGACAGGAGGACTATGATCCAAAACACACTGCAGAAATGATCCAGATTGAGGCTGCTTTAACTGCCCTGGCTCAGTGCTAGGGAAGCCTGAGAATTGCCAGAGAAGGCTAAATGGCTCACAAAACTACAGTTCCCAGTATTCCTTAGCACTGAGCCAGGGCAGTTAAAGCAGTCTCTTATTTCTGCAGTGTGTTTTGGACCACCAAACAAAGTTGACAGTACTGGCCTATATTGGCCAGTGGTTTGATTCATTATAAAACAGCTTCCTATATTCCTAGGTAGTCCAAAAGAACAAAATAAGGGAGCAAGCTGTGAAAGTGGTGCTAAGCCATCAGTCTATCTACTGCAGTGTTCTCTTTTCTGACTTGCATTTGTTTTCTAAGAACTTTATCACACAAGTCAGGTAAATTGCAATTACAGCAGGGTAATAGTTTTTACATCATAGTAATGTACATAGTAATGTACATAGTAATGTACATAGTACATAGTAATGTACATTACATTACATAGTAATGTAATAGTAATTACATCATTACATGAATAATGTAAAGTACTTTCATTGGTACTTTACATCATTCATCTTCTCTTGTTTTCCTAGTGGGAGACTGTTTGGAAAGCATTTCTTTCAATCCAAAAATCCATTAATGACCTCCTTTCCCGCCATTGCTCTGCTACTTTTTCTAGTGTGATCATTTCCACTTTAATGCAGATTTTGGGTGGTCAGTGGGTGTGGCTTGGGTGTGGCCTAGGTGCCCTGTGATCTGGTGAGAAGGAGTGGAAATTTCAATTTGCTTTTCTTTCATATTGAGATGGCAAAGTAGCCATGACACTTGTAAACTTTTTTTGTCTATAGAAACAAATCCCAGTGGCAAATGACCATGTCCCATTTAATCGGAAAGCCAAGAAAGCAAAACTTTGATCACTGCTCCACCCAGCCTCTTTTTGCAGCCAGAGTAGCCTAGATTTGGACTCTCTGTCTCACACTCTCTCTCTCTCACACACACACCTGGAAGTGTAAGTGGGAAAGAGTCTTGTAGTTCAAAAACATTTATTTCATGAACCTTACCTCCTGCCTCTTCAGACTTGATTAATCACTGGAATGAAACTCAGCAGTTACTATAGTCTGATCTACTGTGAAAAAGCAGAAGGGTGGGAGCTTCTGTACTTATGACAAATACCTTTTAAAACATAAGACTATTTCCATTTATTTATTTATTTTTGTGTGTAAAAGTGATGCGTATGGCTTTGTGTGGCTTGCATTAAAAACAGAAACAATTCTAAACAGAGAGAGGGGAAGTGAGGGCAACCTTCAGGGAAATGGCCAAATGAAACCAAACTAGGAAAAGGGGTGTGGATAATGTCTTGGAGGAGGTACAGGGTGGGCAATTTCAAGTCCTGAGGGATAAGTTTTTAGCACAATTAAAGATTGCAATCTTGGAATGATTCCTAAGGTGCAAAAGGGAAAGGAGTAATCATGATTGCATAGCACTGTAAGAAACAATGCTTTTTTAGCCAGAGAAGAGTCTCATGTAATAAAGTCCTAAGAATCCTTCCTCCAACCAAAGATTCTTTAACCTGCAAATGTCAAAAATCAAACCCTCAACAGCTGTAAAATACATAGCTTCTCCTCATATATAATCGAAATACTAACCATATTATTGATGTTGTAATTCCCTAAAATACCTTAATTTATCCTGTGACTATAACTGTAATTTAGGAATTACTTTTGACTGAGAAGATGGTGGGTGTGCTGAGCATTCAGTAATGTTAAAACTCATGAATGCCTGGAGTGTTATTCCAGGTGTCTTTGCTGAACGGATGGCTTCCCTTGAAAAGGAAAAAAGGGTGAAGTAATTCTATAGTACTTAGGAGGGTATCTTGTAGAATATCACACAGCTTTTCATCTGTGAACTGAGAATGGCAGTCTGCCCTTGAAAAATGAGTTTTGTTGCTGAAATCTTTCCTTAGCCAGCAGGAGAATACTCTGCTACCAGGGATATCAACCCCATGAATGGTGTTCTGGAATAGTAAGGGTGTATTCCAGAAGTATGTCAGGAGTGGTGGACTGTGGGATCCAGTGTATCCAAAGCCAATCATTTCCCTGACATGTCCTTGGACTGTAGTAGTGGTGGAGAGAGAGCAACACTAGACCTAAGGTTTCCCTGCTATTGGGATTGTTCTGTCACAGAACAATTGTTCTCACCACATCCAACTTCCATGGTATTACTGGCCTTGGTTGTAATCATTTACTTTAGAATACAAACTCTGAACCGTACATTTAAGCCTACAAACTCTGAAGCTCAATGTCTAGCTTCCATGTCAGCAAGGCCCTAGCCTATTTTTAAAGGGGTGGGGACATATCAGTTTACAGATTGCTGTTTTCCCACCATTACCAGCAAAGCAGAAATAATCCCTGCACACTTGCTGGGCAATGACTTCTACTTCCCCTTCTCCCTCCTCCTCTGCTAAGATATGGTGAGCGGGTAGGGTATATGTGAATGTGTGTGAAAATGGTATATGTATGTGCAGGACTCTGTCTCTGTCTCTCTCTCCCTCCATTTGTTCCCCTTAAGACAGAGTTGAATGGGTTGTGCACTCTTCTTTACCCACTTATTGAAGCTTGCTTCTAAGCAAATGTAGACATGATTGTGCTGTGCCAGTTTTTCTTATGAAGGTATGAGGACATGGGAGCAATATTCTACACAATGGCTGAGTGAAAAATAAGCCTACTCTCAATTTAATGCCCCAACCAATCAGTACCAAATCACTTGGAAGATGCCCTTGGACATGTTTTCTTTTAAAAAAATAAAATGAAATGCTGCTTTATTAAAATATTTCCTCAATACACTAATATATTGGTTTACTGTCATTTTGTGTAGCTCTTCTGCAATAATTTGCAATGTTCCCATCCTATCTCCACCACTCCCAGGGTATTTTACCACCCTGATATATCTGGCTGCATATCACATGTCCACATTTTCCCTTTCAGATGTATATGTTTCCATGTTATTTCTGGGGCTAACACATTGTTTCTTGTGTATGTTCTAGGGATATAATTTTATCTAAGCTAGGTAAATGCTTCTTGTTTCCAGCTTATTGCCTATATTCCTTTCTATAAGGCATGTCCAAACTATCAGTGGCTGGTTGATACTCCCAAGGTGGCTACAAAAGACTGGTGCTCCCTCCCCACCTGCTCCACACATATTCTTATTATTTTACAAATCCTTTGTGAAAAGGACCTTATTTATTTGCTGACTTTCTCCCCAGAGGGACCCAAGGCAGCTTACTGATAAAACATTTAAAATGGCAATAAAATTCAAAACAATTAAAACATATCCAATATAAAATCACATAAAACATACAAAAGTTAAAAACATGATCTAAAACAACCCCCCCCCCCCCATAAAACCAGGCTTGCAGGACTTCAAAAAGCCTGCCTGCATAGGAATGCCTTTACTTGCTGGTGAAAGGCCAGCAGGGAGCGGACCAGTCTAGCATCCCATGGAAGGGCATTCCAAAGCGTGGGAACAGCCACTGAGAAGGCTCTCGCTCATATATCACCCAGATTTCCTCTCCATGCACATTTCTGCATGGTAGTTAAGTCTACTGGGCCACTATTAAAAGATTTCTTGTCTAAGCCAAAAAAGTGTGGTAGAAGTAGCACTGTGATCTCTATGAGGGCTGAAGCATTTTAGGGCATGGACACACAAAGACAGTAAAATGTGCCCTCTCCTAGTTTAATCAACACATAAGACACTTGCAGTAGTATATGCCACAACTATTCTTCTTTGCCACTTCAAGAAATAGGTAAAAATGCAATTGTTTATAAAGATGTTTTTTTTAAAAAAAAAAAACAACCTGTTCACTTTGGCTAAAGGACAAACCTCAATTTGATTTCCCACCCCTCTTTTTTTATTTGACAATATGAGTCACTTCAGACAGCAGATTTTGGTATCAAGAAAGGACAGCATATTGTTATCTATTTAGTTTATTCTTATTGTATCATTATTGCTTGGAGGTGGTGTGGAATTTTTGTTATATTTCAACCAAATATGCTAGAACAACTTGGATGGCTTTGAGTATTATGAACTTTGGCTTGTGGGTGGATAGCACCATTTGCTCTTCCACCTTAGGCAACAAAGTGTCTTGAGACATCCTTGTTGCAATTGTTGTTGTTGTTGTTGTTAGTGCATATGGTTCTTAGAGAGGAGTGTCTCTCTCTATTCCCCCCTCTCCAGGATCAGAGACTTAAAAAGCTGAGAATGTAGTGCCCGCTGCCCATTAGCCTCTATATGTACATATGTTAGAGAATGAATATTTCAAGAGCACCTAGTAAAAATACAGAGACTTAAAAGGGAGATGTCAAAGAACCTTATGAGATTCATAAATCCTTTGTGAAGCAACTGTATGCGTGTGGGAGGAGCAGTGGAATTCAGTGCTCAAACCATTTATTACCATACAGGGGAGCTGAAAAGCAGCACGATGTTGAATCCAACATTCCTCTGCTGAGTAAAACCGACACCTGAAGAAATATTCTTATGTTGTGTTACAGACTCCAAAAACATAGCAAATGTCAGGATTTTCCCCCTCCCCACCTTTTTAAAGAGTCCTCACTCTTGTTCAATAACTTCAGCTGTCAGCACACAGAGCGGTATCAAACAGAATTTCAGAGAATCAAAAGGGGTCGTATCTTAGCAACTCTGTCAACAAATTTAAATTGCTGCATATCATGGCTCTTTCACAAATCATTTGCATGCAAGATTTGTAAACATGACTTTTTATTGTGCATCCTGTTGTTACGGATGGTGGAGAAGGAGAGAGATGGGGGAAGGACTGTTCAACCAAAAGGGCAGTGAAGGAAAAGGCACCAATTGAAATGATCAAAAATGCATTTCTCAGCCAGCTGTAGTACTAAACTATAGTCACTTTGGCCTGCTTGTGAAATCACTCTTATCTCTTGAGAAAGCCTAACTGAGTAGGCTAACATTTTGCAATGATTTTTATCTTCTTCTTTTTCCATAATTTAACTCAAAATGTTTGGGATTTGTTTGGAAACTTCAGTACAGAACTTTCACTCACTCTCATCAGCTGAAAGGGAAAAGATAAGAAATGCAGAGTTACCTCCTAAAATGGCAATTGTGCCTATGGTGTTCCTACTGTCATGTTTAGAATTTTTTTGCTGTAACTTCATAACATCCTTTGGATTTTTACACACATGCACCAACAACAACACTGCCATTGCCCAATAATGAAACATGATTATAGGACATTAAATGTGCTTAGTTTTTATCTCAGAGACTGTGAGGTTCCACTTATTTTAAGGTAAAAAAATAAGCATGGACTTTATGGGTGAACTGCACGGCCGGCTCTTCTCTCAATCAACATGAGTTAGGTATGGATGACTGTAGGATTCTTCACTCTGAATAGCAGTCTGTGCCCTGGGTCAACCAGGAATGTGATGGCCAGAGTCACAGTACCAAGAAAGAATAAAAAGTGCTGTAAAGAGGCCTAAGCCCTGGCCTCATAAAATTTCCTGGACAAAGGCTAGGAAAATTACCTTTTTAGATAATAACTCCCAGAATCCCAGAATCAGCATAGCCACTATGTACTTGACCAGTATCCTTGAGCCAAAACCCCCAAATCAGGAGCTCTGAATTCTATACCTTCAGAGCCTGTGTGTGTACACACACACATATAAGCACACTCACATTTACACACACCAACAAAGTTTTCTCCTCCTACACATCCACCTATACACACACTTTTTATCCATTACAAGAAGGAGCAAATACAGACTGAATTGTCTGAAAGGAGTGCTAGGATCCAAGTCATAGGCTTCCTCTGTTAAGACATTCAACTTTCCCAAAATGGGATATCACAGGAGAGATTATTTGGCTTTGAATAAAAATAGACATCAGTTTACCTCTAGACTTTGCTCTCATAAAGCTCTCCATGAGGTTGCCATGCCTCAGCTGTAGAGTTCTGGTCAGGGTGAGAGCAGGACAAGAAAAAGAAAAGCATGCATTTACAGACTTCTATATTAATAGGTTTTCCATTCAACCTGAAGGCCTGAGTTCCAGAGGGTATGGAAAATCCATGCATGCACATTTTCTTTCCTTGCAGAGGCCCATGTTTTATTTGTTTCTTTATTTGTTTCTTCAAGGGATTTCTTTCAAAATGGGATTCAAGTGGCTAATATCTAATGCATGTCTATAAGTGGCAGAAAAAAGGAACTGTTCAGCCTCAGTTTTAGGACAAGTGAAATGGGCCCAGATTCTCTATAAGTGTACAAGGTCCCTTCAGACAATTAATACATGAGCAGCATTAGATGGAAGTCTTTAACTCTGACTGGGTTTTGTTCAATCTGCCTTGCTTAACATCTCCTTCCCAATGAACTAGAGGTCCAAGCATTTTAAAATCTGACAAATGGTTTAAACCAGGATTTTTGTGGGAGGATTGGATGTTTCATGATAGAGAGCTAACCAAAACAGCATGTCATCACCACCCAAAGGGTTTCTGAGCCTTAAAGGGTGTTTTTGAACAAAAAATCCCACATGCTTTGTTTGACTAAAAAGAAATAGTCACTACAGATCTGATGAACTATATCTGACCTTACAAAGGGCTGCATACAGTCTATGGACTACACAATTCACACTCATATAGATATATATTAAGATCTGTTTATTGAATGAAACAGCTCAAATAGAACTCCACAGGAAAGAAGATTAGACTGGTAGAAGAGTACTTCTCATCTTGTATAACTCCACTATTTCATATTTCTACCTGAGGGGGCCTTGGAGGAGAGGGGGTCTTGCATGCATGCTTTCATAAAAATCATGTATGCTGTCTGGAGCTAAGGACAAAAAATGGGTAGCATGAACCTTAGCTGTCAATTAAAAGCCAAAGCAAAAGAAGAAAAGCATGTTTTTTAAAAAGAAAAAGAAAAGAAAAGGATGGAGGCAGAGAGCACTTCTAATAATTCTAAATACTTCCTGCACCATCAAAAGGATGTTAATATTTTATTAGAGCTGGACAACTCAGTAGGTCAATGCTATTTTTTCTTTTCTCTCCCTCCCCCCAACATGAGAATCTAGATTTGGCTCAGTCATGAGTGAATACATTTTAGTACATCTCTCCCTAAATTGCCTGGGCAGCATTCACTAATTGTACACTTGGCCAGGCCTCCCTTGAAGTACCGTGCCCATTTTTGCAGAGTTTAAGGAGGATATTAGCAGACTGGAACATGTCCAGAGGAGGGTGGTGCAGATGGGGGAGGGCCTAGAGACCAAGTCCCATGTGGAAATGTTGAAAGAATTGGGTATGTTTAGCCTGGAGACAAGATGAAAAGGGGAAATAGCCATCTTCAGAATATTTAAAGAGCTATCATGTAGATGAGGCAGCAATTTATATTTGATTGTTTTATTTTGTTATAGAAGGGGGGAGGACCCAAACCAATGTGTTCAAGTTACAAGGAAAGGGATTGTGGTTAAACATTGAGAAGAACTTCTTGATGGTACAACTGTTTGATAGTGGGACACATTAAAAGATAGTAGGTTTTCCTTTATTAGAGATTTTAAACAGAAGTTCTGTGGCAACCTATTAGGGATGCTGTAGCAGTAGATTTTCTATATTGGCAGTGTTTGGACCAGATGAACTTAGAAACCTTTTCCAAAACTGCAATTCTATGTACCCTACAAAACAACTGTACTTTATTAGATTAGTACTATCTTGCAGGCTCACAACAAAAGGGGATTAAGAAGGATCATCTCCCCTGCTCATGTCAAATCTGAAAAAAGCAAGTTTTAAGTTTTAAGTTGATATATAATTAAGGGCCACTAAGCTATAACATGTCTCAGTGACAACATGCAACAAATGCAGTAAATCCAGTAAGTTGAATCAACAGATTCAATGATTAAAGTACTCAGTGCATGCATGCATGCACACACATACACATAGAAGCTAGAGAGTCACAACCAGTCAAGGATTGCTTGGAGCACATCTCCAGATATTTAGGAATGTTAACCTAACTTTCAGAGTTTTGATGTTTGTTTCAGAAAACAGCAGTGCATCCACAAAAAAATGTATGCAGTGCAGAGCTTGGAAAAATTACTTTTTGGGCTGAAAGTGCCAGAATCCCTTTGGACAGTAGCCATACTGGTTAGAGGATTCTTGGTTTTGTAGTCCTAAAAGGTAACATGCCCAAGCTCTGGTAAAGTATCTCTGAGAATAGGCCATTCCATATTACTTCCATTCAGGCTCACCAAAATAAACCATGACTGCACAAGAAGCCTGCTTAGCAAGTTCCTCCTCTCGGCTGGCAGTGAAAGAGCTATGTAAGGCAGGTTCATGGGCTTTTTCATAAGCCCACAGAATTTTTTAACTTTTCTTTGAACAACAGGCTCATGTGCCATAGACTTTTGGAAAGTCCTCTTAAGGAGAACACTCAGGTTTAAAGTAAATCCCGTTTTGCATCTAATTTAGTAACTTTTAAGCAATGCAAATAGCATACAGTGGGGAGCATGGGGCGGGACACCTATACATACTAATGGGATCAAAGCTGGCATAGAGAGGAAATTTAACCTTTCCCTCCCTCACTGTGATCCTGAAGCTGGTATTTGTATTAGGTGGAAATCCCCCACTGACTCCTAATGGAGGATTTCCCCTGAAGGCTAACACCATCTGCAGAAGAGGGATTTTCTTCAGCATCACACAGCTGGAGTAATTTGTCTGGGGGAGCAGCAAGAAGCACAAGAACAAAGGCTGGTTGGATGCCAGTTGTTCAGTTCTTTCAATTCCATTGCCTTCATTGGCACTTCCTAACTCAATCCAATCAGAATGTTCATCTTCAGGCACACTTAAACTTCTTTAGTTTCTGGGAAAGTGGAGGCAAAGCAAAAGAAGAGACATCATAACAATATGTTAGATAAGAATTTTGTTTGCCCACTACTTTTTATATTAAGTGGCTGGCATCTTGTTAGGGATGTACATTTACATAAATTTCCCTAACACACACATACGTCCTTCTGGGGGATGTTGCAATGGGTAGCATTTCCTTCCTCCTTCTGATTTCCCAAAGCCCCTTGACTTACTGAACAATTTCTGATGTCCTTCTGCATGGTCATTCCCTGTTTTGTGGGGAGATGGCAGGATTGAAGAAGTGGGTCCCCATATCTATATATGAAATTATGATATTAGCACTGAGATCTGCCAGTGTCCTCTGAAGGTCTCAGCACTGGTGTAATCATTTTCCATCTATCTATAGGGATGCAGCTAGACACTGCAGTGATCCTGCCTGCTCCCAATAAAGCAAAGAATAGGGTAGTGGTGGTGGTGGTGGTGGGGTTTTAGAAAATATTCAATAAGTTATTAATAATTGTATATGGCTCAGAATAGTATGGGTCTGCATGAGGGCCTATATTGCTATGCTGACCCATACATAGCTAATATATTAAGACACAAATCCATCCACATCCAACAAAATAATTGCACATACTGTGGTCATGCTGGCTAAAGGATTCTACAGTGGTGATTAGGGATGTAATTCTTCACTGTTTCTTCCTGAAGGCAGAAAAGTAATTTCAACAATTCTCTGCATGGAAAATAATATTTCAATGCAAAAATTTTCATTCCTGTGCTGTTTTCTATGCAAATAAGCCATGTGTGAATTTTACACAGACTAAATCCCCATTACAGCATTTTCTACACAGAGGACAGCACTATCTAAATTGGAATGAATATTTATCCATGCAATATATATATATATGCTATTTCCTCCACAGAAACCATACTGTTATATATATGCTATTTCCTGCAAATTAACCATACTGTTTTTCTGCAAATTTTAATCAAAACAAATTCCCAACTATAGCATTTTCTGCACAGAAAACAGTATTCTCTGAACTGGAATTCATATTTCTACACTGAAATACTATTTTCCATGCAAAAAAAAATTCTATTTTCTGCACATAAAATGCTTTTTAATGCACATAATAACCACATGCAAAGTTTGAGCAGAATAAATCCCAAAGTGTGAAGATTCTCATCCATCCAGGATTCTTCTCAACATGTTTTCTGTTAGAATATGGATGGGTTATACAGTCAAAGGTGAAATGTAGAGATGTGTGTGTGGAATTTCCCTCATGGGAACAACATCTAGGCCAGGGGTAGGCAACCTTTCCACTTTAAGGGCTGAGGGACTTCAGCTCCCAGAATCCCAGGAGCTATTGGCCAACATGGGACTACTGGCCAACATGGCTGAGGCTTCTGGGAGCTGAAGTCTCTCAGCCCTTAAAGGGGGAAGGTTGCCTATTCCTGATCTAGGCAAACAAGGACAGCTTGGTCCAGATGGCCAGAGAGTCATAACACAGGGGTAGGCAACCTTTCCCCTTTAAGGGACGAGGTACTTCAGCTCCCAGAATCCCAGGAGCTATTGGCCAACATGGGACTATTGGCCAACATGGGAGCTGAAGTCCTTCGGCCCTTAAAGGGGAAAGGTTGCCTACCCCTGGTCATAACATGAGCAGTTGTTAGCTGGGAAAAAAGAGAAACAGATAGTGAAATTCAAAACAATATGAGATCATGGGAAAGGAGTCACATGGGTGGATGATGGACAGCAAGGGGCTGGGTTAGACTATATCATACAGGCAACATCCAATCAGCATAAGGTTAACACCCAGAAGGTGGAGTAAGGGCAGGGCTGAGAAATCCCTTTGTCTAGAATTGTTTATATTTCTTGCTTCTTCCTCCTGTGTATGTGATTGCAATGGATTTAACCATGGAGTTAATTTCTGGACTTTAATATGCTTATATTGCTTTTAAAATGTAACTTCTGGATCTGGAAACATGGTTCTGTAACTCTTCTGTTCTACACATCAGCAACATGTGATCCTATGGTGGACTGTATATTTTTTCTTTGCTTATTTTTATCTAATGGAACAATAAAGCTCTACTTTGGACCTACATGATTTGTCTGCATGCTTTTAGCATGAGAAGGCTGATGGAGGAAGAAGTTTCCCTAGCTCTGCTGCATTCCAAGCACACCACACCAATAAATCAACATTTTATAACCACTTTCTGAATATTTTCAAAATATTCTTTCCATCATAGTTATGATTATGATGCCAATGTCAGTTTTAAGTGAGCTACCCATGGTATTCAGCCTATTTGGGAGATTTTGACAGCTTCAGTATTTAGACTAAACCCCCAAGTGGATTCAGCGCCCAGTGACTTTGGAACTACCAGCTCCCATTGGGATTCTGTGAACTGTCATGAGAAACTGTCTAGGCTCTGGAACCATGTGATATTCCTCCTCCACAATTTAGTGAGACCATATTCCCATAATTATAAAGGTAACTAAAATGTTACATTGATATTATAAAATGAGTGAAATCCTTCTTTGTTGAGTTACAGTCATAAAGTAATGTCGTTATACATTAATCACTATGCAAAGGAATTATTATGGAAAGGAGTTATAATATAATTAACATCCCACAATGAGATACTTTGAAGTTCTGATTCATATCACATTAATCTGTTCTTAAAAACCCTCATCTGCTACCATTTCTCTTTTCTTTTCTTTTGATGAAATAGCAGTTCTTTCCATCTTAATATAGTACAATATATCTTAGTTTTATCAACATCATTTAAAATCCCCCAAATAATTATTCCATTTAAATAAAATCAGCAAATTAAAGGCATTTCATAAATGTTTTCCATGGAAATAGTCTCCTATGGTTATGTCTGCCTTGGTCAAGGACGTAAATTCCTTATTGACTTTATTAATGAATCCACCTCCAGTCACAATTTATATGCAATATATAACCAAAGGAACTCTAGCATCAACCACATGCTCCCTTTATTCATGGAAACATTATCTCCTAAAATGGAAAAAGGAAGCAAGTAATAACTCAGCAAAAGGAGCTGCTTCTTCAGAGCATCCATTCAGTTGCCATAACTCTGTAAGTCTTGCCTCTGCGATGAGTAAGGATTCATTCTTTCACCACAACACCGTTTCAGAATTGACCCAAAAGGGCACCACAAACCACCAGCTACATAAGGTGACAAAGCAGTGAGCAGACTAGACATTACAAAAGTCTAGGGGAAAGGGGCCCTGTGGTCCTTCTTGGCCTACACATATGGGGTCCTTGTAGCAGAAGTACTTCAGAAATCAAACCCTATAAGGAATGGTGGAGAGACTTTAACATGTTTCACCTGGAGAAGAAAAACTTGAGTGGTGATTATGTCCATTTCTGACATGGTTTTGGTGGAAAGTGGAATAGTTTCTTATTTACAACCATATTTGCATGCATTAAGTGTTGTTGTTATGAACAGACAGGCAGGTTCTAGGGATCTAAATACATGCTAGGCACCCAAAAGGGTCTGATTCTTAGGCCTATGGACATGGGAGGTGAAGGAGGCATGGAATCTTAGCTAACCCCAAACTCCCCTCTGCATTCTCATTTCAAAACAAGACAGGCTCCCATTGATCTCACTAGGCTGTGTTTGCCCTCCTTGCTCACATACTTATCTTCTGGCTGTGGATGTGGAGTCTATTCAATAATGTACTTACAAGTATTACATCTCACAAAAGAATTGCACCATTTGTTAAAACCATATGGTGGTACTGAAATGAATGCAATATGAGTATCCATAATCCTCAGTTGGTTCCCAGATGTTTTTTTAAACTAAAATGAACATTTGAGTTTATTATACTAATATAGGTCTTGCCATGTCTTTAAATTTATGGCTTTAAATGAGTGGAGTCAATGTCATTATCAGACTGGTTGCAGGTCAATACTAAGAGCCCTTCATTAGTTACAAAAGACAGAAATGGTTTTGCCTTATAGATTTTTCCTTTTTAATTGTCAACTAAGATCTGAATTTCCTTAGGACAGGGTTTATTGAAAAGCCAGTGAAGATTTCAGTACATTTTGATGTCCCTGTTTATTAAATACAAAGTTTGATGTAAGCTTTCAGTTTGGGAGTGAGCATTTGTATAAAATTAGTGGTTGCATGATCCATTAAGAGGGGCACCCTGTGAGATTCACACTGAAATTCTTTGAATATGAATGTCTTCAGCATTAGGGTCAGACATTGCTTGTTTATATCTACATGGTGCAACATGTAGATTCTTATCTATTTTCTCAGAGGGAGGAAACCATGCTTTTAGTGACATGTTCAGACATTGAAAACTGGCATCCAAGTAATCATATTCATTTTTCAGCTACAAACTTTTCCAGAGCACTGGAGGGGGTGAGAAAAGGAGATAAAGCGCATTATTTCATAGAAGAGGCAAAAGTCATCATCATCATCATCATCATCATCATCATCATCATAAATTTGTACCACACCCCTCTGTGCACAATCGGGGCAGCTAACAATAATTAAAAATACATATAAATCCAAACAGACCCAATACCCACACACCCCTTAAAAAAGTATTAAACCAAACAAAATTAAAACATAGGACATTATCACACGTGGCCCACAAAGCGATAATAAACTGGAAATGACAAATTCTGAAAATAAACCAGAAATAAACCTTGATTCCACAAATGGTTTTCACACGTAATTACCTTAATTGTGCAATTAAGGAAAGCTCCCCCTGAAACTGCATGTAACGTTCACACACAAGTGCGAAAATCCCGTACATGTACTAGAAATGATCTTCTAGCACATGCGCACTACAGCCATGGCTGTCACTCGCCGCGCCTGTCACCCCTTCTCCAGGTCATCCTCGGAGCAGCCAGCCCTCCGCATGGCCGGCGCTCCAAGGAGGACCTCCCGCCGCAGCGTTCTCCGAGGAGGTCCTCCTTGGAGCGCCGGCCCTGCGTCGGATTGACGCTCCAAGGAGGTCCTCCTTGGAAAGCCGGCTCTCCGAGGAGGTCCCCCTTGGAAAGCCAGCCCTGCGTAGGGCCGGCGCTCCAAGGAGGACCTCCTCGGAGAGCCGGCTTTCCAAGGGGACCCCCTCAGAGCGCCGACCCGATGCAGGGCTGGCGCTCCAAGGAGGACCTCCTCGGAGAGCCGGCTTTCCAAGGGGACCTCCTCGGAGAGTCAGCTTTCCAAGGGGACCTCCTCGGAGCGCCGACCCAACGCAGGGCCGGCGCTCCAAGGAGGACCTCCTTGGAGAGCTGGCTTTCCAAGGGGACCTCCTCGGAGCGCCGACCCGATGCAGGGCCGGCTTTCCAAGGGGACCCCCTCAGAGCGCCGACCCGATGCAGGGCTGGCGCTCCAAGGAGGACCTCCTCGGAGAGCCGGCTTTCCAAGGGGACCTCCTCGGAGAGTCAGCTTTCCAAGGGGACCTCCTCGGAGCGCCGACCCAATGCAGGGCCGGCGCTCCAAGGAGGACCTCCTTGGAGAGCTGGCTTTCCAAGGGGACCTCCTCGGAGTGCCGACCCGACGCAGGGCCGGCGCTCCAAGGAGGACCTCCTTGGAGAGCCGGCTTTCCAAGGGGGACCTCCTCGGAGTGCCGGCTCTCTTCCAAATGCGACCCTCTTCCAAATCCCCCTTCCAAATGTGCATTTGCTTTCCAAATTACAGCGATTTTACCTTAATTGCGAAATTATCTTAATTGCGCATTTGCATTTCCTCCAAAGAACCGAATTTCAAAAGATCTCGTTTCTGTCCACTTTCTGTCCACTTTCTGTTCAGTTTCTGTGCGACGTCGTATGAAAACACAGGCCAATAATCCGGTTTCAGCCGGGATTTTGTGTGGATTTTGTATGGATTTGGCCCCATGTGCTAACGTCCATATAGTCAGTAGTGGAGGCCTTAATAGTAACAGGAGTGATGGTAGAATTTGAAGTGGGGCATGGTGTAGTGGTTTGAGTGTTGGACTATGACTCTGGTGACCAGGGCTCAAATCCTGGCTTGGCCATGTAAATTCGCTGGATGACTTTGGGAAAGTCACACTCTCTGCCTCAGAGAAAGGCAATGACAAACTCCCTCTGAAGAACTTGCAAAGAAAAAACCATGATAAGCCTTAGGATCACCATAAGTCAGAAACAACTTGAAGGCACACAACAACAACAGCAACAACAACAACAACAACTCTCTATCCCCCCATGCAATATTATGCCATTACATAGCATCATTCTAACCAAACCAATTATGGGAGAACTAGGCAGCCTGCTTGTCTGCTCAGCATCAACAAGACCTGATGCATGAGAACATGGTTGTGAAGAAGAAAATAGGGAAAGAGCAGAATGTCACTGCTACGTTCTCACTGAATTTTCTTTTCTTTTTTTTAAAGATTTTTATTTATAAAATAACACAATACAATACAAACCCAACAACAAATAATACATACATAACACAACACAACAACATAACATTTACAAAAAACAACCTACTTCTAACTACTACACATAAAATGACTTCCCTCCTTTACTTGAAATGTTCAACCATTTATAACTTAAACCTTTCAGATACTTCCTTTTTCCTTCTATTAAACAAGTTCTTTTTTAACATAAATTGTTACATAATTAGTTAGATAACGCATTTTCCATTTCCAATTCTTCTTGAGACATCTATTTGTAGATCTTTATAGTAAAACAGAACTTTATCCATTTTCACACATTCTAAATCTTCTTTTTCTCATTAATTATCAATCTCTTAAGGCAATCACACCACTTTCCCCCCATATTGTACTCAAATACTTTACTATTGGTTCCCAAGACTTTTCATAGTTGTTTCTGGATTGACCTTTCAAAAAACATGTTAATTTATCTATTTCCATTATGTCATATAGTTTCTGTTGCCACTCTTTCAAGGTTGGATATTCTTTACTTTTCCATTTCTTTGCTAGTAAATTTCTTGCAGCATATAACATATAAAACATTATTTTTCCAAACTTTCGTTCCAAATTGTCGTCTATCATGCCCAATAAATAAACTGTTGGATGTTTATTTATTTTAACATTTAAGATTTTCTCTATTTCTGCATGTATAAGAGACCAAAATTTTTTTGCCCTGTCGCACTCCCACCACATATGTATATAAGTGCCAATGGCTTTTGTATATATCCAGCAGAGACCATCTTTCTTCTTATAGATCTTAGATATTTTCTCAGGTGTTAAATACCATCTGTATTGGGATTTTAAATAGTTTTCTTTCACTTCATAGCTTAGAGTATGTTTAAGTCTCTTATTCCAGTTCTTTTCCCATTCGACAAGCATAATTGGTCTTTTCACATCTTGTGCCCAGGTTATCATATGTTGCTTAATTGTCTCAGGATACATCTCTTCCTTTAATAATAATTTGTAAAGCTTGGAAATAGTATGTTGGGTATCTTTTATTAACAACTTCTCAAAGTCAGTTTCTTCTTTATATATTTGTTGGTTTCTATAGTCCATTTTAAATCTTTCCATAATTTGTCTGTAGAGATACCAATTACATTTGTAGCCTTCATTAATTAATTCTTCCATCTTCTTCATTCTAGGTCTGTCTCCCTCCCATATCAATAAGTCCTCATAAGTAATCCATTTCTCATCTTTCATTTTCTCTCTTTTATAAAAGGCCTCATTAACTGAAGTCCAGCATGGAATTTTTCTTAAAAACTTATGCTTGCACTTTTGCCATACTTTCAATAGAGATTTTCGGATTATGTGATTATTAAAATCTTTATTGACCTTTTCTTTGTCGTAAATCAGATATGCATGCCAACCAAATGGAAGATTCGGTCCTTCCAACTGCAGCAATTTCTCGTTTTCGACATTAATCCATTCTTTCAACCATTCCAAACATGCTGCTTGATAATATAGTTTTAAATTTGGGATATTCATACCACCTCTACTTTTATCATCTTAAAGGGTCTTCAATTTTATTCATGGTTTTTTTATTATTCCAAATAAATTTACACAAGTCCTTTTCCCAATCTTTAAATGGTTTCTCACTTGCTATAATAGGTAACATTTGGAAAAGGAACATCATTTTTGAGGTGACGTTCATCTTAACTGTAGATATTCTACCCATCCATGTTAAATTCATCTTTGACCATCTTTGTAAATCCCCTTTAATTTCCTTCCACGTCTTTTCGTAATTGTTTTTGAATAACTCCAAATTTTTTGTGGTTAAATATATCCCCAAATATTTTATCTTTTTTTCCACTTCAAACTTGGATATTTGTTGAATCACTTCCATGTCTTCCTTATACAAATTGAACAGCAGTATTTTAGTTTTATTTGCATTGATTTTAAAGCCAGCATATTTCCCATACTCCTCTATTGTCTCTATTAATGGTTGGATAGACTCAATTGGATTGGCTAGGATAATTACCAAATCATCTGCATAGGCTCTTACTTTAAATTCATATTTTCCTGATTTTACCCCTTTTATAAGGTCATTCGTTCGTATTTTTTCTAATAACAGTTCTAAAGTCATTATAAACAAAAGGGGTGATAACGGACATCCTTGGCGAGTTCCCTTTTCAATTTGGCATTTAGCGGTCAGTTCTCCATTCACCAGTATTCTAGTCTCTTGTCTTTTATATATTTCTTCAATCCATCTTGTCATATTCGGTCCCACCTCTAATTTTCCTAAAATTTGCATCATAAAGTCCCAATTGACATTGTCAAAGGCTTTTTCAGCATCTAGGAATATCAATGCTGCTTTCTTATCAGGTCTGTTGGTATGTAGTTCAATAATATCAATAATGTTTCTTATATTTTCCCTCATATGTCTATTGGGAAGAAAACCCGTTTGATCTGTATTTATCCAAGTCTTTAAAATTTGTTTCAATCTGTCCGCAAGTATCATAGCAAATATTTTATAATCTACGTTGAGTAGTGAAATGGGTCTATAATTCCGTATTTCCAAAACTTCCTTCTCCTCCTTTGGAATCAATGATATATAAGATAATCGCCAGGATTCTGGTATCTCTCCTTTAAGTATTTCATTCATCGTCATCTGTAATGGACCAGCCAATTGATTTACAAATGTCTTATAATATAACACAGTGTAACCATCTGGACCTGGTGCTTTCCCAGTTTTTAAATTTTTTATAGCATTTACAACTTCCATTGTTGAAATCCTTTTATTTAATTCTGATCTTTGTTCATCTGTTATTTTTTTTGATTGAGAGGTTTTCTATATAGTTTTCCCCCTGTTCATTATTTTTATCACTTTTTGTGAATAATTCCTTAAAATATTTATGAAAGGCTTTTTTCAACTTATTTTGATCTGATATTGTCGCATTATTTTATTTTATGTATCATATTTCTTTGTCTATCCTTCCTTAATTTCCAAGCCAGCCATTTTCCAGGTTTATTTGCATGTCCGTTCTCACTGAATTTTCTACCCTCCTCCAAACTTCTTTGTTTTTACAACGGAAAAATGACTTCCCATTTTCAGAGCCTGCAAATGAAGCTGTGAAAACAGAAGGGTGTTTTTCACTTGCATGGCACTTGAGCAAAATATTGAGCATGGGGAATGCAAGCCTCACCAGATCTCAGCATCTAAACTGCCCAGATATGATGTAACATTGTTTTAGGATTTGGAGGAAATATAAATGATGGGCACAAGCTTGGGAGGACTATGGAAGAGTGCCAGAAGGGTTACCGTCTGCCCTAAAAACCTCACCTTTAAATAGCAAGAAAGGGGAAACAGTTTTCCCTTTGGGCAACAGATCAGCCCAACACTTTATCTCATGGAAAAATACAGTACTTTTGTGGGGCAAGCTGGGGCTATTCTAATATCAATTTGGCAGCTTTGGTAGCTGCCTTGTGACTAAAATTAAATGTTGAGGAAAATGTATGCTGCCGGATGCTGTATCACTGATAGTTAAATGTGAACACACCTTATTTATCAGTACTATTTTGCTTCTTGCTTATAGGAGTTATCTTTAGGAGTGAGGATCAGTACTTTGAACCTCTTTCACAAAAAGTGGCATTGCAAGTTTTACATAATAAATACATATATACACATGGATCAAGCCAGCGTGGCATAGTGGTTTGAGTGTTGGTCTATCACTCTGGAGACCAGGGTTTGATTTCCAGCTCTGCCAAGAAATTCACTGTATGAACTTCGAGAAGTCACACTGTCTCGGCCTCATGAGAAGGCAAGGGCAAACCTCCTCTGAACAAACCTCACCAGGAAAACCCAGTGATAGGGTTGACATAGGTTGGAAATGACGTGAAGGCAATGCAAACCTCCATTTTGTTGAATTATACTGTGACTTGGGGTTTGTCTACACTGCCTTAAAACCCTTTAAAATCCCACCGGATTCTGGGGCAATAAGACTACACAACACATGACCCTATCTGCCCCAGATTCAGGTTATCTTACCTTATCACAGAGTTTTTAAACTTTAGAGAGTTCTCTGGAGCCTTTCCACCATTTTGATGTCCAGGCCAGTTCCCATACTGAGTAGTGAAATTTCCCCCTCCTGCTTCCACAGCATCAGCAATAATGATTCACAGCACTTCCTAAGATCAGACAAAGCACCTAGATCACATGTTGGGCACTTTATTTGTCTCAGAGTGATGGGTGCACCAGTAGAGCCAGTATTGCTGAGGGAGGAAGAGAGAAAAACCTCACTGTTCAGACCAGGTACCAGTTTGGACAAGGTCTGAACATGGAAGTGGGGGTGGCAGGGGTGGTGGAGTTGGTGGGAGCAGCATTGGGGGTGAGGGCAGGGCATCGGTGGTGGGAGCAATGAGGGTAACAGAGATGGTTGCAGTGGCAGCAGTGGACCCAGGAAACTCGGCAGGAACAGTTGAGTAGTGTAGACAATCTATGTGATGTCCCTGTGGAGAAAAAGGTATGCAGGGTGACTCCAGGTATGATGGAAAGGCAAGAAGGGTGGGAGTCTGTTCAGACTTTTGCCCCCAGTATAGACTAGTCCTATACAATGAGAGGAGATTGAAATTGATGAATTCCATATTATTTCATTAACATGGTATTTAAAAAAAATCAGAATGCTGATGTACAGAAATGGGGGAAGATCTATACGTCATTATGAAGACTTGCATCTTTCAGTTTCATGGCTCTTGGTTTTCACCAGAAAACATTCTGATCTCTCTATATTTTTTATCTTGCAAGCTGTCATGGAAAAACACACTACTTCTGTGAATGCTATTATCTATATGCTAGGGTGAGGAAAAATCAGTTCACAAATGTATGACCATAATTGCAGCTAAACCTGTAATGGTTGATTTGAAGCAATTGATAACTAGGTGACAGCTTTCTCTTCCTTAATTATAAAAATACAATTACTATCTGGTGATTTATTTATTTTTTAACCTAAGCTTATTTTTATTAAAAAAATAAAAGTAGGAGAAGTATTTTCTGTTCTACAGCTGATTAGATCAGCCATGCTATCTCTTCAGTATTTTTTCCCTTCAGATTGGTTTTGATAGTAATTACTTGGGGAGTGTTTGATCTCAATGATGAATACATGATTAGTTTTTCATGAAACCAGTCAACCACACCAACTCAGCACTACTCATGTGAGACCTTGTTGATTTAGCTGTTCGAAAGAACATATTCCGTCTTGCTGCAGTTATGGGATGCTGGTCTTTGGGGAGAAAAGGGGTGGGAAAAGGGCAAGTTTATGGGTAATGATATTGCAGAGACAGATATTTAAGGTTTGCTAATTCTCGACTCAATTATGTTCATTTCCTCCTTCACTGTGCTGCCGGCTGCCCAGCTACAGAAGCAATTCGAGAAGTGAAATACATTTTTCCTCTTTTTCAAAAAGAGGTTTCTTGACACCATTGTCATCTGCAAAACCCTTGGAGAGCTTTGCCCTGATGAATAATATTTCATATGGGGAATGTTTATGTGATTTTCACGGAGTGATAACCCCGCCACCATCTAACTTTGATGCATGGAGATTGCTGCTTTTCGCTACTAAAGTGCTTTTACACACCAGCTCCTGCAAATTGACAAGAGTTGGAAATGGAAGCTTCACAAAAGTTCAGCTCCTCTTGGGGTGGGGGTTATATATTGGACCCAATCTGGCTTATTTATTTAAAAGGCATCTTTTGGAAAATAAAAGCACCAGGTTTTACTATTATTGTTATTATTATCATCATCTACTTTTTAAAAAATTCAGGTAAAACACATAAGTCAGGACATGTAATTATATTTCAACTTGTGCCATTTCTTCCTTGTTAGTTTTAAAATACAAGGCTTGTTAGTTTTAAAATACAAGGCCAACCTGCTTGTGAGATCTTGATGGTTTATGTGTGATATAACATGTATTGTGGCAACATACACTATATTAGTTTTCTATCCTGATTTCCATGTGTGTAATAAAAGCAAAAGCTGGGGACAATAGTCTGCTATCCATCCTTATGTCATACCATCTGCTGTTATACAAACCAGAGAAATAAAAGAGCAGCAGAAATCTGAAAACCTGCCCTTGCACCTTGCCTAATAAATGTCTGATATTGTTAATATCTCTCATTGGCTTAACTGTTGTGATGACATAGAAAATTGATATATAAACTTTAATTATGCAGGGGAAGGGCTGGCAACAGAATTTTAGTAACAATGGCAAATAAAATCTCTCCCATCTCCTCACAAGCAAGAAATATAATGGGAAGTGATAAATATGCTATGGGTGCACTTAATAAAATAAACACTAAAATCTGAACTGTGAAATTATAGACAATTACACACACTGAGGATCTTTTATAACTATGTGTCTGCATATTGTTACTATACTGCTCTGTGTAACATGAAATAGTGGAGAACCTGTGGTCCTTCAGATGTTGTTGGGTTCTTGATAACATCACATGTAGCCAGCATTGCTCAGGAGCAGGAATGATAGGAATTATAGTCTAAGAACATTAGGAGGGCCATAGGGTTGCCACCCTAATCTAGTAGATATTACTTTTGTATATCTTCAAAGTGTCCTTCCCAGGTGAAATTGATACAATATCTGTAAGATACATTCATTGCCATATATCTATTTTGGTGTGTGGAATAATAGATTTCATTGTTATAACAACAATCAATTTAGGGGTCATTCAGATGTTGTTTTTATTTTATTTTATTTTATTTTATTTTATTAGCAGAATGATGTGAATGACCTCACACAGACATTCTAGGTTTGTTATTGACACCATGGATCCGCATCAATGTCCATTTCTGCAAGTTTGGTTGCTCACACATGCCACCAGTCAAATAAAGATGGAGTCTATGATGTGAATATATTTGAAACATGTTCAAGGCATGCAAAGTTGAATCCTGAATGATCCCAAGTATTCACATTGGTTATTCACACTGCTGATGATGTGAATCTTTAAAAAAAAAACCTCGGTGAAAAAAGTGGTATCGATAATAATTGATTAAGTGGGGCTTTTTAGCACACACACCACACCAAACTGAATTGGGTGCATTTGGGTTGCATGTGAACAACAGAGATTCAACCTGGATTCATCATGGATTATTTTCACTGTCTGAATAGCCCCTAAGAATGGGACTCCCTGCTTTCTGAGTCAGTCTGGGGACACCCTCTTTCTTCTTCATTTGCTATTTTTCTAAGGACAATTTTTGAGGAAGAGGAATGATAGATTCTGTGAAAGAAGAAAAAGCAATTGGAGAGAAAGGACCTCTCTTTCAGGTATAGGGAGTAATTGGGGTACTAGAGTCCAGAATATGGGAGGCTTAGGAGTTGTGAACATCAGAGGCCACAAAGCCAGGAAATGAGAGGCAAGCAATGATCTAGAAGATGGAGCCCAAGGAAAAATGAATAAAGGGAAAAGAGGAATGGAAAGCAGAACCAGCAACTTGATAAAAGAAAGATTCATTTAGAGAGGTTGAGAAACCTCCTACAGGACCTGATGTAGGAACAAGAAGAGCTGTGTACAGTTGGGAACAGACTATGGACGTTATCACACTGGGTCTAAAGCAGCCCCATCCCTTCGCCATTGCTGCATCATTCCGGTTCCTTTGCCTCCGTGATCAGACGACGTCGCGGCAAAACCCCCCCATCCCTGCATCATCCTTGCGCCATCGCTGCATCATTCCGGTTCCTTTGCCTCCGTGATCAGATGACGTCGCGGCAAACCCTGCCCATCCCTGCATCATCCCTGCTCCATCACTGCATCATTCTGGATCCTTTGCCCCGTGATCAGACGATGTCACGGCAAACCCCGCCCATCCCTGCATCATCCTTGCGCCATCACTGCATCATTCCAGCTCTTTTGAATTCCTCTTTCAAAGAGGAATTACGGCTGCGCGACCAGAATCATTCCGGTATGGCTCTGGATTGATTCCTTGCTGCTTTTCTTGCCGCTGGTGTGATAACGTCCATAGTTAAAATAGCTTTGGAGGCAATGCTAGTGAAGAAGGTTGAATTTCACATAGCAATAAGAATGAAGTTCATTTCTGATTACAAAACAGTCTTTAGTAACAGAAGTATATCTATCTGTGAGTCTCTCCACCCAAGAAAAATGTCTCTGAAATTTTACTCCTGTACAAACTAATCTTATTTTGGCATTCAGACATTTCCCCCATCCTGAAGTATTCCCAGGGAACTCGTGGGATTATCAAGTACTTTTCATTCCCATTTCCCAGGTAAGTTTAAATTAACTCACTATTTCCTGAAATGAAACATAGCTCTCCATCGCCATCTTTTTGTGTTAAATCAGAACTAGCTAAGATGGCAGCCACCAAAAAACATAGCAATTGTTTTCTGATCCCAGATTCAATGGATATCAAGTGAGGGAGAGTGGAATGAATGCCAGAAAAGAGAAAATGATCCTAATGTTTGGTGTAATATTGCCATAGCACTTTAACAGGTTGACTATAACTCCTGAACAATAATTAAAAAGGGCTCAGCAGGAATTGGTAAAAGTTAATTTCTGAAACATTGCCTGTGTCTAGACCAGTGATCAGTGGGAAACCCAGGATATTTCAAGAAAGAGTTTGGATGCAAACCATGCATATGCAAAACTAAACCATGCATATGAAGATAAAATCAAAACAAAAAGATCTGGAAAGTTTTGATACTTCCAGGGGCTTTCCTCCCCTTTCTGGATAAGTCTGTATTTCTATCTGTAAATTTATTTATTCCACTGGGAGGCAGGGGTTTACAAGGATTAGAAGAAGGTGGCTACACCAGTTGTTCCTTTCCAACAAATTAGTGAGCAGGACAATGATGCATACAGAAATGAGGAATATAAATATATAACTTGCATATCTTCAGTGCTGAGTAACCGTATGCCAGCATAAACAGTGCTCCTGAGCCATGGTGCAATCCCTGCTCACAGACAGATTCCCCTTGAAAGGGTCTCCTGGAGTCTTGTATATTATTTTACTACCATAGACTGGAAAGTGGCTGGTTAATTCATGCTTATACAACTAAAGCAATATCAATTGCACCTGTGGCCAGATTTGGCAGGAAATTTCATTAGTGTCCACTCTCAAGATGACTGATCGTGAGTTTTTGTTACATTCTACACTGAGTATTGATTAAATGCACCTCATCACCCTATCTCTACTCCCTAAAACAGAGATTCATGCATGCTTTTCTTCTTGAAATCACAACCATCTGTCGCGTTGTCCAGCTACACTATATGAGAATGTCTTACTATCTTTATATGATGGAGGTAGACAAATCTATGCAATTCAGTTGTGTTTAATTTTTTATTACCCCAAGTTTGTTTTGGACCTCCATTCACAACAATTTGCAAATACAAGGTGCATTTTTAAAAGGTACACATGGAAATGTGTACAAATCCTTTGTGCATATTTTTTCCTAATATACATATTGTTGTGTGCACAGTTTTCATAAAACTTTCTCTGTGCTATCTTCTACCTTTGACTGTATTCTTCCCTAATATATTTTTGTGTAAAATTTTCTTTATTGTATGCAGTTTTGTAGTTTTTGAATTGTGGATCATAAAATGGAGGCTATCAGTATTCAAGTACCCTCTGGTTCCCTTATAGGTTCATCAGGTTCAAATATGATAAGTTTGTTAGTGTGGTTATGCAGCGTGTGATGGTCCATGTCAACATGCAGCACCAGTGTCACCACCTTCTCAGATGCAGGCAGTAGCTTGTGAGCTGAAGGAGCACCTTTCCCCTTCCAGAAAGAGTAAAGAGACTCTACAGACAGACATCTCTCAGATGAGGCTTTAATCTTGGTTCCTCTATGTCAGGGGTAGGCAACCTTTTTGGGGGGCTGAAGCATCAAAAATAAATAAATTAATTAAAATTAAATTATTATTTTTTAATTTTTTTTTAAAATGCATGCACACTCTCTCAGCCCCAGAAAAGCCATGGCAAAATCCCATGTGGAGATTTTGCCAAGAAAACCCCAAGAACAAGTAATAACAACAATAATCAACATCATCATGGCGGGTGGTGGCGGGGCGGCGGCGGCAGGACCGGCCTGGGGCCAGTCCAAAGGCGTCAGGGGGCCACATCTGGCCCCCGGGCCTTAGGTTGCCTACCCCTGCTCTATGTACAAGGCACTTCCTATGACATAGCACCTGGTGGAAAGTGCTGTGTCATTATGGCTGCCAGTGACCCTTTCATGCCTGGTCACTTGTGTATAAACTCACATTGGACATTTTCCTTGAGACACTGTTTCCACATTTTTTAAAGGTACACAAGAAAATGTGTATGAATCCCTTGTGCATATTTTTTCTTAATATACATATTGTTGTGTGCACTTTTACCAGTGTGCACAGTTTTTATAAAACTTTCTCTGTGTTATCATGTACCTTTGGCCGTACTCTTCCCTAATATATTTTTGTGTAAAATTTTCTTTACTGCATTCAGTTTTGTAGTTTTTGAATTGTGGACATGGAGGCTATCAGTATTCAAGGGCCCTCTGGTTCCCTTATAGGTTCAGCAGGTTCAAATATGATAAGTTCATACAAAAATTCAAACTGATGAATTCCTCTTACATCTTAACTAGATAATAACTACTTGTACTCCTAAATACTTCTTTGAAATACAATCCATCCTTTGTCTCCTCTTATTGCCTCTTCCCAGAGACAGAAACCTGAACAATTCATTTGTATGTATCCTGCACAACTGACCTCTTCCTACCTTCTGCTGCCCTCCAACATCTATTGCATCTAGGAATTTCAAAATCAAATAAAGGAATCAGAGCTGCACAGAGATGACTGTAAACAGATTATTATTTTTTAAAAACTGAAACAGAGTCACAAAATATTCTTAAGAGAAATTTAAGAAACTCTACCTGAATGGGCTGAAGCAATTTAAAATAAACAAATGCAGAAAGGCAGGGTCTCAGCCACAGATGAATAAACCACAAAGACAATGACAAAAAATATAAATGAAGACTATTAAAGAACAGAATTACAAAATAAATGAAGATAATGTTTAAAGTCAATATGAATAACAAATGAATAGGAATATAAGCAGGACTAAATAGAATATCACAATTTCCAACCACTAAGAAAATATACATGAATATAGTAGGAAAATTAAGATATTTATATTATTTGTATTTACTAAAAACATTAGTTTCATTTATTTTGTAATTATATTGTTCAGTATTCTTTGTCTATGGCCTTTTGTGGTTTATGCCATTCAAAATGAAACAAAGTAAACCTCTTCTGGTATGAATCCAAACAAAGGGCATGTTTCAACATTACATACTCCCATGCCAGCTTTATTCTTGTGAATGGAAGCATTACAGAATTCTACTACTCATTTCAGTGCAGCATAACAGAGTACTTCTTAGCAAATTGTGCTTTATCTTGTAGAGCTGTATCACACAGCACATCCTGCTAGTTCTCTACTCCTCCCTTTACATTAATGTTTATCACTGCCTGTCTATGCACTGGCCAGGTTTATATGTATGACACCAAGCTTTGTAAATGCTTTCTTCTGTTCTGGTATAGCCAGAAAGAGGAGATCAGGAACATCCACACTTGGATTTAAACTAACAGAAGTTTGTTGTTTCATTCAGAAATGACAAACTGTGGTTTAGTTAAGCCAGGGATGCAGAGAAAATTCACACTTCTCATTCTCAACGAGAGGGGAATCAAGACAGTCTGTTGAGAATTTGCCAGTATCTACAAAATTCTCATTTCCATCATGAGACAAGGATTATATTTTTTCTTTTTCATGTCAAGATTTTCATAATTTGTACAGAAGTGTCTGTGCATGAAGCAAAGTACAGATATACAGCAAGCACAAAGACTGCCTGACTCAATTAAAAAAACAGTCATTTCACCTGTTGTTTCTAATTTGTATATGTCCACACCTCAAATCAGTAGCTACTGTAGTCTGGGCAGTTTGACTCTGTCAGTTTGAGCAATCATCATCATCATCATCATCATCATCATCATCCCTGCTCAAAACCACCCCAAAATAACTCGCCCTCATGTAGCAGGATGTATAAGAAAAATTAGCATTTCTCATTCAAAGACAAGTCAAGATCTAGATCCCTGGTGCAAGCTACAGTTTGTCCAAAAAGCCTGGATCAAACTGTATTTTGGTTTGTTTGGGTAAGACATTGTTTAAACTAGATCTTCCCAATTCAGTACCCTTCAGGTGTTTTGCACTACAATAATCATTGTACCCAGCCAAAAATGAATGTGCTAGCAGGAGATGATGGTAATTGTTATCCAATCTGCCTGGGAAGTAGCCAGCTGGCAGTGGAAGCACACAAGCCCAAGGCTTCTCATTCCACAGACACCTGGTGATAAACTATGTAAAACCAGTCTACCTAGGCCATGGGGCTCGCCTATACCAGCCAGAATTCTCTGGGCTGCTCCCAGAGTATTCTGGCCTTAGATTCCCCCCCCCCCCATTACTTCCACACTCCATAGCAACACCAAGCACTGCCACCACTGGAACAAATCATTTTCTCTGAAGTTAGAAACCATCCAGCATTGATTAGATGGCTGACAGCCTCATTCTGACCTCAGAGGGAATGACTTGTGCTAGCAGCAGCTATGCTGAGTGGCACAGTAGGATGTGTATATAAATAGCCTCCCAGCATTGCTATAGAGTGCTTTGGATTTTCCTGAAAAATCCAGAACAAAGGGTGAGTTTTGAAAAACTGATTTAGGGCAGATTCAGTGCAGAACTGGGCTTCCCTCGGTAAAACAGTCTGCACTTGATTTGGGCATCTGGCCCTGCATCATGTAGACAGGTAGTGGTGAAAGCAGGAAGAAATTTGTTTAATTGGCCCATGTAGACATGTCCATGGGCAGTGTTTAGGAAGGTACACTTTAAAAGCAATTCATTGTAGTTATCTTTCCAAGGCCCACCACATGTCATACGCCACAGGTAACATTTCTGAAATCATTTCTTATTAGCTCAGGATTGGAAGCATGGGGCCCTTCAGAAGTTGCTGGATTGCAACTTCCATCATCTCTTCCCACTGGCTAGAGCTAATGGGAGCTGAACTCCGAAAACATTCAGAGGGCCACATATTCCCAGCCCTGCATTAACTCAAATGCAATGCTTCTCAAGTGAGTCCTGTTAATTCAGCCATGAACCATCAAATCAAGGGATTTCATATATGTCTGAGTAGGCCCTTAGGCAAGCTCAGAGCATCTATCAATCACACAAAAAATTAGAATAAGGTATCAAAAGTGTACAAAAGAAATACATATTGCACTTAGGCAGCACACCATATACAATTACCTGGGAATAAGTCATATTTTAATACAGTGGTACTTACTTATAGGTAGACATGCAGGAGCTTGCACTGTTAACAGGATTTTATTAGTAGTTATTCCCTCCCTGAACACCAACACCATCATCAGCTCATAACTTTCCTGTAAAAAGAAATCATTCTGATACAAGTGTAAGAACCTGGATTAATGATTTGCTGGTTTAATGTCACTCTTATCAAGAAGTAAAGATGAAAAGCGTGTCAAAAATGTATCCTTCTTGCAGATTAAAAGATTATTTCCTAAAGTATATTCACAAAGAAAATCAATGTGAAAACCACCCTGTGAGATATTGGGGGTGGGAATGTTGCTATGCACTTTGCAGATAGATAGATTCTGTCTTTCCATATCAGACTTTTGGAAACTATTTCAAGTATTTGTTGATAATATTGGGTGGAACATCTCATCCTTGATGTTGCTATTGATTCATGTCCAGAGGGAGACACACATGAACAGTTTTCCCTGATCAGGGCCAGCCCAAGACATTTCCCTGCTTGAGGCAGAGTAGCCCTTACCCAAGTCAAAAGTACATACTACCCATCTGTTGTTGTAAACTGCCCTCGAGTCGATCTCAACTCATGACAACCCTATGGATGAGACATCTCCAAGACCCTCTGTCCTCCAATCCTCTGCTTAATTCCTGCAACCCCTTAATACCTGTGACCTCCTTAATAGAGTCCATCCATCTAGCATGTGGCCTTCCTCTCTTCCTACTTCCCTCCACCTTTCCCAGCATTATTGTCTTTTCCAATGAGTCCTCCCTTCTCATGATGTGTCTGAAGTACATCAGCCTCAGTTTGGTCATCTTGGCTTCCAAGGACTGTATCTCCCCATATGAGCCCCCCCCCCCGAGTATTGAAGTCATTGGGAGAGGTCCTTCTCTCTGTCCCACTACCCTCTCAGGTGTTTTTGGTGGGAACAAGAGAAAGAGCCTTCTCAGTGGCTGCTCCCAAGCTCTGTTTTTTTTTTCAGGTGAGATTTCATTTTATCTTCCTAGTCAGTTAAATAACAAATAGTTGTCGTTCTTTTTATTATTGGAAACATTATGCAATTGTCACTAAAGAAACCCTAAGAAGATTCAGGGCATCCATAGTTCCCTGGAAAGTTAGAAAATCATGGCTCTAAGGAAAGAGAAAGATTTGCCAAGATTTTGCCAAGAGAGGGAGTTGCCTTCTCCCTTCCTTTTATAATATGAGCAATGGAATAAATCACCTAAACAAGGAAGCACAATTCACAAGCCTACTGTATATGTATTCACAAATATAAAGATACACTTGTAAGTTGGCATTGAAAGGGGCATATTATTCTCTGTATGTTCTTTGAAAAAAATCAATAAAATTCACATTCAGTATTGCTCATTGTAAAACTACATAAACTGCATTTAATGCTCACCAATGTGACACTTAACAAACAGTCTTGAACTGAGCTCTATTTGCATTTGATTTCTGTCACAGCTTGACAAAAAAAGTCTGTTGCTTTCATCTGCCTTCCTTCTTTTACACTCCTAACCAAAGAAACAGAAGTTTACCTTGCAGGCAGAACAACAAACAAAAAATAGCAATAAAAAAATAAATAAAACCCACACCAAAATATATGCCCTTAAAGAGGTTCCAAAACCATTTCAGTAAATTTCCCCTTTTGCCACTTTCTTTAATGTAACCCTACAGCTCACACACAGCCTACATAAAGCACAAGGGGGAAATTAAACATTCTAGAAGCTGTGTGTTTTGAGGGCAAACTAAATGTTACCTTAAATGGATGGCCCTGGAAGCTGTGGATCTAGTTTCCTCCCTCACTCCCTCTGTAACATCTTGGGGAAGGGACAGAGCTCAGGGGAAGAGGGGGTGCTTTCCATGCAGAAGGCCATTGTTCAGTCTCCAACTAACAACACTATGGAAGACCTCTCCCTGGGTCCCTGAAGAGACACTGCCAGTCAAATTAGAGTGCATTGGGAGAGATAAACAGAGGCTCAGTTCAAACATCACCGCTAAGAATAGTTTGCCATTTGTGGCCCAGGCTCATTCATTCCCATCCTTCTTCTCCAGACACAGGAGCACCACTTGGAACTGGTCACATTTGCTGGTGAATTCTGGTAAATACATGCATCCTTATCATCCTTATCCTTATAAACTGTATACCCCTGATCCTTTTGTGGGAACAAAACTGCAGGAGCATATCTGGAGCATGGTCACACTTTTTTTCTTTGAAGTGTTCCCCAAACATCTCATTTTCAAAGACAATGGCAAGGGAGACTACCAGTGCCACCATTTACAAATTTGGTGTTGTGGTACCAATTTCAGCAGAAATTGCAAAAATGAGCTCTGCTCAGTATGCATCCCATGGGATGTTTGTCACCCACTTTCTTCAGTTTGCAAGCCTTGTCCAGTTCAAGTCTCATTTAAAGACAAGGACCCAGAAGAAGGGAGAACATTTTCCATCAACCTTTTCCATCAGCCATGATAAGCTGGAGATCAATCTCAGCAGGCATGCAGGTCAGCTGCATACAGTCCTCCCCACTACTAATATATGCTATATTTTCCTTCTATTTAAATTAAAATAATAATGTCTACATTTGTATCTGTACAGGTTGAGCCTTCTTTATCTGAAATTCCAAAATCTGAAATATTCCAAAATCTAAAATTGTCCACATGGGGGGCTGAGATAGTTACACCTTTGCTTTCTGGTGGTTCAATTTACACAAACTTTGTTTCATGCACAACATTATTAAAAATATTGTGTATTAAATTACCTTCAGGCTATGTGTATAAGTTGTGTATGAAGCATACATGGATTTCATGTTTAGACTTGGGTCCCATCTCCAAGATATCTCATTATGTATATGCTAATATTGGAAAATTTGAAAAACACCGAAATCAAAAACACCTCTGATCCCAAGCATTTCTGTACTAACAAATTTTCATATGCAAAGGTTAAGCAAATTTTGATGATGCATAACTGCTAACCTAAAGTCTCAGCTGTAGCATGGTCATTTACTTCTTAATGACTTTCTTTTACTCTAGGATATTTCTCCTTATGACATTTCTTTTGGTCAGTATGGGGAAATAATTAAAATTACACAAAGCAAACTTTGTATATCCTGCACTGAGCAAGATGTTGGACTTAGTGGCCCATGAAACCTCCTCCAACTCTATGATTCTATGATTCTAAGAAAGATAGATTAATTTTAGGTAAAGAACAATGGAGGAGGGTTGGGTTTTTTTTAGTTTTTAAAAAACCATGAAAATTTAGTATATTCCTGTTCTTGAGAATAAAAATGATGGCCTAAGAAAAAGAAAGGATGTGACATGCAGACAAAGTGATTCTAACAGAAATATTTTTCAAAGTTTTTCAGAAGGCATCAGCTGCTCTTTAAGTAAATTGTTTTGTACAAGATTCCAATGGGAGTATTACAAAAATGTTCCACTTCTGTCCACAATTAGGCTAATCATGTTAGAAAAGTCTTGAATTTGTGCAAACTCTTACTCAACAAGAATATTAATCCTCATCAATGCATTGCTGGAAAGGGGGATTATTAAGGCAATTTGCTCACAAATACCAATCTGTTCGCTGATCTTTGCAACTGATTTCCCCAGCTTCCAGACTGCAGTGATAATTAGTGGTGTGTACAGAGTGTAACAGTACATCTGTCTCAAGTAAAAGCATATGCATTTATGTTTGGGGAAAAAAATACAGCACGATCCCTGTATCTGCAGGGATCCATTCCCATGGTTACTGTGGATAAGTGAAATTGGAGTGAACACCAAATACTATATTTCAGGCAGAGGTTGACCACAGAGTCATGCTGAAGGACCCCCAGATATCTAAAGAGACTTTTTTTTCTAGACACAGGTAAGTAAAACTGTGGTTACTGGTCCCACAAATATGAGGGTTGTGTGGTAAAACAATCCAACTTTACATACCTGTTTTGACCCAGCTGAGTGTGCTTTCCTCTTCTAATCAGATATTGGTTCAGCTCCTAGGAAACAGACCATGATCAGAAGGTAGTAAGTACCCAATGACTCCTGTTCCACACCATGACATTTGTCCTATGAAATACCTAAGGACATCCCAAGACATGATCCCAATACATCTTAATATTGGTATGAATAAAGCTATTGCAAACTCTTGCAAACAATTGGCTCAGTAAATAATTCAAATGCTGATTAGTCCCAACTCCTTCCCCTCATTTACATCAAAACCAGGAGAAACAGTGACTTCTCATGGGCTGAAAGAAAGATAGCTGAATCCTGACCAGGCTGGTTGCTGAGCATTTGCAGAACTCTGTGAGTTCTGTATGGTGTTACACTACCTTTAAAAGATTAAAAGATCTTGTAATCTTCCTGGATTTTACTATCCAACTAGGCGCAAAGGTGGTGGCAATAGATAGGATATATTTGAATGGGCACAATCCAATGGCAGCTGGTGGTTCTGATGTCAGTGGGACAGTAAATCCACTCTGGACTTTTCTTTGAACTCTAAAGGAGGTATCCAGAGAGCTGAACTTTTTTTGGAGGGGAGAGGGAATATATTTCAGCACCATGGACAACTCCTTTAAAGTCTGAACTAAAAGTTAAAATGAACATCAGAACCACCAACTACCAGTAGCACCATCTGAGATGCACTGTTCCATGTACTTCCCTATCTGAATTGTTGTAATGTACTTTAAGTCAAGCTGCTTTATCCTTGAAAATAGTTCGTGCAGAATATAATTTATTTAGTGCAGAGCATAGCTGTCTCTAGGTTTGCTGGAGTGTGTAACAGATCATGTCATACCAGTGTTAGTACGATTGCATTGGCTACCAATTTACTACTGTAATTCTAAGTTGTGGTGCAATGTCTTACCTTTCAAGGTCTGTGCATTCTACATTTCCAGAGTACCTTTCTAATATGTCCCTCTCTGCTCATTAAGATCTGTTAGAGAGGCTTTCCTATACAAAGTGGATCATGGACTTCTATGCTGTGGCCTCTGATTTGTGAAACTCTTTCCCTCTTGAAATCAGATTGTCCCCTACATTGTACAGCTTTCAACAGCAAGTTACTATTTATTTATTTGAAAAGTTTTTGCTGTTTTGTGCTAATCACCACGGGAAGATTTATGAGCTAGTAGTGTAGTGGTTAGTGTTGGACTAGGACCAGGGTTTGATTCCTGCTCAGCCATGAAACCCACTGAGTGACCTTGGGCAAACCACATTCTCTCGGCTCCAGAGGAAGGCAGGGGCAAAACCTCACTTAACAAAATCTGCAAAGAAAACCCATGATAGGTTCACTTTAGGGTAATCCTAAGTCAGAAATGATTTGAAGGCAAAGAACAACAACAATTTGTAGCTGTATTTTTTTTAAAAAATATATGTTTTACAGAATGAGGATTTGAAGGCTGCATAGATTGTAAAAATATAATAAGCTTTATTTAGAATATTCACTTTAGAAAAGTGAATAAAGAAAGTATATATGAATAAGATATATGGATCAAGAGCTGGTGTAAACCAAATCCCAATGAGTCAGAATTCACAGATTGAACTAATAGAACTATTCTCTTTCTTATTGTTCTACTCAAGCAGAGCAGATTAAATTGCATTAGGCTTACTAATCATGCCTCTTTGGGTGTATCTTCAAGCCAATTGATAGATGGTCCAAAATAGGAGTCATATATGTTCATAGTTTGAAATTTTAGAGTGCTCTATTTTGCACCAGGTGCAACTTCTGGATCCTTTTAAAGAACTTTCCCCTGGAAATCACATTATTTTAATAAAACCTAGAAGCTACACAAGCAAGGATGTTAAATTCAAAATGCCTTTGCTTCAATGCTGGGAAGTGATTTCTGTTTCATGATTTCCAGCTTATAGGTTGGGACTTACTATTGCAGTTGCTATGTAGTTATGTTAAGTATGGATACCAATGTACCATTCATAATGGTCATCCACTGATCAGTGTGCTTCAGCTTCTAAAGAGTGACTCCAGTGACTGTAGTGGGCCAAACTCTAAAGGAGGTATCCAAAGTGCTGAATAGCAACGTAAAAGTTCAGATTAAAGCCTTGGATAGATTCATACCTATGCTCGGATGGAAGCTAACAGCCACCATTAGTTCCTAGAAGCTATATTGAAATCCCTTGTTAATGAATGGTAATGAGTGGACAAAGGGATCATGTAGCACCTTTGAGACTAAATGAAAGAAGTTGTAGCATCAGCTTTCATAGATTTAGGGCTTTTATAGACTGACAGAAATAATGCAACTTGAGTCCATTTTAACTGTCTTGGTTCAGTGCTAGGGAATCATGGGAATTGTAGTTTTTTCTGAGACATTGAGCCTTCTTTGTCAGAGAGCTCTGGTGCCACAATAAACTACAGTTCCCATGATTCCCTAGCACTGAGCCAGGGCTGTTAAAGTGGACTCAAGTTGCATTATTTCTGGCAGTCTGTAAAGGCCCTTAGTCTACTTCCTCAGATGCAATGGAGTGGACAATTTGCAAGAAAGAAAGAGAAAAAACCCTACTTAAATTGTCTTGTCAAAATTGCAATCATAACATGATCATTTTGGCCATGCTCTGATCCTCCTGGAGGAGATGGTGTTTTCCTTGTAGTTGCCAATGGCAGTGAAGAAACTGCCATCTCTGCCTTGAGACTGCAAAGGTAGTAATTTAACACACACCAGAAAATTCTGATCCAGAATGCTGCTCAGGAGGATCAGAGCATTGAAATGCACACTTTTCTGTTCTTGCATACAAAATGTATTGTATGAATGGCAAAGGCTGTTTTATGGCATAGCTGAGAGATGTGATAACTTAGTGGTTAAGATGCCAATTCTGATTATCAGAAGATTGGAAGGTTGACAGTTTGAGGCCCAAGTACTGTCACTAGTCCCAGCTTCTGCCAACCTAGCATTTGGAAGCATGCAAATGCAAGTAGATAGCTAGGTACCACTTCTCAGTAGGAAGGTAACAGTACCCTATCTTCAGCCCTAAGTCTCCACTATCTAATACATATATTTTGACTATCCCTGAATGGTGTGTCTGTTTGAATTACTATTGTGTATTTGGTTGCACTCCTGAATGTTTCGAAATAAAAATTTTCTTATATCACCAAACTCGGAGTCCTCCACAGTTAGTATTGGTATAAATAGGTGGAAATGATCCTCAACATTATCCAGCCTCTTGCAAGCTTCCTTGAGCTAAACAATTCCCCCAACACTTAAAGAGATGCTGACACAGTTGGTGGGGACCCTTTAGTCCCCCTGCACCTTCTTTTGGGTAACAAGAGTACAAAAAGGAGGAAGAGATGGGGAGAAAACAAAGGAATGTGGCTGCACCTTTAAGACTAACTGGCTTTTATTTTAGCATGAGCTTTCATGGATATAAACCCACTTCTTGAGATGTAGTACAGAGTGATATTAAAGCCTCAGGTATGGAGCATATTTATACAGTGTGGGATAGAATATCTTTAATACTGTGTGATGAAAGAAAGAAAGAAAGAAAGAAAGAAAGAAAGAAAGAGAAAGAAAGAAAGAGACCCACTGAAACTGCTGACAGTGCTTGAGGGATAAATTTGTCCTATTCTCCTTTTTTTCTTCCCCTCTTAAACTCAGTTGCAATGAATGCCACATCTTTGTCACTGTTCTGACTTGAATGCAGTTCAGAGAAGAGCTACAATGCATCTTTGTCTTCCTCTTGCTAATAGTATCCAGAGTAGGTCATCTGCATCATTAACATTTACTGCCGATTCATTTACACAAGGCAAGGCCAGACCCCATTCTTGGGGTCTGTGGAGCCCTTTGTCATATATATATATATATATATATATATATATATCCTCTCACCCTCCTCTCTTCAGCCTTACCCTCACCCAAATGTATTTAAGGATGAAACTATTAGATACACAATTGGTGAATTAATGGCATGAGGGCTGCTGCTGGCAGCTCATCAATTTTTGATATGCCACTCAGACAAATGAAACATAAGCCACCCAGAACAAGGGGACCTTTTGACAGTTCAAAGGAAACCCCTATGGGTGGTTTCCTCTTGAAGCCACACTAAACAGGCTCGATCTCCTCAGCGGGAAGCTGCCGGTGTCTCATTAACCCCTAAACAGGCCCGGCGTGAGCTTTTCTTTTCAGCTATAATTATGCCATGCAATCCCTGTTAGGCGGCACTGAATGGCAACACTGTCACTGGAACATTATAAACATCTCCCCCTTTTCTAATTGAAAAGCAGATTAGGCTCCTGTGTTAATTAGCCCAAAAGCCCGCCCACTCACATGCATGGTGATTGCCTCTTAAATACTCAGGATGTCAAAATCCCTCAGAAAGGCAAGGCAGGCTTAATTGCAATAACCTGCAAATTAAGTTTAATTTACTTTAAATTTACCGGTTTAGCAGGCTCATTTGATGGTGTTAATGTTCTGGCAAATTAATTATCTGAATTAGTCATGCCTGGTGGAGTTTTGCAGCAGAATCTATTGTACAGTAGCCTATTAATAACAGACAAACAGGACTGGATTAATGAAAAGATTATGCTAAAGTTCTTCATTATTATTATTATTATTATTGAAATGAGGTCTTGCATGAATTCAAATATGATCATCAAAGGGCAAATGCAGGTAGAGGGTATTAAAAAAAACATGAAATTTATTGTACTTCATGGCATGCCATTGAGAAGACACTGTAAAACATTTCAAGTGAAATATTTGATAAAAGAAGCCTCTTCTATGCACTCAAGTAGATCACTTCTGCAAGCAAACCAATTCCCATTAGCTGGTGTCTCTGCACTAGACTGCAAATATGTAAGTGCTTCTGAGAGTGCATATGCTACACAGAGAAAGGGGGAGAGAGAAGTAGAAAGAGAAATTGCACACTGATAAATAAATTAGAAATAACATCTCATATATTAATTCTGCAGTCCACTTTGTGGGCAAGTAGATAGTAAGAGGGCTTTTTCTTGTATTTCATTTCCAACCACTGTCTCTGCAGCCAAGTCCCATGCAGAGAAAGAATTGCATATAAACAGTACTAAGAGCATGCTTTCCTCCTTTCCCTCTGCCAGAAAAGAAGGGAAAGAGACAGATCACTTAATTGCCTTTCAAAATAAAGACAGAATTGGCCTTAGAAGCCCCTTTAATCACCCAGTTCTGAAGGCAATGGTGCATGGGCTGGGTGAAGACATGGGACGAACAATGCCAAATAGTCATCTTCTCTGAGCATTATTAATGCATAAATTGCTTGCCAGTGAAATGGAAAAAAGGCTGAGAGAGGGTCTAGATCAGGGGTAGGCAACCTTTCCCCTTTAAGGGCCGAGGGACTTCAGCTCCCAGAAGCCTCAGCCATGTTGGCCAATAGTCCCATGTTGGCCAATAGCTCCTGGGATTTTGGGAGCTGAAGTCCATCGGCCCTTAAAGGGGAAAGGTTGTCTACCCCTGGTCTAGATATTTCAAGTCACTCAGAAGATGGGGACCTAGGTCAGAACCCCAGTATTGGAAGCAAGGAGTGGACCTGCCTTCATCATAATGGTTTTCCAGATTGCAGTCCATAATTTGGTTCCACAGGGACAGATATAGAAGAAAGCAAAGGATGTATCTACAGGAAAGTCATTGAGGTGGGTGATATATGTGACTCCTATCCTTTACCCAACCCTGTTCAGCCTCCCCACCTCCATTGGCGGATGATGGATATATTTGTCCCTCCTGTTTCCCCAACTGATAGGATCAGCTCTACAATTAGCCAGAGTGAAAAGTTCAACCCTCCTTGTGTTTGCCCAAGTCTAAGGGCCTTTGCAGACTGCCAGAAATAGTGCAAATTGAGTCCACTTTAAATTGAGGCACTGCCCTGGCTCAGTGCTAGGGAATCATGGGAATTGTATTTTTTTCTAAGACATTGAGCCTTCTCTGTCAGAGAGCTCTGGTGCCACAATAAATTACAGTTCCCATAATTCCCTAGCACTGAGCCAGGGCAGTGCCTCAATTTAAAGTGGACTCAATTTGCACTATTTCTGGCAGTCTGCAAAGGCCCTAAGAGTTGTTTTCTGATTTTCCCTGCAGACCCAGGACCTTCAGAAGTACATAGATGGAGGTGACATGGTTCCAGAATAAGATGAGGGGGTAGTGCTGAGCCTTGAACAAGACTGGGCTATTGGCCCTGGCTCTTAAAGCTGGCCAGATTCTCAAACACGATAGGTGGCTGCTACAGGTGACAGAATCTATAGGGATGGGGAAGAGAAGTGACAGCAAAGTATTGAACAGCAGAGCTAGATAGGCCATGTGGTGTGTTCTGTGCCTGCAAAACTAACCTGCGGGGTGTATCCCCATTATGTAAGGGGGGTTGCAGACTGCCAGAAATAGTGCAAATTGAGTCCACTTTTAAGGTTAGGGTTAGTGCTAAGGAATCATGGGAATTGTGGGTTTTTTTCTGAGACATTGAGCCTTCTCTGTCAGAGAGCTCTGGTGCCACAATAAAATACAGTTCCCATGATTCCCTAACCCTAACCCTAACCCTAAAAGTGGACTCAATTTGCACTATTTCTGGCAGTCTGTAACCCCCCTCAGTGTAGCATTTTAATATCATTTTTCATGCCATGGTCCCACCCTATGCAATCCTGGAGACTGTAGTTTTGGAGCAATACTCAGAATTCTTTTCTAAAGAGTTTTAATTACATGCTTCAAATGAGTTTCAGTGAAGCTCTTTAGCAAAGAATTCTGTCTCCACAAACTACAAAGCTCAGGATTCTGTAGGATGAAGACAAGGCAGATTAAAAAGTGGCACCACAGTGCTGTAGCAGTGTAGTATGGATACACCTCTGATGCCTAAGGGAACACTGTGCTATCACCAATATCAAAATAGTTAATTCAGTCATCTTCTATACATGAGGGACAGGCAGTAGACAGTTTGTATAAGGTAGAAAAACGGTATTGGACTTTCCTGACCAACTGCAATCTCTCTTCCTTCCCTGTAGAACTGAACAGGAACTACTTATCACCAAACTGGCTTGCATCTCTACAGTGTGTTCTTTTCATCATGGTTTAGCATGGGCATCACTGTAGAGTAGTGGATAGAGTTTCAGACTGCAACTTGAAAGAGTGCTTCAAACCTGTACTGAGCCATGAAGCACACTAAGTGATGTTGGTCCAATCATTTTATCATAGCCTCATCTACAGTACACTACTTTCAGCATCACAGAACCATTGTGTGGAGGGTAAAAGGGGAAGAGCACTCTAGACACTGCCTTGAGCACATTAAAAATTGGCTATACGTTGGGTTTTGTGTATGTGAAAAATACATATCTCCAGTAGTTATTTACAAGATATAGAATCATAAAAATCAAATTTTAAAATTGGCAGGGACCACAATGGCTATCTGTTTGACTTCCCTGTTATGCAGGAATACACAACTAAAGCACTCCTGAAAGATGCCCATTCTACCCCTCTTTAAAGAACTTCAAGATGAAGAGTCCATCACTTTTAAGGCACTCCATTGAACTGTTGAATAGTTCGTAAAGTTAAGAAGCTCTTCTGAATGTTCTACATGGCATCCTATAGATATTTAAAGATGTCTATCTTGTCACTTTGCATTCTTCTCTTCTCCAGGCTAAACATACTCAGATCCCTCAATCATTCCTGATAAGACTTGGTTTCCAGACATTTGATAATCTCGGTTGCCTGTCTCTGGACATATTCAAGCTTGTTGAAATCTTTACTTCTCTTTACATTTTACTGCTGTCTTGCTAAGAGCTGTCTTTGAAAATATATCATACACATATATGACTAGAACAAAATACACATATTCATATTCAGGAGAGAACGTTCCATAATGGTAAGGCATCCCAAGATGCTACTGTTTTTCACAGTCCTTCTGGAAGTCATGGCATGTTAGGCTGTTAGCTACAACATATAGTAAATCACTCAGTCATCAAGGGCAGAGCTATGTTTAGAGGACTGAAAATGTTGATCAAGGTTTACAGAGAAGTGAGCACACTCCCCTCCCCCAATATGTATCAGACAGTGGCAACTCTGCAACAAGCGTATACAGATGCCGTGCAAAGCTTTTAATGTTTTGGCTAGGACAGAAGCAAATGATATCACAAAAGCTCAGAGACAGACTCTCACGCTTATTCCAATTTTTTTTTTTAAAGTCCAAGATATGCAATATATTTAGGCAAAAAATTCAAAATGTTTGAAATCCAAAATTAAACTCTTCATTTTGTTGGTGTCAAAAAATGAAATGTCATAAAGGTGTCATTGCCATCTAAGCTGCATTGGTTGACTGCTGGGGGAGGGCCTTTCTGATGTTAGTGACTCACCACATTAATGTTAGTCAGTGGTCCAAAGGAAAGCTCTCATAGAGCCTATTTTGATGTCATTTGATGTTTGTTTTGATGCCATTTTATTGTCTTACTTTTTTAATCTGACCTGATTTTCTGTTGCTGTTTCTTTTTGCACTGCCTTCTGTTTATTTTATTTCTACTGATTGCTCTTATGCTTTTTGAAAAAATCATGTTGCTTTTTAAAATATTATAAATAATCAATCAAGCTGTCAAATATTAATATCAGCTGTAACATATAGTAACATATAGTAAACATACTACTGGCTTCCTAAAATCATAGATGAAATTCCTACACAATAGCTATCAAATGAACTCAAAGGCCAATGCTGACCAAATATTTGAAATCAAATTTCATGGGTTGTCAGTGTTTGTTGAATATTCAGCAGCTATTGAAATAATATCCTCTGAATGGTCAATATTGAAACTTTCAGAGGAACATTCTTAGTATCAGCCTTTATTTTCAGGATTGTTGTACATCAGGTTTGAATGATACAGATGATCTTCTGATGCCTAGCTTTCTATGTGGAGGATGCTTTTTTATGCAGAAAAGCATTTGATTGTGCAAACTAGAAAGAAAACAGATACAGGACAAGGGTGCATGTAACAATCATATTTGCATAATATGTCAAATATTTGGTCCTATACAAAAATAGGAATGTCTATGTTAAAAATTCTATTTAATTTTTGTTTAAAAAACCACCCCCTTGCCTCTACATTGGGAAATAAATCTTCATACATTTCAGTTTCATGTGTAAAAAAAAAATCCCTGCTGAAAGAAAATCCTCAAAAACTGCAGTTCAGGATTTATTCTGTAGAAAATCCACATGTAAGTGTGTGTGTGTGTGTGTGTGTGCGCAGAGAACAGCATTTTCTGTGCAGAAATTATATTTTCTGCATATAAAAATTATGTTTTCTGCACAGGAAGCCTGATTTATGTACAGGTAGTAAAGTATTGAAAAATGTCATGTTCTGTGCAAAAAACCCCTCCATGTCTGTGTTTTGTACAAAATAAGTCCCAACCTGTGTAGATTTTCTTCCTTCCAGGATTCTCTTTATCATGATTTTCTGACACTCAGAAACACCTTTAAAAATCTAGAATTTTAAAATTTATGAATATGCTTTCCATCCCTAGTTCCGTGTGACTATCTCACAACAGGATTCTCCATGTTATCTCCATGGTACCTTACCCATGGCCCAGGATCACACCATGTTGGAATGCTACCTTTGTTCATGAACATGTTGACAGCCTGGTTTAAATGAGAGGCAAAAGAGCATAACCTTATATGGCTATATATACCTGTTATCTCATTAAACTGAACCTGCATTTAAAAATAAAAATGCAACAAATCATGTGCAAATGCAGCTCAGTGAGGTTTTTTTATATTCTATATTGTGTTGCTGCTACATCACAGTGCTCAGTTGTCTTTTTTCTCCCTCTCCCTCCCCACTGCTTCCCCCTTTCCAGGCTCAATTATTATGTGTGGTTTGAAATGAAACTGGAGCATCATGCGCAGGCATTAAGGCATTCTTAAAGCTGGGCAGAAAAGGCACAACAACAGCATCTACACTAATTCCACTTTAAAGGCATGGGACATGATGAAATGATTTCACTGAGGACACTGGGGAAGGGGGAAAATGTGGGAAGGGGGAGAAAAATACACCACAAAAGAAATGGAAGCCTGTGACACATAAACAAAAGGCAGATGACTAATATATTTACATATAACATGTGGTGTATTCTTTGCACACTGTGGTGACAGGCTGGTTTATTCCATTCATAATTTATACGGCAAAAACCTTATTATATGTGTAACTAGTTTGCTGGATGATAATAATATAGCATGTGAGATTAGTTTTCCATTATAGCCTGTCATTAAGAACAAAAGATTTTCATTTGTTAATTCGCTTCTACTCCTTTCGCTTTGGCTCCTTTCTTACTGCCTGCTCCTTGCCCGTAAGTATGTTTTTCTTAAATCCTGGTGACAGGAAGTAAGAAGAAAGTAGTGCAGAACTTCTAAAAACAAACTCTCTGCTTTAAATAGTCCTCATTCCCAGAGTTTGTATGATATCAGCATTGACAAGAGTTTCTGCGTATGATGTGTAGGTACTATTAAAAATGGGGGGGGGGGGGGGGTCAAACTAAATAGAGGCTCCAGAAATACTTTTGCTTCTGGAAAACAAAAAGAAATATTTCAAAACATAAATCCAAAGACAGCATTCAAATGTGAGGTTAGAAGCAAACAGTTCATTTCAGACAACAGGAAGTGAGCTGGTAAGTGGAAAGCAGTAGAAATGGAGCATTTCTCATGGTGCACTTGCCAAGATAGGATGATTGCCATGTACATATCCTTCATTTGATCACTGCACTAATCATAAAGGAATGTGTGAATGGGCAATCTAGATGATGATGATGATGATGATGATGATGATTTTCTATCCCGCCCCTCTACCGAAGCAATCGGGGCAGCTTACAACAATAAAATATCACAGTAAACCCTCTCAAACCCATCCCCCCCTTAAAACAATATTAAACATCATGAAAATTAAAACAATTAACAGCAATAAAACAATTTTAACAATTTACAACAGTAGATGTTAAAACAATCTAATAAGCAGCCCACAAGCAATAAATAGTGTGGCAAGATGTGGCAACAGATGGGGGGGGGGGGAGAATTAACTTACTCCTTGGTCGGGAATTTAATCAAGAAAGGCCTGCCGGAAGAGATCCATCTTGACAGCCTTTTTAAAGCTGTCTAGGTTGGTAATTTGATGGATCTCATCCGACAGGCCATTCCATAATGTGGGAGCGGTTTCAGAAAAAGCCCTCTGGGAGGTTGTTGACAGTCTAGTCTTAACAGGTTGAAGCAAATTCCTCCCAGAGGACTGTAGTGTGCGGGTGGGATTATATGGAAGGAGACAGTCCCGAAGATAGGATGGACCCAAGCCATGTAGGGCTTTAAAGGTGATAACCAACACCTTGTACTGGGCCCAGAAACTGATCGGCAGCCAGTGAAGTCTTTTTAAGACCGGTGTGATATGGTCTCTTCTAGATGCACCGGAGATCAACCTGGCTGCCATATTCTGAACTAATTGAAGTTTCCAGACCAAGCACAAGGATAGCCCCATGTAGAGCGCATTGCAGAAATCCAGACAGGAGGTTACCAGAGTGTGTACCACAGTTTCAAGGTCCCTTACTTCCAGGAAAGGGCGCAGCTGGCATATCAGCTGAAGCTGATAACAGGCACTCCTGACTGTTGCATTCACCTGATTGATTAATTATTTGAAGCAATGAGTCTAGGAGCACCCCCAGACTGCGAACACAGTCCTTTGAGGTAAGTGTGATCCCGTCCAGGACTGGAGGTTGTATCCTAATACCTGGTTTCGAGGTTGCTACTCTAAGTACCTCCGTTTTATCTGGGTTCAGCTTCAATCTGTTTTTCCTCACCCAGTCCATTACCGCCTTAAGACAGTCATTAAGAGGAGAGACACCATCTGAAGTCGAGGCTGATGACCGGGATATAGAGAAGTATATTTGGATGTCATCAGCGTACTGATAACAACCAGCCCCATGTCTCCAAATAATCTCTCCCAGTGGCTTCATATAGATATTAAATAACATTAGGGACAGTATAGTGCCTGGTGGGATGCCACATTTAAGTTCCTTTCTAACAAAGCTACTGTCCCCGAGCAGCACCCTCTGGGATCTACCCGAGAGGAGGGAACAGAACCACTGCAAAGCAGTGCCTCTGATTCCCAACCCCCTCAGGCGATTCAAGAGGATGCTGTGATCGATTGTATCCAATGCAGCTGAGAGATCTAAGAGCACCAGCAGGGTCACACTACCCGTCGATGCTCAAACGCATGTCGTCAGTCAAGGCAACCATGGCAGTCTCAACTCCAAACCCAGTCTTAAAGCGGTTTGAAATGGATCTAGGTAATCGGTTTCATCCAAGACAGCTTGGAGTTGAAGAGCCACTCCAGCCCAAGATGGGGGCTAGATGAAGATTGGAGAAACACCTTTCAGCCTGGTGGCTAGATTTATTTTCAAATAAGTTCTTTCCAGGGAATGGTGGGTTAAAAGATACCAGTCTAGTTCAGTGTAGAGCTGTAGCACATTACAGGTGGATAGACTCAATCAAGGAAGCCACATCTCTGAGCTTATAAAACCTGAGCAGGGCTGATGAGAGCAGGGTGACATGGCGGTCTCTCATTTATAGGGCTGCAATAAGTCAAAATTGATTTAATGACAGTTAACAACAGCCACTAAGTTTTAGGAGATGCATCTGTTGTTATTTTTCTTTTGGTACATTTTTGTTGTAATCATCTCATAAATACAAATGTGCTTGTAATAATAAATGAGTATAGAAGTTAAGTAACAAATCTTCCATTTCCCAATTATTAACTAAACAAAGAGAAACAAAATCAATGTATCAAATATAAAATATTTCCTATAAAACGTCAAATTATTGTATATCCAATCACTGTAATTTTCTATCTACCATTTTCTTTCTACCTACCATACCCTTTTCCTTCTGTCCCTCCTCATTTTATAATCTAAATTTAATAATGAAAATTATACATATATTACATTTATGTTAAATGACTTCCCAACTGAAGGGTTCAACTGTTACTAGCTTATTTCTTATCTACTTCTCTTTATTGTCTTAAAGTCGTTTTAATATTGCACTTATCTTTCTTATCTACAATCTATTTGCATTAACCTAATTAACTAGAAATAGTTAATTTTATTATCAATCTAAAATCTAGATTCTCTGCATAAATAAAAATAATATCTATACCTATGTATTATTATATAACCTTCATCCTACATCAAATCTTGTTAAATTGTATTGCACTTTTACCCCATTCGTTTTCCCACAGCAGGTTTACCCTTTTCCAGACTTCTTTTCTTTCTGTTATTACTCTCCTATTTACCAAATAGGTAAGAATATCTGTTTCAAATAACACATATAATTTAAGTAGCCACTCTTCTATCTCTGGACCTGAGGTTGATTTCCAATTCTTAGCTATAATTAATCTTGCTGCAGTTATTATATTTAATAATATCTTCCAGTTTTTAGATTCCGTTGTTCTATCTAGATCACTCAATATACTTAAGAGATATATTTTGGGTTTCATTGGGTAATTTATGTTTAGAGTTTTGGTTGTTGATTGGTGTATTCTTTTCCAAAATTTTTGGATTACTTTACATTTCCACCACATGTGAAATAATGTTCCCTCTTTTTCTTTACATCTTCAACACTTGCCGTTTGTTTTCTTAGAGATTTTAGCAATCCTATCAGGTGTAAGATACCATCTTAGGTAAACTTTATAATAATTTTCCTTTAGAATATTGCTATTTGAAAATTTTAAATATTTGGACCATACTTTTTCCCAATCCTCCAGTGGGATCTTATTACCTATGTATTGTGCCCAAGTAATCATTTGAGGTTTGATAACTTCCTGTTCCATATCAAACTTTAATAATAATTGGTAAATTTTTGCTAGAATTTTTCCCTTGTTCCAATTTAAGATTTCATCAAATTCAGTCTTTGATTTTTCAAATCCATTCCTTTTTAAATCTATTCTAAACCTTTCAGTTAATTGTCTATATGGGAACCAATTGCAGTTAATCCCTCTTTCTAAAAGCTGCTCTCTAAATCTTAACCTCCATTGATCCTCCTTGTATTCTAATATCTCTTCATAAGGAATCCATCCTTTATCTCCCAATGTTTCTCTTTTAATTAGTGCCCCATGAGGCGATACCCAAAGTGATATCTTCTGATAAAATTTATCTTTATACTTTAACCAAGTTTGTAGTAAGGGTTTTCTAACATAATGGTTTAAGTATTCCTTGTGGATTTTGCCTTTGTCGTACCATAAATAAGCATGGAGACCAAATCGTGCATTAAATCCTTCTACATTTAGTAATTTTACATTTTTTTTAGTTTACTCCAATCTAGAATCCAATTTAAACAACTTGCATGAAAATAAAGCTTTAGGTTTGGGAGTCCTAAACTTCCTCTTTCCTTGACATCATGCATGAGTTTCCATTTTATTCTTGGTTTCCTACCGTCCCATATGAACTTTGATAATTTTTTGTTCCAATCTTTAAAAGGTCTCTCACTTGTTATTATTGATATATTTTGGAAATAATATAATAGTTTAGTGAGAATCATCATTTTTATTACTGCTATCTTTCCCAGAAGTGAAAGACCTAAATTATTCCATTTTTAAAAATCATTTTTTATTTTATTCCAAGTTTTCTGATAGTTGTTATCAAATAGTTTTGAGGGTTTTTTTAGTTAAGTTTATTCCCAAATATTTCACCTTTTTTTTAAAAAAAAAACTCTGTAATTGGAAATACTTTCCAACTCTTTCTCTTCTTTTATTTCCATATTTTTGGTTAATATTGCTGTTTTGTCTTTATTTACTTTAAACCCCGACCAATTTCCAAATTCTTTTAGAATTTCATTTAATTTTTCTATACTCTGAATTCAGAATACTCTGAATTTCTATACTCTTCTAAAAACAGCACTACGTTGTCCACGTAAGCCTTCACCTTGTATGAAAATATTTTTATTAATGCCCCCCTTATTTGTTCTTCATGTTTTATTTTCCTCAACAGTACTTCAATTACCATTAGAAAGATCAGGGAAAATAGTGGGCATCCCTGTCTTGTACCTTTATTAATTTTAATTTCACGTGTCTTTTCCCCATTTATGATTATTTTAGCAGTTAGATCATTGTAAATTGTCCTTATCTAGTTTATAAAATTTTGACCCACCCCTATTTTTTCTATCACAGCCAAAGTAAATTCCCAATTCACATTATTGAAGGCCTTTTCTGCATCTAGGAAGACCATCACACACTTTTTTTCATTATGTTTTTCATAAAACTCCAATAAATCTAGAACTATTCTTAAATTATCTTTCGTTTGTCTCCTGGGAAGAAATCCCGCTTGATCCTCCTGAATCCATTCCTTTAATATTCTTTTAAGCCTCTCCACTAAAATGGACATAAAAATTTCTAAGTTATCTTTATCTTCTTTTGGAATCAGGGTTATCAATGACTCACCCCAAGATTTAGGTTTGGTATTTATAGCTAAATTAGATATGACTTTGTGGAACAGTATAATAAGTTTATCCTCCAACATTTTATAATAATTGGCTGTGAATCCACCTGGTCCCGAAGCCTTACTTGTTTTTGTTCTTTTAATAGCTTCAATTATTTCCATTATTGAAATTGGTGTGTTTAATTCTCTTTTCTGATCTTCTGTGATCTGACATATTTTCTCCTCTAAGTATTCTCTTTCTGTTCATTAGTTATATACTCTTTCTTAAATAGGTCTGAATAGAAACTATAAAACATATGTTAAATTTTATTTTGACTGGTTATGATTTCACCTTTATTTTTATAATTTTTTTCTACTGTTCTTTTCACAACGTATAGGCAAGCCATTTGCCAGGTCTGTTTGCATGTTCAAAATTTTTTTGTTTAGCAAATTTTAATTTCTTCTCAATTTCTTGTGTCCATATCACGTCTAGTTGTTTTTGGAGCATTTTCAATTCTTGATTTATTTTTTTATCCCGGGGGTAAGATTTCAATTCTTTTTCCTTCTTACTGATGGCATCCTTCAGTTCTTTTTCTTTTTCTTTCCTTTTCCTTCTTTTCTCTATTTCCTTTTGTATGAAATAGCCCCTCATATATGCTTTGGAGGTATCCCAGACTATTTCTACTGGGGTTCCCCTATCTAAATTTTCTTTTTTTAGAAAAAAATCTAGCACTTTATTAGCTTCTTGGATCATTCCCTCTTCTGAGAGGAGATTTTCCTTAAATTTCCAATTATATTTGCTTTTACTGCTGGTAAAATGTAGTAGTACTGGATTGTGATCTGATATAATTTTTGTTAATAATTCTATTTTCCTTATCTTTGAATTTAACCTTTTTGAAACAAATATCATATCAAGTCTGGACCAGCACTGGTGTCTGTCTGAGTAGAATGGAAAGTCTTTTTCCTTAGGGTGTCTCATTCTCCATATATCTGCTAAGATAAGATTATCTATAAATTCAAAAAAATGTTTGGGTAGCTTCCCTTGTTTATTTTTACTTTCAGAATTTATATCCAAATTTGGGTCCATTACCCCATTCCAATAACCTAAAAGCATTAAATTATCAACTTCTTGTTTTGAGATCTGGTCTTGGAGTTTCTTTAAAAATTATGCTGATTATCTAAAGATGCATATATTCCAACTACTAAAATGTTAATTTCCTGCATTTTGACTTGGATTCCCAATACATGTCCATCCTTATCTTTAAAAAGCTCTGATGCTTGGAATTTGTTATTTACATAAATTGCTACTCCCTTTCCCCCCCTCTTCATTACTTGATTTAAAGATATTACCTAATTTGGGTCTTTCTAAAAATGTAGCATCTTTATTCTTAATGTTTGTCTCTTGCAAACATATTATCTCTAATTTTTGTTTCTCTAAATAGTGGAAGACTTTTCTTCTCTTATGAATAGAATTGAGTCCTTTTACATTCCACGTGAGCACCTTTTCAATCATCACCATATTTGGTTGTTCATTAGCAAGAGGATCAAATTATCAATTGGTTACTATTGATCAGAGGTAGGCAACCTTTCCCCTTTAAGGGCCAAGGGATTTCAGCTCCCAGAAGCCTCAGCCATGTTGGCCAATAGTCCCATGTTGACCAATAGCTCCTGGGATTCTGGGAGCTGAAGTCCCTCAGCCCTTAAAGGGGAAAGGTTGCCTACCCCTGCTATTGATCTATCTTTTTCAATGTAGTTTTGTCGCTTTTATCAGATCTTCTTCCTGGTCCGAGATTTCACCTTCACTTACTTCCTCTCTCTCCTCAAGATCTGGTTGGATTCTTTCCTTATTTTTTTCTTCCTGATCTACTTCCTCAGTTCTTTCTCCTGCTCTGGCTTTTGGTGTTCTTCTTTATCCTTGCTTCCCCTTGTAATTGAGTTGTTTTCTTTCCTCCTTGTCTCTTTCAGGAGAGATTACTGCCAATTCCCTTTTGAATCTTAATATAAAGTCCTCTGCTTTCAAAATAGAGTTCAGCGTGTATCTCTGTTGATGAAAACTCAACAAGATCCCTTCTATTTTTCTCATTTATATTGAATTCCTTTTCTTCTTAGAATTTCCATTATAAATTGATATTGTTTCCTTTTACTCGAAATTTATTGAGGAATGTCCCTGAAAATTCTCACTTCCTCTCCTTCAATTATCAATTTGGTTTTTTGATTCTGTTGAAGAATGATGTCCTTCACTCTTTCTCTTACCAGGTAAACAACTATGTCCTGTGATAGTTTCTTCTCCCAGGCAGCTCTTGAGCTGATTCTAAAGATTTTGTCAATCTTGAGATCTAGTTGCTCTGGGAGCCAACCAATGAAATCTGCCAATGCTGGATTAGTCGATTATATAAGTCTTCCTCCTTCATTTCACTAAGCTCTCTTATTTTTATGCATTTGGCCTGACTTTTAATTTCTGATAAGGTATTTGCTAGTGTTCCTTTTTCCATTGCTTGTTCTAACTTCTTCGTCCTGTTTTCAAGTCCATTCGTTGTTGTTTTTCTGTAAATCTTGAATTGAAGTTTTAATCTGAGTTACATCTGTCATTACCTGGTCTAATTTTTGGTTAATAACCTCCAGATCTTTTCTTATCTCTGCCTTAATTTCTTCCTTCATGTCTTTCATCTCTCTACTTATCTCCAATCTCATGCACTTCATCTCTTCCAAAATGCCATGTTAGAATCTGTAAGCTTGCTTTGTTGATCTGAGGAGTTTCTACTCTGAGAGAGTTGCACTATGCTTCCTCTTCCTGCTGCCATATTTTTCAAATCCAAAAGTCACAAAAACAGGCCTTGTAATTATATCTCCACAACTGTATTCCCCTTCTTTTGTTTACTTTAATTAATAGCTTCTATTTTATTTTTTTATTTTTTTGTTGTGTTGTTTTATTCTTATTTTTATTGTTTGCTACCCTTAACCTTGTATTGATTTAATTAATTTTATCTTACTTCAATTATGTGAATTGTATATAAGTCTTGTATTTTGGATTAATTAATTTGGTTTTGGTTCTTTCTTATTTTCTATTATTATTATTATTATTATTATTATTATTTTGCCCTTCTCTATGCCTGACAGGTCAATATTATACTTGCTTCTCCACTGTAGTGGGGTGTGGGTTCGAGGTCAATATTATGCCAGCCTTCTCTGTTCCCTCTTATTTCACTTCTTTTCTTTTCTCCCCCCCTCCTCTTTCTCTTTAGGATTTTTTTAAAAATCTCTTACTTTCTGTCCCCTTCAATCTTCTCTCTTATCAATCCCTCCTTCCACTTCCCTGTCCCCTCCCTGTTCCAGTTATTCACCTTTTCTGGTTATTATATTTACCAGTTAGTCAAAAAAGTTTGTTACCTCTGCCTGCTCTCCCACAGTCTAACCCTGAGTGAGCCTGTTACTAGGTAACAAAGAGATAAGGGAAAGGGAGAAAAGGGCAACAATATATCTTCAAGGACTGTACAGTAATTGACCAATATTTTCACCAGTAACCAATTTTCTTCTGCCTATGAATTTTCTACTAGTCTTTTTCCACAAGTAAGTAAAATTAGGCACAGTTCAATAAAGTAAGCTAATATCTTTTTAACCCACTTCCCCACATTTTCATCTCCTCATCAACAGTCCACTCCCCCCACACACACACACACCTTTTCTTCCAAAACTGTCCAAGTGATTGAAGAGAGAAGGGGGAGAAAAGGGTGGTTGTCTCCACTGTAAAAGATCTCTGGATGTTCATGTTGTTCTGTACTCCCTCCTCCTCTGTCTCTGGCTCCACCATTGCACCAGGTCATCTCTTAATACAATTGTCATCTCCACTGCAAACCCAGACTCCATTTTAAACTGCACTCCAAACAGAAAGTTAAGAGAGCGGCCCTCCCCCACCAAGCCTCCACTTTTCTCTCCACTTCCAAGCAGAACAGTCAGCCGTCCCCGGGGATATGCCAGGTACTCTCTCCTCTCAGCAAACTCCTGCCTTGGGCTCAGGTTGCCTTCTGTCCCAGACAGTCCTCTTTCCTTGCCAAGATCTCCACTTCACTCCTCTGTCTCAGTTTGGGTTGTGTTAAATTTAGGGCCTTTGCAGACTGCCAGAAATAGTGCAAATTGAGTCCACTTTAAGGGTTAGGGTTAGTGCTAGGGAGTCATGGGATTTTTTTTTTTCTGAGACATTGAGCCTTCTCTGTCAGAGAGCTCTGGTGCCACAATAAAATACAGTTCCCATGATTCCCTAACCCTAACCCTAACCCTCAAAGTGAACTCAATTTGCACTATTTCGGGCAGTCTGCAAAGCCCTTTAGTTCCTTTATTTTAGTCCAGTTTCAACCCCTTTTGTTCTTTGAGACTCAGGTCTCTAATTGTTTAATGTTTAATGTTGCTTTTTCAGAGTCTTTAAAGCCTTTGAGTTTCAATAACTCCACTTCCCTTTTACCAAGTCTTGAATCTATATAGATATAGTTATAAATATGAATATGTGGGATTGATTTTCCAAATTGTAGTCACAGGTATATCTGAAGTCTTTCAAATATATGTCCATATTTTTTTCACTTTCACAGGCATTTAAACCTTCTCACTATCCTTCTTCCAAACAAAGTATTCTTTATATTTGCCAATTAAAAGGATAAGTCTTTAAATTCTGTAGAAGTGTTTATACAATTTGAAGTTCTTCAGTGATTTCTTATATCCAATGTTAATTTAAGCTATCCCCAGCTCTTAAATTTTAAAACAATGGTGGCATTGCTTATACCCCAAAAGGTGCAGATTAATGGCAGTGACTCAGGGGGGTTGCAGACTGCCAGAAATAGTGTGAATTCAGTCCACTTTTAGGGTTAGGGTTAGAGTTAGGGAACCATGGGAACTGTATTTTATTGTGGCGTCAGAGTTGTCTGACAGAGAAGGCTCAATGTCTCAGAAAAAAAACAGTTCCCATGATTCCCTAGCACTAACCCTAACCCTAAAAGTGGACTGAATTCACACTATTTCTGGCAGTCTGCAACCCCCCTCACTCTGCAACCTCCTCAGCAGATCATGCAGTACTTTTCCAGTCTTCTTTAAAGTTGTTTCCAGACTTAGATTGCTGGAAGCTGGTATTTGCAGAGCCCCTCCAAACCCCCTTTACCGGGGGGGGGGGTCTTGATCCCTCTTTTTAGCTCTTCTAAAAGGGTTCTTTGCCACTAAACTCTGCAATCTGTCTCACCAGCTTCATGAGAACCCGACTTCTCACTTCGCCTCAGTCACCGGAAGTCCCTGCATTTATTGTTATTAACTGCCCTCAAGTCATCCCCAACTCATGGCGACCCTGTGGATGAGACATCTCCAAGACCTTCTGTCCTATACTATTCTACTTAGGTCCTGTAATTTTGGGCCAGTGACCTCCCTGATTGAATGTATCCATCTGGTGTATGGTCTTCCTCTCTTTCTACTGTCCCCCACCTTTCCTGGCATTATTGTCTTTTCTAATTAGTCTTGCCTCCTTTATGATGTGGCCAAAGTATGACAACCTCATTTTTGTCACCCTGGGTTCCAGGGAGATTGCTGGCTTTATCTGCTCAAGGACCCATTTGTTTGTCCTTTTGGCTGTCCATAGTATCCTCAGCATTCTTCTCCAGCACCACATTTCAAATGCATTGATTTTCCTGTTATATGCCTGTCCAGCTCTCACATCCATACATGGTGGTAGGGAATACAATGGCTTGGACAATTCTAACTCCAGTCTTGAGTTGTATATCTTTACTCTTTATGCTCTTGTATAGTTCCTTCATAGATGCCCTTCCCATTCCTAGTCTTCTATTGATTTTATGACTGCTGTCTTTACTCTGATCAATGCTTGATCCAAAGCATGACCCAAAGTATAGCCACTTTTTAAAATAGAAGGAGAACTTACAAAAGCTGGCAAATCACAGAATGATGAAATTATGGGAATTGGGACTTAGCTATATGGGGACACCAGTGGGGCTAGATTCATCCCTAGGGTGTGAAGTTCCCCACCACTGATATAGGTAACACATTGCTATAGAAATTTACATGTTTTTATAAGGATATTTAATGCAGTATAAGCCAGGTATAGTAATATCTAATCTTCAGGGCTAAGCGAGGTGGTGCTGGGTTGTGGTGGACAGACAGTTACACAAGCATGAAAGTTTGAAATTTCTTTTTCACATGTACCATCCTCCTGATCTGATTTTTTAGGAGGAGGGTGACTTGTATATTATTATGCTTTTATTGTTTTGGAATACAGCATCTCTCAGGTGCAGAATCTCAGCCATTAAATACAGCACTAAAATAATCTAACCTCAAAGCTTTTTCTGTCTATTGTGGCCAACCTTTCATATCCACAGATTCTGCATCCACATCTTGAATGTGTGTGTGTGTGTGTGTGTGTGTGTATTCATTCCATAAAGCAAATCTTGATATAAATGAACACAATTTTACTTGGCTATTGTATATAATGGGACTTGAGCAATCAAGGATTTTGGTAACCACTGGGGTCCTAGCACCAAACAAAGGGCCCACTGCTGTACTGTCACTTATGGTGCATTTTTGAAAATCTACCAGTTCTTCTCTATGAGAAAGTCCTTCCTGACCACCCTTTCTCCCCTCCCTTGGGAGAATTGTTTTCAGTGACCAAAACCTTTCAATATCTTCTTCACTCCTCTCTTGGCAACCACTTTACAGTCTTGCCATCTCCTCCTTGGCTCTATGATTCCTGGGTATAGAACCTCAGAGAACATGAAAATATCATTTCTCTATTCCAAGAAATGAGGCAAGAAATTTACAATAGCATTCCTTCTTCTCGCTTCCTGTTTTCTTTTATTCTGTTTCCAGATAATTTTTGAAAAAGGAAAATGGTTTGGAGAATGATGTTTCTCTTCAAATATCACTGCTGCTTCAAGTTCACTATTTATGTGTGATTTTTCTTTTGCTGGGAACCCTTTTTTTAAAGGTGGGGATCTGGGGCATTTGGGGACTCAGGACTTTATCAACAAGGCTGCCAAAATGGAATTACTATAGAATAGTAGTGTCTTTGGCCATATCTTACAACACAGAGTATCTTATCACATATCTTTGGCCATATGATATCACAACAGATTATCACACCAGTCCTTTTCTTTCTGCAGTCATGCCAGAAAAATAAAATGGCAACATACCAATTTTAGAGCAGCTATTACCACATTTTCTTTAATTTGCATGATCAGGGCTGCGGCCCTCATTCACACTCTCTTCCTGTCCTCTACCTTAATTCCACCCTCCCTTCCTTCTGCCTTGCCCAGTATGCCTTTATTTTATTTTTTTCAACTTTTTTCACACAATTCCAGAGCTCTGTAGTCCTGATTTAACTTGCAGAGGCTCTGGAATTGTAAGAAAAGCTGAAATATATATATATATATATATATATATATATATATATATAATAGCAAGTAGGAGGGGAGAAAGGAGAGAGGAGGGGACAGTGATACCACATGTCTAGCAATCACATAAGTGTCCCAGGAATGGCTTTTTGCACCCAGGACATAGTGCGATTGCCAGTTCATTCACAGGAATCGTAGTTTAAAAGCCATGGGTGATTATCTCCCTATAGCTGCCCAGTAGCTGCTTCTTGTTCCATCCACTCCTTGAGTGCTCCTTTTCACTGACAGGCAAAACTCATCAGTGCTTCCCAATCATGCTGCTTTAGCACTATTGATTCACATGTTTCCCCTGCTGCAGTTCCAATATGCAGGCAGTCATGTGGTGTAAGTGGGTGTGATTATGTCCTCTCCCCTCCCTTCTCCCTGCCTCTCACTTTTCCCAAGCAGGCTTTTTGTCTTTTCTTTTTCCCCCAGTTTGTTTTCTTTATATAATCAATTGCACAAATGAAAATAATTTTAAAAAGCAAACAAACCAAAAGACATGCTGTTGAGGGCATAAGACAGGAAGGTAAAGTTATAAAGGCCAGTGTTCAGAAGACAGGGCCTAGGACCATGGAATCTTTGCAGAACTGTACAAAAGTGACTGTTCCCACATTGGTATATTTGTGTTTCCTACACTAACGTGACTGTTGTGTCTTAGCAGCCTGGTGTGATAAAGTAACTTAGAGGACTTGAAAGCAGAAAAAATGGGTTGTGGAGCACATGTATCTTATGGGCCACACTTCTCCCAAACCTGCCTTAGATAACAGGGATCACAGTCTTGAACTATATGGGTCTCAATACAACAGAGCTTGAAAGCTCCTCCCCTGCCCTCTCTATAACTCTGTAACCACCACCTGCCACCCTGGTCCTGGGCAAATTCTGAAGGGCTCTTTTTGTTGGAAGAGAATTTTGTTTCCATTTGTGTTTTTCAGAATTTGCCAAATTCCTCAAGTTCCTTCATATGTTGCAGTGGTTCTGTTCCTTCTTCTCGGGCAGGTCCCAGAGGGTGCTGCTTGGGGACAGTTGTTCGGCAAAGAAGAACCTCATGTGTGGCATCCCTCAGGGTGCCATCCTGTCCCCGATGCTGTTTAACATCTATATGAAGCCGCTGGGTGAGATCATTTGGAATTATGGGGCTGGGTGTTATCAGTACACTGACAACACCCAGATCTATTTCTCCATGTCTCGGTCATCGGCCTTGAATTCCGATGGTGTCTCTCCTCTCAACAACTGTCTTAAGGCAGTAATGGGCTGGATGAGGAAAAACAGATTGAGATTAAATCCAGAAAAAACAGAGGTGCTCACAGTAGCGGCCCTGAAACCGGGAATTGGGTTGCAACCGCCAGTCCTGGACAGCGTCACACTCTCTGTCAAAGATTGTGTTCTCAGTCTGGGGATTCTCTTGGATTCGTTACTCCTGATGACTAATCAGGTAAATGTGATGGTCAGGAGCGCCTGTTATCAGCTTCGGCTGATACACCAGCTGCGTCCTTTCCTGGAAGTAAGGGATCTTGAGACTGTGGTGCACATGCTGGTAACCTTCCATCTGGATTTCTGTAATGTGCTCTACATGGGGCTACCCTTGTGCTTGGTCCGGAAACTGCAATTAGTACAAAACATGGCAGCCAGAGTGGTCTTGGGAACATCAAGGAGAGACCACATAACACCTGTACTAAAGTCCCTCCATTGGCTGCCTATTAGTTTCCATGCCCAGTATACGGTGTTGGTTATGACCATTAAAGCACTAAATGGCTTGGGTCCAACCTATCTTCAGGACCGCCTACTCCCATATAATCCGCCCCATGCACTCGGGTCCTCTGGGAGGAATTTCCTGCAGCCTATAAAAACTAGGCTGTGTGCAACCTCCCAGAGGGCCTTCTCGGCATCCACTCCCAGACTCTGGAATGGCCTGCTGGATGAAATCCATCAAATTAAGTCCTTGAGCAGCTTTAAAAAAGCTGTTAAGACAGATCTCTTCTGGCAGGCCTTTCCTGATTGATTTCCCGGCCTCAGGAACTCCCTCATTCTGCCTCCTCCCTCCTTGGATATAGCTGCTTCTCTGCTTCTGTAATTCATATTTGTCTTTTAGAAGGCTTCTAGGTTCTTAGTTTAAACATCTAAAATTGGAACCGCAGCCACATTATAAGATGTTTTTACATTATTCTTGTTTTATATTGTATGTTTTAATTTTGTAACAGATTTAATAACTTTTTAAGGGGGGAGGGATTCAGATTCAGAATGTTTTTACTTGCTGTATTTTTAATTTGTTGTACACTGCCCCAATTGCCGAGCAGAGGGGCGGGTTATAAATAAAACTTATTATTATTATTTTACTTTTGTATGTTATATTTTATTGTTGTTAACCGCCCCGATTGATCTCAAAGGGGTGGGATATAAATAATAATAATAATAATAATAATAATAATAATAATTTTTGTTAAGTTAGAATCATAATTTATTTATATTGTTTTAATTATGATGTTTTAATATATTTTCAGTTTAATAGTTTTGAAGGGGTGGGTGGGATTCGGGTTGTGTTTTATACATACTGTATGGAATTTTAACTGTTGTTAGCCGCCCTGATTGTTGACAGAGGGGTGAAGTATAAATAATTTTTATTATTATTATTATTATTATTATTATTAAGAGATGGAAAGAATTGCAAAAGAAAATAAAACTAACAAGCATCAGGCCTAAAACATATGGGCAGATGGGGCAGCTTCCAGATGCTCTGGGGGTGTGGTGTTTACACAACGCATGCCCCCAGAGTGCCCGGAAGCCACCCTGGTTCCAGCTAAGGCAGCCCAAAATGAACCCCAAAAGGAGCAGCTTTTTCTACTTCTTGCCACAGTCCATTTGGGTCTGTGGCAGGAGGTGCCCTCAGGGCTACAGCATGTGTTCACCATGGCTCTGGGGAGATCAGGCTGGGAGTGGCTTCTGGCTGCTCCTGGATGCCCGTCTGTTTTGACCCATAGTCAACCCACCCACCCATTTTTCTCTAGAACTTCCAGAAGGTACTGGAATTGTGTGAGCAAGTGTCCCCTACCTCACAGCCCTCCAATGAGAAATGTTGCCTTGGAAACTAATCCAATCATTTCCATTGTTTTCCAAGAGCAATGGACCAACCCAATTCTTACAATTGCCCTCAAAAATTAACCAGCTTTAACAATGGGACAAACCCAAAGTCTGCTAAACTCAATTTCTGACTAAAGTTTAAAAGATTGAAAAACAACAACAATATTCTTGTGGGACATAATATCAGCATGTCAGTTGTGATTATACAAAGATGTCTAGAGAGAGTCTGAGGAGGAGGAGGAGGAGGAGGGGGAGGAGAAGAAGAAGAAGAAGAAGAAGAAGAAGAAGAAGAAGAAGAAGAAGAAGAAGAAGTAGTTTGCTTAGCTAGCAGGGAGGCAGAAAACATTTCCCCCTGATCCTAAAGCTATTTTTGCAATTGCTTTATTAGATCCTGTTACAAGAGGAGCCCAAAGAATGGGATTTCAGCTTGACTCTCAACAGATCAAAAATGAAAGCAACAAAGGAGAAGTGAGTGATGCAAAGGAGAAGAGGGAATTCCAAAAGTACACATAAGAGTGAGGCAGCTTTTCCCTTTGGTGGAAAGCATAAAAATACAGTTTTGCCAGCATTCATTTTCTATTTATTTTCTTCTTCCCCTCATACTTTTTTTTTTACTGTGGTGCACACAACTGAGCTTGGCCTAGACAGGACACTTGAGACTCACAGTGTGTAATGATGAGGTTAACTTGGATAGGATTCTTTGATCTGAGACTATGCATAACAACAAAACAGAATGGCTGCTTCCAAACCCACCACTGCTTCAGTACTTCTAATACTAGCCTGACACATTAAATTAAGCAGGTGAACCTCCTCATATCTCCCTGCCAGCAGCGGGGAGTTGTGTTGCCTGAGATAAAGAGCAGGATGATGCCTCATTCCCCACTCAGTGCACAGATTGGATGCACAGTTGAGTTTTACTTGGGCACTGGTAACAAGACTCTGGCATCTATAATGCTCCTATGGACAAGATGCCAGCTGCAGATATATACAGCTCTGTCTCCCTACAGGGGGAAATGGCTGGAGGCAGTGCCCTTGCTCACTATTTTTTGAGACAGTTGACTCACTTTTCCTAACATTAGGGCTGGCTCTGACTTTCAAGGAAGCTACACCCCACACTCCATTGGAGTGATATGGTCTCCTGTAGGAACATGGCAGGGAACAGATGATATCTCAATTGAACTGCTACACTGCCTACAGACAGATGCAACTTTAGTGTTAACTGAAATCTGCCAACAAATATGGAAAACAAAGCGGTGGCCAACAGACTGGAAACACTTGATATACATACCAAACCACAAGAAAGGAGATACAAAAGACTGCAGCAACTATAGGACAATAGCACTCATCTCACATGCAAGCAAAGTAATGCAAAAAATTCTGCAGCATAGACACCAACCATACATGTAGAGAGAAATTCCAGAGATGCAAGCAGGATTCAGAAAAGGAAGGGACACTAGGGACCACATTGCAAACATATGATGGCTAATGGAGTGCACCAAAGAATTCCAAAAAAGAATCAGCATGTGTTTCATAGACTACAGCAAAGCATTTGATTGTATAGATCATGAAAAACTATAGAATGCATTCAAAGACATGGGGTTGCCACTACATCTGATAGTCCTGATGAGGAATCTGTACCAAGGACAAGAGGCCACTGTCAGAACAGAATTCGGGGAAACAGAGTGGTTCCCAATAGGCAAAGGAGTCAGGCAAGGCTGCATCCTATCACCCTACTTGTTTAACTTATATGCTGAAAACATCACAAGAAAAGCAGAATTAGAAACAGAAAAAGGAGGGTTAAGATAAGAGGAAGCAACATTAACAACCTAAGATATGCAGATGACACCATAATATTAGCAGAAAAAATCAGGAATTGGAAGAGTTAATAAGGAAGGTCAAAGATGAAAGTGCAAAGGCAGGTGTGATGCTGAACATAAAGAAAACAAAAATAATGACCACAGAAGAAATACATGAATTCAATCTAAACAATAAGGAAATTGAAATAAAGAATTCCCATATTTAGGATCAAACATTGACCAGGATGGAGATTGCAGTCAAGAAATAATAAGAAGATTAGGAATGGGAAGGGCAGCTATGAAAGAACTGGAAAAGATATTGAAGAGCAAAGACATACAACTAAGCACTAAAGTCAGAATTGTTCAGGACATTGTATTCTCAATTACCACGTATGGATGCAAGAGCTGGACAGTGACGGAAGCAGACAGAAAGAAAATCAATTCATTTGAAATGTGGTGCTGGAAAAGAGTACTTAGGATACCATGGACAGCCAAGAAGACAAAGAAATGGGTTCTTGAACAGATCAGACCAGGGTTCTCCTTGGAAGCAAAGATGATCAAGTTGAGACTATCATACTTTGGTCACATAATGAGAAGGCACAGATCACTAGAAAAAACAATAATGCTAGGAAAGGTGGAAGGTAGAAGAAAGAGAGGAAGACCACAGACCAGATGGATAGACTCATTCAAGGGGGTTATGGGGAAAGGCTTGCTGGATTTGGGCAAGGCAGTGGAAGATAGGGATTCTTGGAGATGTCCCATCCACAGGGTCACCATGAGTCGAAACTGACTCAAGAGCAGCTAACAACAACAACAAAGGAGCATGGCATAGAGCCTTCTCTCTTAGGTCACATGACTTAATTTACATTAGGTCATATGATTGGTCCTTCCTATTGCCTTGTTATAGAATTCTTTGTATCTAAAATGAGTGCATATGGGGGTAATCCTAGAGTTGCCATAGTCTAGCTTCTTAAAACTGGCATATATTTTACAAGTAATGGATATTATTATCATTATGCATGTTATATATTTGCATTCTAATTATGCAAATATAACACATTAATAACTGCAGGGTCCCCCCCCCCCCCAATCACATGTTTCAGCCTTGGTACCATTTTTATAGTGACTACTCTTCTGAGAGAACCCAGTAATGTTTAAAGTGCTGGACATGGAACAGAGATCTCAAAGATAAAATCTCTGTTTGATCATAGAATTTACCATGTGATGTTGAGTCATTACTGCCTCTCATCAAATCTACTTTACAGGTTGTTGTTGTGCAGATTAATAGCAAGATAGTAAAGTGTCCATGTACATTCTTGGAGTCTCCCTCACCCCCTTTTATCCTACCTTTCTCCCAGCATGGGTTCCAAGGCAGCGTCCAACCTTTTAAAAGCAGAATATAATTTAAAAGTTCTTAGTGGTAGTAACAGCAGTAGCAACAGTGATAAAAAAAGGTGCATGGGAAGACAAGATGGAGTGGAGGGAAGTTGGGGGTGGGGAAGCAGGCAGTAGAAGATCACTATCTGTCCTCATAGAATAGAATGTGATATTTTTTCTGGAATTTCAAAATACACAATATTGCCACATCAAGGAAGTCATGAAGAATAACAGATGCCATAGAACCTTAAATAGTCATCATTGTATTCCAGTTTTATCCTGCTTTGTTCATTCCAATGGGTCTATTGCTTCCTGTAAGGGTTCTGCAAAACAACTTTCAGCTAGTTTTTCATCAAAAGGCCAGACTTTTGTGCAGAGTGATAACACTGACTCGGAGAACAGAGGAACTGAGAGAAGATTTTTCACAAATTTCAGTCACAGATGTGAGACTTTGCTTATTGGCTAAATATACATAAAGGGTGGCCAACATTATTTCTTGAAGAACAATTTCTTGGAATAGTAGCTGCACATTTTGCCCCATAATTCTACTTCTACAAGGGTAGATACCTACTTTTACAAAAAAGCTTGAAATCTAGATGAGATAATTATCCAAATAGGCACTGGGAAGCATGCCTAGAAACTGGGTAAAACCTGGACATCCAGGTGACATAACAACCCCAGATGACCCATATTGTGACAGTAGGCTCCACCTCACTTCCTAGCACTCTATGAATGTACTGAGGCAAAGAGCAGTGAGGTCTCCCATGAACCAGTTTTAACGTTTGCGCATGAACTGTTGTTGTATCTGCAAGAGACTTTATTGTTGTTGTTAGCTGCCCTCGAATTGATTTTGACTCATGGTAACCCTGTGGCTGAGATGTCTCCAAGATTCTCTGTCCTTCACTGCTCTGCTCAGGTTCTGTATGCTCAGGCCTCCCTGGTTGAGTCTAACCATATGGCATGTGGTCATCCTCTTTCTACTGCCCTCTACCTTTCTCAGCATTATTGTCTTTTCTAATGATTAATGCCTTTTCATGATGTGGCCAGTCTAAATGTAGTATCCTGGCTTCCAGGGAGAATTCTGGCTTGATCTGTTCTAGGACCCATTTGTTTATCCTCTTGGCCATTCATGTTATCTTCAGCACTCTTCTCCATCATCACATCTCAAACGGGTTGCTTTACCTCCTGTCAGCTTTATTCAGTGTACAACTCTCCTATCCATACATTGTGATGGGGCTTAGACAGTCCTCACTTTATTGTTCAGAACTATATTTTTGCACTTTAGGATCTAGTCTAGTTCTGAGACTGCGTACAGTTGTATACACTTGTAGCTTTCCCCCAATGTATTTAGGAACTATGGGGGTGGGTAGAAGATTCCTAGTTCTGTGTAGACGGCCTTTGGAATTTAGATACCTCTACATGCTGTCTAGACCTCACTATGAACTTGAAGGCAGACATGCATCAACTCTTTCTTCATATGTTTTAAAAAATGTATTAGAAATTAAAATTAACACATGTAAGGTAGTTTTCCACCATGCTATTTCTTCTGTTTTCCTATGCATATTAGTTTAACAAAGTGCTGTTACTCAAAGAATTGGAGGGGGCTGGGAGGTCCCCACCAAATATGACAGTATAACTTTAATTATTGGGAAAATTAGCTTTTGCAAGAGACTGGTTAACCTTTAGGACCATTTGCACCTGTATATATCAGAAATAACTGAGGGGGACTCCAAGTTTGGGGTGAATTAAGAGGGTTTTGTTTAGAAAACTGCGAAGTGCAATCACACACACAGTAACAATTCACATAGACACAGCATTCAGAGCTAACCAAAGTGGAAATATGGAAATTGGATAGTGGAGTTTTAGAGGTTTGCTAGAGGTGATAATTACCTGTCTATGTTTAGATCATAGAAAGCTGGAGTGGCTCTGACTGGGGGGCTCTGAGGGCGGCACAGTTTCATACAGAGAGTGCATCCTGGGACAGCTGTACATGTACTGGGAGTGTGCAGAGACTAGGTTCTTGGAACCAATTTTTATATCTGAAATCTAGTCACTGCTTGGGGTGGGCTATCTTGTAAGGTAACAAAGGTTGGATTACTTTCTCAGCAATCAACAATGGGATTCCAGAGTGGTTGATGGATTTAGTTTTAGTGTGAAAAATAAAACAGCAAGTGGATCAGGATATCCCCAGAATAGATGGACAGGGAAGTTTGGCTGGGAACACAACAGGGGGTAGGTAGAAAGATTGGCTTACTACTTTGGGTGCAAGGAGCTCCTTTTTATCAAGATGCAAGAGGAAATGCAGATGATTTAGGGAAAGGAAGGAGCACTTATTACACCCATTTAGATTTAATTGTTTTATCACCTAGATATGCACAAGCCTCATGTCTTGCTCCTTTTCTCCTGTGAGCCTGACCTGGTGTTTCTAAAGGTCATCATGACCTCTCAAAAGCTTGCTTCAAATATAAAAGCACCTCTTATAAAGGGCTCATTTGCTGAAGAGTTCTATGGAGGTGTCAGAAAAAAACATGCTGATGTGGTAAAATAGCTCAGCCCAAGTACAGAAACCTACAATTGTCCAGAGTCTCCATATTTCCATTATGTCTATTCTGCAGCACAGCCATGGTTTCTACATGGAAAAAAATGTGATTGGTCCTGTGAATAAATCAGCATTATATATATATATATATATATATATATATATATATGGCAAAAGGACCTTAGGCTAGTTATTATTTCTTAGCTGAACCTACCTCATAGGACTGCTGTTAAGATAAAAGGTACATATCATATATGACAGCTAAGGAAATCAAAATGTAACAGGTAAAATGAATAAATAAATATGCCTAAGCGTTAAGTTGTCTTTTATAGCAATTTCTCATACTTTGAGCAAATCATGGAAATAACCCATTAAAAAACATTTATTGAAATGTTTCTATCCTAGTCTTTATGTTGAATCTTAGGACAGTGCACAAACATTATCTATACAGTAATAATTTCCTTTTTCAGTAATGAAAGTATAACTACATTATGATTTATTACCCAAAATCTATTATTATTCCCACTAGAGCAGATCCATTGAATCAATTAGATTTACCATCTGTCGATTCATCATGCAACAATTGACTGAATGGATTCACTGTGGTTGAGACTAACTGAAAGGATGCAGCCCATGAGTGGAAACTTCATTCCTCTTGTGCTGCAACCATAACTTTTCATTTACTTTTATAGTTAAGGGGATGCGGACTTATTGAAAGCGAGTGGAGGAATGTGGGATGTGGTGGCTTAGTGGTTAAGATGCCAATTCTGATGATCATAAGATCAAAAGGTTGGCAGTTCGAGGCCTGAGTGCTGCATGATGGGGGTGAGTGCCTGTCACTAGTCCCAGCTTCTGCCAACCTAGCAGTTTGAAAGCATGGTGGAAAGGTAAGAGCATTCGGTGCAGTCATGCTGGCCACATGGTCACCTAAGTCAGGGGTAGGCAACCTTTCCCCTTTAAGGGCCGAGGGACTTCAGCTTCCAGAAGCCTCAGCCATGATGGCCAATAGTCCCATGTTGGCCAATAGCTCCTGGGATTCTGGAAGCTGAAGTCCCTCGACCCTTAAAGGGGAAAGGTTGCCTACCCCTGACCTAAGTCATCTTCAGACAATGCTGGCTCTTCAGCTTAGTAACGGAGATGAGCAGCAACCCTTACAGTTGATTATGTCTAGACATTCATGTCAAAAGACTACCTTTACCTTTACCTTGAGTGGAGGAATATCACATCCTTTAAATGCTGGCTCACATTGTGCCTGATGTTCTGTTGTTGGTGCTGAGGCAACCACCAGATGAATGGGAAGAGTGTGTGTTTTGCCTGCAGCATGCAGCATTGAGGTACTTTTAAAGTAACTGAAAAGTAATTATTTTATCTGCATTTGAGAAAATGGAAATTTTAGCATAATGCTGGCTACTTGAGGAGGGGCTTATGGCTATAACTGTAACTAATATACCCCTTTAAATTAACTTCCCAAGCTCTATGACTTTGAGAAGTCTCTGACACTTCAAAAGGTTGGATCAGCCACTTGGTTGTTTGCTAAAGGGATTATGCTATTTCAAACCATCTTCGATTCTAACTTTAGGAAACCAAAGCTCTTTTTCCCTTCTTTTGGCACACATATTTCTGCTTCATTTGAAACACAGCTTAGCAACAACAGCAAGTTTCCCAGTAGATGACAACCCAAAAAAGAACAAAACTAGTTACAAATTCTGTTTTATGAAACATTGCATGAGTGCTTATTGTTACAAGTCTATACCTAACTACAAGACTATACCAGGCCCCTGCAAACACAGTAGCTGCAGGAAGAAAGCACAGTCGAGAACCATAGGACAAAGAGAAATCTATATGAGTGTGTGTAACAGCGTGGTCTTTAAAAAAAATGACAGGCTGGGCCACTTTAAATTTAAATTATATTCAATGTTCATAAAAGAAATACAAGCATATGGACAAACAAAACATCCAAATCTCACCCCCAGCCCATAGCACAACATAGTGTGATCAGATAAAGTCAACGATGTGAAAATAAGGACCCTGAATGGAAAGAAAACCAAAGCAATCTAAGGAAGCTGTTACTGATCTTATAAATGATATAATTCCTCTGTCAGTAAACTGCTTTTTTGTGGAAAGTCAATTCAGCTATCTGCATTGTCCATGCCATTCCTGTTGGAGGCACTGAATTTTATGGTGTTCATAATACATGACATTTTGCTATCTACAAAGACCCAAGTATCCATGTAATCATATGCTCAGCCACTTTCCACCCAGTTATGTACATGTCCTAACATCACTGCCTCAAATATGAACAAATACATGACATTCAAAACCAATGGAATGAAATTTAAATTTCTGTATGTTTCCATGCCTTTTCATAGCAATCTGTTGCTGTTTCAACCTACTGACAGTAAGGGCGGTTCAACAGTGGAACACACTCCCTCGGAGAGTAATGGAGTCTCCTTCCTTGGAGGTCTTTAAGCAGAGGCTGGATGGCCATCTGTCGGGGATGCTTTAATTGGGAGTTCCTGCATGGCAGGGGGTTGGACTGGATGGCCCTTGTGGTCTCTTCCAACTCTATGATTCTATGATTCTATGATTCTAAGAGTGACTCCATTCCCACTTCCTCTACAAGGATGACTACATAGCTACTTAAGAGGATTGTTCTGTGTTTGAAGGCATCCTCTCTTTGAAGGGGTTTAATTTTCCAATCCCATTTAAAGATTTAAAAAAGGAAGTACATGAGCCTAATATGAATCTAACATGAACCTAATAATGCCCATCAGCAGTTAGCATCCACACAGCATACTGGTGTCATGGTCACAGATTCCATCCCCTATCCCCATCTCCCAAGAGAAACATTGTATTTTTCTTAATCTGCCAATTTCTGTGTACAATTAAAACAGCTGGTTATGACCTATAAAGCCCTATATGGTTCAGGATCAAGCTATATAGCAGACGGTATCTCCCTGTATGAGCTAACCCTGGCTCTGAGATTATCAGGAGAGTTCTTCGCTCACTCCCACCACCAACAAAAGCACAGTTGGTGGGGACATGATAGAGCGCCTTCTTGGTGGCTTCCCCTAGACTCTGGAACTCCCTTCCCACGGATGCCAGAATGGCCTCTTCCTTGTTGTCCCTCCATCAACAGGCTAAGCCATCTTTATTCAGGCAGGCTTTTAAAACATAAAGCCTTTAAAGAACAGTCTGGGAGTGTTGTATTGTTTTATAGTGTGCAGTTTTTAAGTGTTTTATCTTTTTATCTCTTGAGTGTTTTGCAAAAACAATAGAAAACCTGAACATTTTTTTCTTTGAAAAACAGCGTGGTTCGCACAAAGCCACTGTCTTCTGCATAAAAGCATTATGTTTGCTAAAAATCCAACTTTTTTATGAAATAAATTTTAGGCAAAAGAAGCCTCAAAATGCAAAAAATAATTTAAAATGCAGTCTTGCCCATCAGGGAGAAATAAATAAATAAAAATCCTTTGTTTTTGTGCAACAGACAAAAATAAGCAGTAATTTCCATCCCTAACATAGACACTATCCTCAGCAATACAGTTGCGGATAATGTTCAGTATAGGGCAGCAGTTCCCAGCCTGTCTTCTGAGGAGCCCTTAGGGCTCCATGTGAACTTCCCAGGTGCTCTGTGGCTGCTCCAGGAAAATGAAAGAAATAAAAATTGAATGAAATTAAAGAATAAGAAACTACTCCTAAACATCATTATCTTGTAAGACATAGGGTAAGCCTCTTAGGGGCTCCACCATAGAAACTAATTCTAAAAAGGGCTGCACGAGTCAAAAAGGTTGGGAACCCCTGGTATAGAAGATAAAAACTACACAGGTGCAGTAGAATGGCCATGTTTCCTACAGCAGACAATCCTCAGTTTGAAAATTAATTTGAAACCGGATTGGGCAAAGTGTAGCCCTCTAGATGTTTTGTACTACAACTTCCAGTATCCTTCACCATTGTCTTTTATGGTTAGGGCTGATGGGATTTGCAACACAACATCTAGAGGGCTGCATTTGTGTACCTACAGTTTAAAGATTAAAAAACACACACCTTAAGATGGGGCAATGGGGACTGGTCCTGAAATTGCCCATCAGTGATAAGCACCTATACAACAGGCTGACAGGTCACCTGGTCACAAACCTTGTCAGTGTGGTGAAATTTCTGTTACAGTTATAATCATTGGCTGGCATCCTGTTTGTAATATATGCACCTTACCACCTGCACATGCTTTTTAGAAGATTCATTGCAGAGATTGGCATTCTCTTCCACACTCAGCACTAACAAAACTTTCCCCTTGGACTACCATCCTGCTGTGATAGTTACTTCCCACATCAGTTCCACTGCTGATGGAGAGCAGAAGGGAGCAAAGAAATATCTGACTATTTTCCTACAGTCAGATGCAGACCAACAATATCATCTACTGAGACCTCAAGATGACCCCAGAGGATCTCAATGGCAGATGTCTTCTGACAGATCTTTCTCTGATCCCTGTACTTTCTACCAGCAATGGAATGGCCAAGGGGCAGGACTACTGCAATCCAATAGTGATTCCTCCAGAGGAGCCACAGTTGAGTTCTGCATGTGGAATTCTTACACTGCACTCAACCATACAGATTCTCAGCCATTATGTCTAAATTATATATCTATATATATAAACAATCATATACTAATGTTATGTAAACCTGTATCCCCATCCCAAATTATGTGTTTCTTCTTTTGCTGGTGATGCATGACTGGCTCTCCTCCTCTTTGCACTTCACAATCTCATATACTGAGTAACCATGTACTATGTATGTTCCAAATACTCACCTAAGTGATAAAGCAACAGTGGCCAACTTGTGATCCTCCAGATGTTGTTAGACTGCAACTCCTACCACAACACAGCCAGTGATGAGGCTTCATGGGTAGTTGAAGCCCAACAACATCTGGAGAGCCACAAATTTCCCACACCCACCATAAAGCTGTCAGTTAGTTTCCAGGCAAAGTATAAGGTGTTGGTATTGACCTTTAAAGCCCTACATGGCCTGGGTCCATCTTACCTAGGGAATCGCCTATCTCCATATAATCCGCCCCACGGCCTTAGGTCCTCTGGGAGGAAGTTGCTTCAACCAATAAGAACTAGGCTGGCAATGACCTCCCAGAGGATCTTTTCTGCCTCAGCCCCTAGATTATGGAATGCCCTGCTGGAGGAGATCCGTCAAATAACTAACTTAAATGGCTTTAAAAAAGCCATCAAGATGGATCTCTTCCGGCAGGCATTCCCAGAATAACATATTCTCTCCCCCCCCCCCGCCCCGCCACCAGATAGTTTCTTCCAAGATGTTTACAGTTGCTGCTGTCTGTCTATGTTAGTTGTTTATTGTTTTACTGTAATTGTGATTTTATTCTGTATAATGATTTAATACATTTTGTCATTGTTTGTATGGGTGTATTTTTAACTTGTAAGCCGCCTTGACAGCCTTGGCTAAAGGCGGGGTATAAATAAAGTATTATTATTATTATTATTATTATTAAAGGAACACATGGACTAGCCCTAGGAAGCTTTAAATATCTGCTACAATCCCTGCTATCCTGAAACTTATAATCATATCCTCTTCCAGAAGAATTTCAGATTTAAATATACTTTGGTTCCTAGGGACAGAAATGGCTTTTTAAATATTATGGGAATATCAGGAAGTTTAGTTGACAGTAGTTTCCAGTTTAGCCTCAAGTTCCAAAAAACTGGTTGGTATTATGAATGTGTTAAGAATTTCCTGTGAGGATGCAAGCTACAATACAATACTTACCTGCAGCGGTTTTGCAATCCAGAGCAGGAGTAGAGCACTGGTGGTCCATTTCATGGTGGATTGACAGCTTTCTTCTTCCCATACAGCCATGTGGTGTGACCATTTGGAATAGTGGAAAGAAGCAGCCAATGGGCTCAAGAACTCTAGTTCGAGCCTATTGGCTGAAATAGCATGAGCAGCTCACAGGCTTCACTCAGGTCAAGCATGTAAGGAGCTAGTAAGGATTGCTAGTAAGGCAGTTCCTTCTGGAGCATCATCCCACCCTCTTTTATCATTGGTCTAGAATATATTAGTAGTTGCATGCATTTATTCCACTTATATACATGTCATTTTGTCTATTGTAAGAGGAAGTGATTTGTCTTTGTCACAACTTTGTGTGGAGCAGCTGGCATGAGTCCTGGATCTGGAATATCTTTTAAAGGTTAAAGTAAAGGTTTTCCTTTGGCAAGATTGCCCACTCGTGTCCAACTGTAGGGAATGGTGCGCATCTCCTTACTAAACCAAGGGAGCCAGCATTATCAAAGGCGATCCCATGGTCATGTGGCCAGCATGACTGAATGGAACACTGTTAACTTCCCACTAAAGTGGTACCTATTTATCTTCTTGTACTTTTACATGCTTTCGAACTGCTAGGTTGGCAGAAGCTGGGAGTAGTGATGGGAGCTCACTCCGTCATGCAGTGCTTGGGTCTCGAACTGCCAACCTACTGATCTTGCAATTATCAGAGTCAGTGTCTTAGCCACTGAGCCACTGCATCTCTGTTTATACTGCAGTGGTAACATGCGGGGGGGGGGATGTTGGAGGGTGTGACAGCAGAAATGGCAACACTCAGGTAGGGAAGAATGTATTTTCTGCACCCCTGGTAGCCAGGGGACCATGTGGGGCAACTTCTCAGCTGAATCCTTCTCTTGTCATCCCAGATGTTTGGCAGTGGGTCAGAGTGATGGGCTCAATGACCAACACCAGACTGGTCAATGATGGGATCTGGACCCATGTGTATACCAACCCTACATACAGCTTTAATCAATAAAGTTGTGATAATCTTTTCTCTGGCATATAGGTATTCTTTCATGCAGAGGAGGACTCACCACTGGACACACAAAACTGCTAATCTTCTGTGAGCTAAACTACAAGCTACATTAGATACATAGCATGGAACTTAGGTCCAGGTTTTTCTTTACTCCAAAATAATCAATATTGAGATCACTTTAAGTGAGTAGGGGAGGCTTAAAACCATTACTTTACATTTTCCCCTTAAAGCCCTCTTCTTCTTCTTTTTTTAAAGCTATACCTGTTCCCAAAACTCTTCAAAAGTTTTGTTTGGCAGGAACCTGCTATTTTACTTTAACCAGACCTGTACCAATTCCATTTAAAGACTTCAATTCTACAATGTGGTCAAAAACTCCAAGTTATTGAGGGAAAATATGACAAAATCCAAATTAGGAGGATGGGAGAAAACAATTATTTTTTCCTTAAAGCTGAAAACCTTGTACTGCAATTTAGTGTTAACGCAGCAATAATTCCACTTATGATCTGTGGTCATCACATTCTTATAAAAAGAATGAATGTGAACCAGATGTGCACATCCCACCCCTTCCCCTCCTCCCAATGTAAAAGCAGCTGGTCCGGATACTTTCTTTGCTGCATGATACACATCTGTTTCCCCAAGCTGCCAGCCTAGAAATTAAGACAACAGAACAGGACAGAAAACAGCCCATAGCTGCTCAAAATAGACCTAGTTTTGACTAAAGGGATAAGCCTGTACTTGAGTTAAACCATTTCAGTGACTGAAGCTGGGCTCTGCAGACAGTGAACAGTGATGAATGTACCTTTTTTTCTTAGAACTTAGAAGTGTATATTGGAATGCTTTTCCAAACAAAAATGGTGGGGTGGGGTTCTCTGCTTGTCTTTCACCATGCCTTTAAGAAGGCTAAACACAGGGGGGATGCAGATGGGCAGCCATGGGCCGCCCTGGGAAGCAGAGGATTGGGGCTGAGGCTGCCCCATACCTTGGCCCCAATCCACCCTTTTGGCATCTGGGAAAGGAGCGCCAAAATAGCGCTCTTTTCTCAAGCTGCAGAAAGGGCGCCGGAAGAGCTGATACGTGGCTCTTCCGCGTCTCTTCCAATGCAGCATGTGAAGACGCTGCACCAGGAGGAAATATTCAGGGTGCACGCCGTGTGTAATGGCATGCGCCCTGATGACATCCTCGGGGAGAGGTTGAGGTGGCCAGCGTGTGGCTGCCCCTCCCATTCCCTGCCTCTGCAGACGGCGCTTTGCACCGTCTGCAGAGGCCCATAGTCTTTTATCTGTGTTCATAGATAAAGTAGATATAGTAGTGGACATTCAATTATGAAGTAGTACAGTTCAAGAAAAGCTTGACTATTTGACTCTTCTTTCATATAGTACCAAAGAGATGGGTGTTTAATGCTGTTGTTGTTGTGTGCCTTCATAATGTTGACTTGTGTTAAATTAAGTGTTGCTATTCCTGTTGTTCCTTTCAGAGCAACATAATCACACACTGCATTTTTCATCTCTTTTAAATACTTTTATCTGTATTGTGTTGCCCTCTAAATATCTACAGATCCTGTACAGTTTTTTTAACCTTTCAGCTAAAACCAAATCTCATATAACCAGTGGTTTTACAGGACACATACTGTGCAGATAGGACAAGAACTATGTGCCAGCTTCAAAGAGCAATTTTGATCTAACTGAGTCAAAGAGAATTCAGACACTGAATTCTCCACAATATTAAAACTGGGGCTGTTTCTGCTATTGCTGGACCTTGCACTCTCTTCTGCGCTCTCCCTTAACCATGCCTCCCTGCCCTTTGCCAAACCCAATGTTCCTTTAGGGTTTTTAAATTTTAATTTAATTTTAATTTTTAACACAAAAGGAAATCAGACTGCTTGGGGATAGTGAGTGGGAGGATGACAGGAGGATAGAAAGAGATACTGACACCATGTGACTGGCAATATTGGAACTGCCACAGAAGTGACATTTTCCACCTGAGGACTAATGGGACTACAGTGCAGTTGGGAGTTTATTGACAGCTTTTCCCTGTCAATGAAAAGGGACGTTCTAACAACATCTGATAGCAAAACAGCAGCAAGATGGAGACAATGTTGTGAGATAAGTATTGCCAAAGGTGCTGTTCTGTACTTTAATAGCAATTTTAAAGCCTCCTGTGATCATCTACATTATTATCAGGAATGTTGGTGCAGGAGGGAGGACTGAAGTTTTACAGCTCAAATTTCTTCTGTTTTCTTTAAAGAGTAGAAATGATTCCTAGAGCACACTTGAATGCCATTCATCTTATATATGGTGGTGCCAGCAGCTAACTAGTGAAAACCCAATTCAAGGCTGAAAAGGAGGGCAAATGGTTTATTGTCTCAAAGATAACTGATCTCTAACCTATCCTATGGTGCTTACATGCACAAACACACACACAAATAAACCCCATAAGAAATTGAAATCACATTTCAAAAAAGAAGAAAGCCTGTCTGAATATGCTATTCATTTCTATGGGGGAAGATTTATTGTCCCTAATAATTTGGAAGTGGTGATAAACCAAACCCTCTAGGCTTGCTGTATATATTTGCCATGCTGCTGCTCTCCCCCAAACCCATTTCCCCCCAAGTGCATTAATCAGTGCCTTTTATTAGATGTACCTCTGTTTTCACAGTCCTGTTGGGATAGATAGAATCTCTACAGTTTCATAATAAAAAAAAGTGCTAATGGGTCTCATTGCTTTTGATTTCTCACTTGGAAGTCAGCAAAGAGTATGGGCATTAGTTACCCATAGGTAAAGTAAAAACCATAAAGGTAAAAGGCTTTTCTGTGTAAGATACCACTAAAATACAATAATCTCGGAGATGCTTATTTTAGTAAATGAATCCGTCACATGGAGCCAAGGAAAAGAGGCATCCATTCCAAGGCCGTAAAAGTTAAGAACCCAATTTAGAGCCTTTTATCTTTGAAGAAACAAAAGTCCTTTTAGGGTTATATCTCCAGGATATTCATAAAAGCATTTCTAAGAAACACGGCAAGCAGACACACATTGCCATTGCCCAATACTATGTTTGCACCAGCCAGTGGGGAAATTCATGGAAGGCAACCCAAAAAAACGACACAGCAATGTTTGCATCATATTAATAAGGGGGAGAGAGAGCTAAGGAGCTGCCAATTGGCAGGCGAGTATGTTTTGATGGTTTGATAAGGGTACTAAAGGGTTTATGATGTGACAGATGTTTCACTACACTATTGTGAAATGAATAGATTATGAGAAGTAATTAGATGTACATTGGAATCAATGCTGTTATCATCGAGGCCTTCGGGCTATGCAATAGATGAGAGTCACGGCAGCAGGTGGTCCAATGGCTGGGAGACAGGAAGACACCACCGCAGGAGACTGAGTGACAGGTTTCACAGATCCAGGGGGTGAGAGATCTGAGCCACTGCCTGCATTTGTAATCTTTACTCATGTATAAATAATAACAACTAGACTATTGACTTCAGATGCTATGTCATAGCCTCTGTTTTCCCCTGCAACACAACCACACACAATAACTGCTTCCTTTCATTGTAGGGATATTTTTATGCCTTTTAAAGGCTTCCAGATCTGCATTAAGCACACAGACACAGACACAAACTTTCCAATATCAATTAAAAAATTTAGGGGGTAAATTATCAAGTCTGAGTTTACTGCATTTGGTGCCACACAAAGCCATATGGTATTCCTTGTTCATTAACCAGTTTGGTTTTTTAAAACAGGTTTTTTTAGGCTTCAACATTATTCCTTCCCTGACTGCACAGTTATTTAAAGGTTGGCTCTTATTAGGCTAGCATTTTAGACTGCAACCTATGGGGGATGGGAGTAGAGGACTGCAAAGGTGGTTATAATCCATCACTCTAGGAGACATGCACTCTCCTCACACAATTGTTTAAAGGTACAAACTAAGGGTGTTTCTAAACAAGGCTTTCATCAGAGCTTGGGGAGAGGATTGAACTGCAACTAACAGAATCCTCTAGCCAGCATGGACAATGGATACTTGAAGTGCTACTCCAAAAAGTAACTTTTCCAAGCTGTAGCTATTATTGGGCAGTCACACTACTTCACTCTCAGAATTTTTACATGGCATCTACGTAACAATTTACAGCCTTCCTGTGTTTTTCCACCATTTCTTCTATTTCTCTCCCCCCCCCATACCAGAATAAATCCATTTTAAAAAGAAAGATGGAAGAGCTGCACAATGCCTTCCATCCATTAGCCACAGAGGCCCTCCTCTTGAAAGCACCATACCCTATATTAGGGCCAGAGGTTACACAACTTTAAAGACATTGATAGCAGCTATGGTGCTGATTAAGAGTAGAGTGACAATCTAGGTTAGAACAGAAGACAGGACTTAGGGAACCTAGAGGACAGGAGTACTTCAACCTTTCCCTCCTGTTTCAGATCTGATACAGATTTGGCCCACTGAACTTGCAATTTACATTGCTAAATAGGCATCTATAGTGAACAGTTTATAATTTGCAACATAAATTGCACCCACAGTGGATTGAATCAAGATCAGGATGATAGCAGGGTAGACAGTTGAAAATCCCCCATCCTACCACTACTACAAGGGTCTCAATCTGATTGGTTGTCCTGTGCTTTATCTAGAAAATTGAGGGGGGGGGGGAGAGAGACAAGAAGGCTAGCTGCCAGCTACCTCTTCAACATAATGGCCTGAATCAATGGATCTGCTCTAATTGGGATTACCTTTGGTAACCTTCCACTAAATTAAGGTAACATCAAACTGGTGGAGATCCGCGTCTGGAATACTGGGTCAGAAGCTTCTAGGGATCTAATCTTTTACCAATTTTCTTCTCAAGGAAATAAGTACCTAACAATTAAAAACTGCAGTTTTCTATCACTATTCACAATTTTGGATGTATTCTGTTCAAAATTTCCTCATGGTTGTTTTGCATAAGAAACAGCATTTTCTGTGCAGGAAACAGCATCTATAGCTTAATATAGCTTAATATCCCTTCAGACTTCTATTGTCAATAATCTCAAACAGAGTATTTCCAAACTGTTATAGAAAACTGGAGTTAATATCTGCAAATGTTCTACCTTTACCCAAACAGTGGGATTTTCCTATTGGATTCTGGATTTCACAAATCTAAATTTGGAAAGGCATTTGATAGTTCAAAAATAGAATGGTTTAGAGTTCTTGGCACTGCTTGTAAGGTTTTATTTTAAAATTTGGTACACATCAAATATGATGTGAAATGGTATGTACAATATATGACTGCATTCCATGTATCAAAATATCCTCAGATATTTCATTGTAAGTCAGTTTTTAGAAACTGTCAAGTATTAAAATGCTTTTAAATTTTAAAATTTTTAAATAGACATCAACAAGCTTTGGTGGCACAATGGTTAAATGCCAGTACTGCAGTCACTCACAGCCACAAAGTTGTAAGTTCGATCCTGCAGGGCTCCAGAGTCCACTCAGCCTTCCATCCTTTCATAGGTCAGTAAAATAAATACCCTGCTTGTTGGAGGCAATTGGCTTACACACTGTAAACTACTTAGGAGTGCTAGTTCACTGATAAGCGGTACAAAAATGTACTTGCTATTGCTACTGCATATACCAATATGCATTACTAAAACCATGTATCATGATGCAAGTTTGAATTGATCATCCTGAAACAGATACTGGATAGTCCATGGATGTTCAGAAATTATCTGAATATTCAGATGTTTTGAATATTCAGAGAGCAAGTTATTTGAATATTCAGGAGCATTTTAGATATAGTGCTAATCTACACTAGAAATTGGCTTAGACTGAGGGAAAGTTAGAAGGAAACATATGGCATCTGCTGGTTTTGAGGAGAAGGTGTGTTGCCTTGCAGAATCCTCCCAATCAATTATTACCAGAGCATACCAAGATTCCAGAGTAAATTGGTTGTCAATTTTTATAAAGAGGAATGAGAAGAGTCCTTAAATAAGTGATCCCCTCCCACCTCCCCTCCAGATACATAGATGTTGTCTCTGCAAGTGGTGGTGTGTATTTCAAGAGATTGTTGTGAAAAACCCTTTGGTGTTAACTTTTGTCAGTATCCACCTGCAGCTGTTTGCAGTAAGAACATTTATTTTATTTTCTAAGGGAATGACATTGGGATGAAAGGGAATTGTGAAGCATTAAGACATGCGCTCCAGCATTTCACTGTAAACATAAATACTCAAGGTCTTTCCTAGAGATGAATATCTGTTTATGATTCTGTCCAGATAGATACTCAGTCCTGTCTGTCTTTAGACAGAGGATGTTGGAGAATTATGTGATTCCATTACATGTTACAGCAAGTGGTGAAAATTGTAGAGCTTTCTTCCACATGCACCTAACCTTGAAAGAAGGAAGAAATTTACAACCTTATCACAAGTGAAAGTAAACTGGAATTACAATAGGATAAAAGTGCCACTGGAAGTGGGTTACCACATGACATTGTCATTGCTCTGTTCTTCCATCATTCTCTCTAATTTAAAACATATTCCTTTTTAATATCACAAAAAATCCATTAATGACTCCTTTCATGCCTCTGTTGCACTAAGATTTCCCATGTAAAAGTTCAATAGCACTTGTATGACAGTTTGGAGGGGTCAGGGCTGGCCAGTGGGTGTGCTTTTGTTGGGGAAATGCCAGTCACCTCCAATGTTTGGAGGAGCAAAAATAGGGGTGGGAATTTTAATTTAGTCTGCCAATAGAAACTCTCTCCTCCAACCCTGTTTCCAGAAAAGAAAGATTACAATGCAGGTGCTTTCTTTTCCAACTACATTTGTTGTTGTTGTTGTTGTTGTTGTTACCTGCCCTTGAGTCGATCTTGACCCATGGCAACCCTGTGGATGAGACATCTCCAAGAAGCCTTGTCTTCCACTACTCTGCTTAGTTCCTGTCTATTCATATCTGTGATTTCCTTAATGGAGTCCATCCATCTAGCACGCAGCCTTCCTCTCTTTCTACTTCCCTCCACCTTTCCTAGTATTATTTTTTTTCCAGTGAGTCGTGCCTTTTCATGATGTGTCTGAAGTACAACAGCCTCAATTTTGTCATCTTGGCTTCCAGTGAGATTTCTAGCTTGATGCTCCAGGGCCCACTCATTTGTCTTTTTTGGCTGTCCATGGGATTCTCAGCACTCTTCTCCAGCACCACACCTCAAATGAATTGATCTTCTTCCTATCTTGTTTCTTAACTGTCCAGCTCTCACATCCATACATGGTAATAGGGAATATAACGGCTTGTATGATTCTAACTTTTATACTCAGTTGTATATCTTTGCATTTTAGGATATTTTCTAGTTCTTTCATAGCTGCCCTGCCCATTCTTAATCTTCTTCTGATTTCTTGGCTGCAGTCCCCGTTTCTATCAATGTTTGATCCCAGGTATGAGAACTCTTACTATTTCTATTTCTTCATTGTCTAGGTTGAATTTGTGTACATTCTCCATGGTAATTATTATTTTTTCTTTATGGTCAACAGTAAGCCTGCTTTTTCACTTTCTTCCTTGATCTTCCTTAGTAGTTGTTCCAGGTCTGAGAGGTTTTCTGCTAGTATTATGGTGTCATCTGCATATCTTAAATTGTTGATATTACTTCCTCCTATTCTCACTCCTTCTTCATCTGTGTCCAGGCCTGCTTTTCTTAAAATATGTTCTGCATATAAGCTGAACAGGTAGGGGGATAAGATGCAGCTTTATCTGACCCCTTTGCCAATTGGGAACCATTCTGTTTCTCCATGTTCTGTTCTGATAGTAGCCTCTTGTCCTGAGTATTGATTTCTCATCAGGACTATCAGGTGCGTTGGCACTCCCATGTCTTTAAGGACGTTCCATAGCCTTTCCATGATCCAACCCCATACTCTCCAGGACACATGCAGTCAAGCAATATCAGAGTGTGGTCAAATGGCAAAAGTTAGGAACGAGGAAGAACTGACAAGCAGAAGAAGCTGCAACTGTTTCCTAAATGTTTTGACTTATCCTCCTTTATAGTCTATACTTCCAACTAGGGCTTGTCAGAGAAGCCAAAACTTTGCTCAACACCCTTCCTCATCCTTTCCCAGTTCTGTTTATTATAGTGCTGTATAGCATTATACAGCACACTCAGGCATGATTGTGGAGAGAATCCTCAATTGCAAATTATGGCTATTTTAACATTAACACTTCTCAGGAATAAAAACTATGTCGAAGAGCCAGTGCTGTCAAAGACAACTCTGTGATCATGTGACCAGCACGACTGCACAGAACACTGTTACCTTTCCACCAAAGTGGTACCTATTTATCTATTTGCACTTTCACATGCTTTCAAACTGCTAAACTGGCAGAAGCTGGGATTAGTGATGGGAGCTCACTCCATCACATGACACTTGGGCCTCAAACTGCCAACTGCCAATCTTGCAATAATCAGAGTCAGTGTCTTAACTGCTGAGCCACCACATCTCTTAGGAATCTGAAGAATACCATTCTATCTTATTTTTAGTGCAGAACAAACCACATCATCCAGGCTAACAGACCAGTTGTATATCTATGTAACAAATAACATACATTGGACTTCTGTTTGCAAGAAGGATGAAAATAGTATGAACTGCATTTGCTGATTTTGCTTTTTACCTGATTTCATTATTCTTCCCTCTTTCTATTGCTGCTCAGCCTGACCACTATTTGACATTTTCTTCCTTCCCTGTAGAAATTTTTATAGCAAGGGTGGGCAAAGCAAGGAACCCAGGCTCCTCAAGGTTTTTTCTGAAGCCCTCCAATATCTCCCCAGACTGCCCATTTTCTGACAAAACAGGGGTTATTTCTTCTTTTAGAAGCCTTCAGATTTTTATCAGCATTTCAGCAAATAAAAGAATAGCCCAAAATGGGAAAATGCAATTCCGAAGCAATTTTAATTACACATGTGCTTGGCCAGGACTGCTGCCACCCCGCAGAATTAATGAAGTTTGACCCCGCTTTAACTTTCATGGCTCCATCCTATGGAATCCTGGGATTTGTAGTTTGTTATGGCACCAGAGCTCCCTGGCAGAAAAGACCAAATATCTCACAAAACTACAAATCACAGAATTACATCACATTGAGCCATGGCATTTAAAGCAGTGCCAAACTGCATTAATTCTGCAGTGCAGATGGAGCCCAACCAGTGTGGAAATGGCAGCTCTTCACTGTCCATGCTGCATCTGCAAAATTTTTGGTTTAAAGATATAAAGGACCAAAGATGTCTTTAACATTTATACAAAATAGCATAAATGGAAGACAAACATGTCTGCCCCCATAGAATTTCCTTTTTAGCTATTCTGAGTTAGATGTCTACAGCCTCCACCCCCAAAGCCAATGAGATCCCATGGGCTGTAGTTGTTAGAGTGCTGGACCAGGGGCAAGGAAACTCAAAACTGAATCCCCACTCAAATGCAAAGTTCACTGGGTCAATCACCATCTACAACAGGTTTGTTGTAAGGATAAAAAGGGTGGGAAATCCTGACCTCCTGAGCTGAAGCTTAGGATAAAATAATAAGACATAACAGCAGCAGCAGCAGCGATAACATGACCATTTTATAGCTTATCACAGATGGAGTCCATGTATGCACAGATGAACGCACACCACAGTTGTGTGATATTATATGTGCTGTGGTTGAAGGAAGGCTTGGCTTATTCTCAGACTCAAACACAACACCTGAGGAGACTGAAGTCTGAAACCTGTGGAAGAATGTTATGTCATGGCATCTTGGTGGTATGAAACTTTAACATCCTGCTTCTATTGGCCAATCCACTCTTTCAGTACATAACATCCTATGCTCTTGACAGCAAATAAAGCATATCTGATAGGAATGTCATTTTCTTTGTTTTCTTGGATATGCCTTTCCATCTCTTCAGAAGTAAACAGAGGCCATAGCTCTCCTTCCCACCCACTTCTGCCCTGCCAGCATTTTTCATCTTACACTGACTATGCAAGCTTCCTAATATTACTTATAGTACTATGACAAGACACACATTTGATATATACTAATTAGGAGCTGGGGCAGAAGAAAACAAGAAGCATAGCCACAAAGCAAAATGTTTCAAGGAATTTACAAAGTCAGCAAATGCCAAATCCTCGTAAAGAATAAAAAGCATGGTTTTCAAGGAACAGAGAGGTGAGCAAGCAGGAAATTAAGCTCTGTTTTTATGGCTTTCACTTTAATGGGCGGCTTCGATTATTTTATAAAATGGAAGTGAAAGAGTTTCAAGGAAACAGGCCTTCAAGCAAGCATAAGGGCATCAGCTATTAGGAGAAGGTTTGAGGGCATTCAGCTGTCTTTAGGTAATAGTTACTTTGGAGCAGAGAGGATTATAGTGTGGGTTTTCTTTAACAGATGGCTTGGTACAATGCTTGAGGGAAGGATGAGTTACAGTGGAACTGTACCCCATAATGTCAGCAACTGTGACAAGCTGAGGCAGGAAAGGGGAGAGCTAAGAAATAAGAAAGAATGATCCTTCATGAAAAAGAGGGTTACAGAAATAACAAATAAAGATTCCCTTTGGAAAACAGAGGCATAGTAGATGAATGAGACTGAAGCTGATATGGTTGGAAAACTGAGGTGTGGATAGGGACATGAATTCTATTGGCTGTTTTCAAATATAATAATAATAATAATAATAATAATAATAATAATAATAATTTGCTCTGGCACGCAATCTGCCACACAAATATAGCAGATCCACTGGATCAATTGTTGAATGGCGAGTCAACAAACAGATAAATACCATTGATTCAATAGGTCTACTCTAGCTGAAAGTAATAGTCACATTTTGGGAGAGTCAGCAATAGGGCGCTGGCAGCTAGCGACTTTTATGTCAGTGGGGCAATCAATCTTCTCTGGGTTTTAATCCATGTTTGAAGGAGCTATCCAAAATACTGAATTCCATTCCCCAAATAACTTTAGCATCTTGGATAGAGTCTTTATAAAGGTAAAGGCAGTCTCTTGACATGAATGTCTAGTTGTAACTGACTGTAGGGGTGATGTTCATCTCCATTGCTAAGCTGAAGAGCCAGAGTTTTCTGAAGACAACTCCAGTAGTCATGTGGTCATCATGACTGCACCAAACACTTACACTCCCCAAAATGGTACCTATCTATCTACTTGAATTTGCATGCTTTCAAACTGCTAGGTTGGCAGAAGCTGGGACTAGTGACAGGAGGTCACCCCATCATGCAGCACTCAGGTCTCGAACTGCCAACTTCCAGTCTCCCAGTCATCAGAATTGGTATCTTAACTATTAAGGACCTCTACAAACGGGCCCTTTGGGCTGTCCTGGAGGCTGGGATGGGGAGGGACAGCTGCACACCAGGTACCTCAACCCCTCACTGAAGACATCCTGACACCATGCACCATTACGCATGGCGCACAGCATCAGGACGTCCTTCCGGTGCAGCCTTTTGATGCGCTGTGCAGGAAGGGGCACTAAAGAGCTGTGCGCTGACTCTTAAGCCACCCTTTTTGCTGGCTCTGAAAGGAGCTGCATTTTGCCGCTCCTTTCCGAGACAGCAACAGGGAGGATTGGGGCCAAGGTGTCCAGCAGCCTCGGCCTCGATCCTCTGCTTCCCGGGGCAGCCCAGGGCCACCTGTCTCCATCCTCCCTAAGACACCACATCCCTTTATAGTTCAGTCTAAAACCTGGAATGGATTCACCACTCCACTAACATGGAAGTCACCTCAACAACTGGGCCAAGGACAGAGCTTGAAAAAGTTATTTTGGGGCTATAACTCATAGAGGCCATGTTGGCTAGGGGACTATGGGAGTTGTATCCAAATATTAACTTTTGCAAGTTGATACTGGGGGAGGTTCTGCAAGATTCCCCACCACCACCACCACCACCTGCTTATGTTTCAACATAAGATAGCACAACATTTTATCTCTGGATTTTATTTTCAAACTATAAACCCTTCTTAACCAACACTGCACAGGCATGGGGTAGCTGGAATATCCTGGCCCTGGAACTGCCCTGCCCCTTCCTCATTGCGAAGCCCTCAGTTCTGACACCGGGCACTAACTGCACTTGTGTCCCACTGAGTCACCCCACACATCTCCCACGACTGAGGCAACAATGAGATGTCCAGTGATGGTTTCATGGATAGATGACTTATTCTGACCTCAGAGCAAGAGACTGATGGCAGCAGTGGATGCATCAGGTGGCTCAGTGGAACACATGCTGGTGTCAGAATTGAGGACCCTGGATCTTCTGGGAAGATCTGGAGCAAACAGGGGCTTTTCAAAATCTGGGTGAAGATGGGTAAAACTTAGGCCAGCTGTCATCAAGTCTGCTCACACCAGAACTGGGCTTTGGGACATGTAAAAGCAAAAGCAGCAAAGCAGCTTCATTTATATACTGCTTCATATTGTGCTATGGGGTTTACAACTGTAAGCTCATTGCCCTCCAACAGTTGGGTACCCATTTTAGCAACCTCGGAAGGATGCAGGCCTGAGTCTAGCCTGAGCCCTGGCTAGTATTGAACTCGCAATGTTTCAGCATAAGATAGCACAACATGGTCTATGAGTGAGTGGCTGCAGTACAGGCATTTAACCACTGCGCCACCAGTCTCCATGCCAAGAGAACAGTGGGAGGCCATTGAATTTGGTTCGTGCAGACAGGGCCTTGGAAAAGTCTTTCAAAACATTTTAAAACATATTACCCTTCAATATCATGACCTATAGTACCAAGTTAACACTTCATGGGAGATATCTGGGGAGTGAAGCCTACATATGTAGCCATATCCCACCCACACATTCAGCCCTCTCCATGCTCAACAAACACATGAACAAAGGCTTCAGTGTCACAAATATGAGACTGACATAGATGGTGGAGGTGGCATGTGGGTCTGGTGAAGGGGTGGCCTGTGCTGCCCTATGGCTAGCTCCTTAAGTTCATGGAGGTATGTAAACCCCTGTGTCAAGGCAGGGACAACTACAATGAGCAGGTCGAGCCATACCATTGTCAACCCTTTATTCTTTGAAGCAAATGGGAAATGAAATCCAAATAATCTCGAACTGCAAAGGATCTCCACCCCTACCTAATCCAGAATTGACTGTACCCAGAGTTTAAGAAAAACTGTACTCTTATAGGTCAGGTCTCCATGTCATTCTCTCTCAGGATGTAAAATCTTCACTTCTTTCATTCTTGCAGAAAAAAAATTAACAGTTTGAAAAGTTTTCTCCCTCTAGGTGAAATTACAATTGGATTTTTTCCCCTATGATTTTCTTCATTTCAGGCTGAAATAGACGGCCTGGATGGGGTGGCATGAAGTCACTCCACTCAAAGACATATTGGGGCCATGGCAGCCACACACCATGGCTCCAATCCACCGCAGCCCTGGCCAAAAAGCAGTTTTCAACTGCTCCTTTTTTGGCTGCAGAAAAGCCACCTTTAGGTCTAAAAAAGTCCTCAACTGCAAGAAATTAGTGATTGATTATTCACTTGGCAGTTTTCTTTCTTGTTGAGGTAGAGATAATTTTCTAATTCTTTTTTAGCCTTTCTTGGCAAAGTGTGGGTTATAAATGCAATAAATAAATAAATAAAAGGGTAGTTTTTTTTTCTATTTAAAAGACACTATTTTCAAAATAATCTTGGAAATTCTAATTGCTACAAAAACTTTGACCACTGTTAATTATTATCATTGTAGCAACATTGTCAAATATGATGTGAAGATGGACTTATACAGAATTGTTCCAGAACTGGTATTAATGGAAAATTCACTCCTAATTAGACTTTCCAGATCTCAGCGCTCGACCCTGAGTTTCCAGTTTTTATGGATCATCTTCAGGGGGGAACCATGGGTGCAAATTCCGTCACAGTTCCAAGCAAGAGAAATGAACTGTGTGCAAATCTCCAGCTCAGCTACAGTTTGGAATGGCTTAATTGGTTTGTTGCTGCAACTTGAAAAGACTTTTCAGAAGGTCTCTCTATTTACTTATAGTTATGTTCATCCTTCCTTCACAGTTGTTGTCAGGGCTCACTCTGCTCTGTTCTGTATCCACCTTCTTCCTACAAACAAGTAAGCTATTTTAAGTGTTCCTTATCCCATCCTCCTAATAAGTGAGAAGCAATAATGCCCTCATTTCATCTTCTTTTGGGAACAGTCCCTTTAGCAATGATTTCTGCCTTAATTTCCAAACAGCAACACAGTCTGATGACAAGCTGTGAGCAACTGTGGTTAACACTAAATGTATCACAATTAATGACATCACCAGGGGCCCTCCCTAGGTCTCAGGTTTTGGCCCAGAAATCTCAGGGCCTGGGATGATCCTGAACCTTAGTCCTAATTATCTGGAACAAAAGTTTTTAATGTTACAGCTTGCATTCAGTTTCAATGCACAAGTGCAACCGTTAGAGTGGGGTTTTTCTTTTTCCAAAAAGCTATATACACATTTTATATAAAAACATGTTGACCTTTCTTCCTAAACAAACGAATATTTTTAACAACCACTGGGTCACTTTCACAGTCACATTCAGGTCAATGCAGAGATTTTTCACCTTTGAATTGTGAGTAGGTACAGCTTTGAAAACAATATAAACAACCCTCCAAACACACAAATCATATTAAACGCCATATGCACCAACCAAATGGAGGTGTATTCCCCCTTAAACTCACTTACACACAGAGATATACACACACAGAGACAGATACACACAGACTCACACATGCATGCGTTTGACTCCTGAGAACAGGAGAAGATGGTTCTTGAAGTATTGTCTTTAATCCAATTTATTTGGGATTTAATCTCATAAACAAGGCTGGCCTGCTTATTCCCAATTATACCAGCCCATGTAATCAGAGTCCTCATTAACAAAGGCTGCCTAAATTGTCTATGAGAGGATGGAAATCTGAAATGCAAATTCAGCAAATCAAAACGTTAAATGAGCTCTGCCCAAGATGCTCTGAGCCCCTGCCAGGGTGGTGCATGCTGGCCGACACCTGCCCCGAATTCTCCCTCCAGCAGAACATTTCATTCTGTTCCAGTCTTTGCCTCCTAATTGACCTGCTTATGATCTCTGCTACAATTAACATATGCTTATTAGTAATGGCTGGTTAAAGATTTCAAACTGCTGCAGTTTACAAAGTCTAATAGAGATGGCACACCACAGGAAAGGCGAGCCCATGTCTTTCCCCACACGGGCAGTCTTTCTCTCTCCCTATTTCTCAATTGCTTGGTTTCATGCCCTGGAAATGAGATAATTTTTCACACCATTGGAAAATCCACTCTAATTGAAATGGGAAATTGGCATGTAAAAATAGCTTAGGGCTCCTGATGTGCTGACAGAGAATCAGTTAGCAGGTTTGATTTCCGTTTCCTTCAGTAACATGCTCGGTAACCATTGGAATCAAGCAAAGCCAAATGAATTGGGGCAGGGGGAGAAGTACAGCAAAATAATAGACAGATTTACCCTTACTGATTCAAGCAAAGTTGACTGTGAGTTAGAGAAAACAGATAGTGCTCCCTCCCCATTAAACAATGTTGAAATTAAAATACTTTAGTTTAAATTCAGTTATTAAAGTTCTGTGTTGTTCAGAGTCTTGTAGATCTTGGAAAAGTTATTTTCCAGAATACCCCAGCCAGCAGGGTCACTAGCTCTGCTGGCTAGGAATTCTGAGAGCTGTAGATCAAATAAATAACTTTTCCAAGCTTTATTCTCTTTTAGCTACACTTCCATAATTAGTCCCAACCTCAGGGCATATCTCAGACCACTTAAATGAATGAAATTGCTTAGAAGTTATAAAAAGGTAATTTACAAAAGCAAAGAAAGTGATGAGTGTGTGATTACATGTCCTTTTTTTGTAGGAATTCTGGTATCCCTGGATGTTGTTGCTGTTGGTGATGTATGCCTTCAAGTTGTTTTTTATTTATGGGATCCCTAAGGCAACCCTATCATGGGGTTTTCTTGGCAGAATTTGTTCAGAGGAGGTTTGCCATTGCCTTCCCCTGAGGCTGAGCGCATGTGACTTGCCCAAGATCACCCAGTTGGTTTCATGGCCGAGTAGCAAATCGAACCCTGATCTCCAGAATCTCAGTTCAATGTGCAAACCACTATTCAACACTTCCTCTCCCATCTCTTTATTATAGAATAATAGAATTTTAGATGTCAAACATACCTTGAAGGTAATCCAATACTTAAAAGTGGTATGGCATTTTCAGGTACTTAGAGGTCTCATCTATTTATAATCTTCACATCAACCCTGTAAAGTTATTCATTATTATTCACCTCCCCAACACAGATGGATGGTAATAATACCATTACTGAAGTAATAGTGCCACTCTATTTTGCTTTGATCAGACTTGGCCTGGAATAGTGAGTCCAGTTCTGAGTTCAAAAAGGATGTTGAGAAGCTGGAGCGTGTCCAGAGGAGGACAACCAAGGAAAGGTCTGGAAACTATGCCCTATGAAGAGTGACTTAGGGCCGCTGCAGATTGGCAGTTTAGGCCAGCCTGGGGGTGGAGTTGGGATGGGGCAACTGCATGCCGGCTGCCCCGACTCTGCCCCGACTCCACCCTGACACCATGCACCCATCCGCATGGCGTGCAGCATCTTGGCACAGAGTGTGCACACACTGCGTCCAAAGGGTGCACAAGAGCTGCAGCGGTGGCTCAAAGGGTGGCCTTTTGCCGCCCCCAAAAGGAGCGGCATTTTGCCGATCTTTTGGGGGCAGCAAAAAGGAGGATCGGGGCTGCCGCTCCCGGGACAGCCCAGAGCCACCCCTTCTTGTCCGTCTGCATCAGCCCATAGGGAACCAGGGAAAAGGACTGGGATGCAAACCACGGGAGGCGGGGGAAATTCCACCTCAACATTAAGAAGAACTTCATGACAGTAAATACTGTTTGACAATGGAACACATTCCCTTGGAATGTAGTGGAATCTCCTTCTTTGCAGTTTTTAAAACAGAGGCTGTCTCCAACTTACTCCTGATTGGCTGTTGCTAGCTGGGCATAATTCTGACTGCTCTCCACAGATGGCTCTTGTGGTCTCTTCCAACTCTATGATTCTATAGTGTGAGGCACAGGCTGACACAGAGCAGGTTACCTAAGGCTATCTGCTGAGTACATGGCATGAGTGAGATTTCAGTCTTTTTCATCGTGTAGGTGCAGTAACCATATAAAATGTAAATTGGATGCATTTTAATTCACAAATTTACTCAACTCAGCTGTATCCCACATTTGTTTGAAGGCAGTCAGGATAGCATAAATGCATATTTTGCAACAACTTTTCAAGGTAGGCTAGGCTAAACAATTGGAAATTGGGTGATTTTACTATGGTCCAAAACACACTGCAGAAATAATCCAGTTTGAGACTGCTTTACCTGCCCTGGCTCAATGCTGAGAACTGTAGTTTTGTGAGACATTTAGCCTTCTCTGTCAGAGAGCTCTGATGCCACAATAAACTACAATTCCCATGATTTGCTAGCAGTGAACCAGGGCAACTAAAGCAGTCTCAAACTGGATTATTTCAGCCATGTGTTTTGGACCTAAAATGGTCATAGTGATACTTTCTCTGAAGATACAACCAGAAGTTGTATTTGTTTAGAGACAGTACTCTTTCTTTGATTAGAGCAGGGGTGGGAAACTATGGGTACAAAGATATTGTTGGATATCCATTACAGCCAATGGTGAGGATTGAGGAGAATTATAATCCAACAACATCTGGAAAGTTCCAAAACTCTGATTTAGGATCTATCACATAAGGCTAGCAGAGTGGATAAAAGTATTTTTGGGTGGTACTTCTCACATGACGTTGTGTCTATTCTGCATTCCATCCATTCCTTTTCACCTCCTTTGCATTGATGGATGCAAAACCCATTCACGCCTGCCAATCACACTGCTGTTCCATTATGGAATTCTGTGTGATAAGTGTCTCCCATTGCAGTTCCACTTCTGAAGTGGTGTGAGTGGGCGTGATTCTGCTCCTCCCTCCCTCTCTGCATTGTTATTCTTAAGCTGACTCTCTATTTCTTTTCTTTTTTTCTTTCATTGCATTGCCATAATTGTGTGATTGTGGTAAAAATAAAAATAAAACACCCAAAAGACACAATGGATAGGTCAGGGGGCAGGAAGGCCAGGCTATGGAGGCTGTGCAGAAGAGACACTGTGAGACCATAGATTGCCAAAGCAGCTCCTTAGTGCTATTACAGAGAAGTGTGATAATGAACACTCCCAAAAGAGTATCAGGGGCATCACTAGGAGGTGCAGGGGGTGCAGACCACACTGGATGAGAACTCAGAGGAGGACAGGAATGGGAGGTAGGGCACTCTGCTCCTCCCACTGGTGTGTGTGTGGTATTGCTGCTGCCCAGCAGCCCCTTCTGGGTTTGATAGGGCTACTGGCCAGGGTAGAAAGGGGGGTGATGGTGGCGGGGACAACCATAGACTCCTTTCATTCTGAGGAAAGGGTGAACTCTGTGGCTGCCACTCCTGTTGATGCTGCCAGCATCTCCATTTCCCAGCCTGGTCAGCAGCCCTGTCAGACTTGGAATGTGCAGCCAATTGGCAGGCGCATCTTACCTCTGCCAGCAGCACAGCAATTGGATTGCAGTGGTGCTCTGGCTGCTGGAGAAAGGTGGCTGTGGGGTGTGCCAGGCAGCAGCTCAGCCAAGACAGGGAGAATGACAAGGCAATCCAGAGGGGAAGGGTGAACAGTGAGCACCCCTCCCTCCTTCTCTGTTGCTGCATCTTCCACTCCCCCTCCTGCTCTCTTCTCACCTGACACTGCCTGCAGGGGGAGTCCAAGGTGGTGGTGTCCTCACCTGGGGTGTCACTCGGTATGGGGAGAACTTCTGGGGGTGCAGCTTCTGGGGCCAGGGCTTCTAGGGCAGGGCCAAAAGGGCACTCCCCCACCATGCTGCCACAGCGCTTAGGATGGCACTGCAGCAGTGAGGTGGGGTGTGTGCTTGGCCCTCTCAGCAGCCCCTTGGCGTTCAACGTGCCACATGGCCATTGCCACGTGGGTCCCAGAAAGCAGCGACCCCCAAGGTGTAGTGTCACCCAGTGCGGTCCGCACCACTGCACCCCCTAATGATGCCACTGGTCCAGGGCAACAGGCTGTGTGGAATTGCTGGGTGGAGCTGCTGGCAGAGGGATCCTCTTTATCTTCCACAATGCTCCTTTCCCTCTTCTGCAGTGCTGGTGGGTCCCCAGGGCCCCCTCCTGCCTCTTTCTTCACTCCATGGGCAGAGGGAGGCAACTAAGACCAGATGCCTCCCTCTGCCAGCAGCTCCCACTCAGAGTTGTGGGGTGGCTGCCTGCCTGGCAGTGACAACATGAATTACCACACTGAGTGACACCAAGTCTAGTGATGCGTATGACTGATTTCAGTGACTTTATTCTAATTATCCCTTATTCTGGACCTAACCTATCATCTCAACCTTTTCAGATCTAGTTGTCATCTGTAGTCAAAATATGAATTTAAAGACCCATATTATTATGGCTACCAATATTTTATCATGTGTGGGAGCATTAAGGAGGAGCCTACATTACAGCAGACCACAGTCCTGGCGTGGATGCCAACCAGATGGGGTCTTTTCATACTATACAATCATAGCAGTATGACTACATAAATATAGTGCTATTATTATACAATTATAACACTGTCCAACCATTATGGTTCCATTTGGAGATTTTAAACTTAGGAAGGGGTATTTAAGCTTTCTCCCCAAGAGTTCTAGTGCCTAACCAAACTACAAACTCTGGACAGTTAGAGTAGAATCACAGTGTTACAATTATGTAGGGTGAAAGGCCCCAGTTGAACATCAGTGGTTTAGATACCTCCAAAAATATATATTTGACAGGAAGAAAAAGGTATTTGATAGTGATCTAGGCATGAAAACAGTTAAAACACATACCTTGCTCTCTCTTTTCTTAGCTCAGCCTTACTTAGGTGTAGAAAATAATAAAGTGTTTTTTCAGGAAAACTGCAATGCCAGGATAAAAAGAGAAAAGGTGCAGGATCTGCAATCTACAGCACACACCTTGAGGCAAGCACAAAGGGGCCTTTAAATGAAAATGAATTTGTGCTTACCTTTGGAATGGAAAAATAGTAGCATCAAGAAACATTAGAAACGTGCACATCACAGATCAACATAGATTGGCATTTGAATTTAATTTTCACCTAAATTGTGCTTTCTGTTGAACAAAAGGAAATTTTTTGCATTGACTGAGAGGAACAAAATCAGATTTGGAATTGTAAACTCTACATCAAAATAAGTGGTTTCATTTACTTCAAAGGGAATGTCCTTAAAACGCATGAAAAGTATCTGAATTAGCATCCATATTTACTTCTTAACAGAAAATAAAAATTGCTGACCAGGAAAAAACACATAATTACCAAGACAAAATTCTCCCCTGGAAGCAGTCTCATTGAAGTGAAAGCAAGTTTCAGAAAAATATCTAAGGGTACAATTATGGGTACATAATTTTTCTTCACATATTCACTGTTAATGCATTTATTCAGGTCAGCTGAACAATACCTGCAAAACAGCAAAATGTTTTAAGATGTAGCCTTGAATATATTTTTAAAATGCTTTTGACATTCCATAATGCCAAACATTCAATAAGAGAAAATGCTTTTCCCCAAGGACAACATGTAAGGGCAACAATCCAACTGCTGCAACCAAGTCACATACAAAGAAATGGTTCTTCCATATGTTACAAGGCCTGCTAACTTGTTCCATAGACTTTAATGGAACCTATGATAAAACTGTATGCTACTTTATAATCTGCAACATGTAGCTGTAAATCTACTTTTAATTTACTCACCAGTAAACATGTGGAAAACCAGTGTAGACTTCCCAGACCTCTGGTCCCTGCCAAAAGTCTCTAGGAATTATAGTTGCCAAGTCAAGACTATCCCAGGGCCTGAGATTTTCGGGCCAAGACCCAAGACTTGGGGACTTTTGGTATCACAAATGGTGAGCTCTGATGATGTTACACAGTTGATCGTTAAAGGGGCAGCCCCTGGTGATGTCATTAAACATGATACATTAAGCATGAAACCATGGTTGCCCAAAGTATGCCTTTCAAATTTTTAAAAAAGTCCTGTGTATAGCAAAGGAGGAAAATACATGCACACTCTTTTCAAGGCAGTTCTCTTGCCCTGCCATTCCTTTCCTTTCAAGCTTATGGTAACCCTAAAGTGAACCTATCATGGGCTTTCTTGGTAATATTTGTTCAGAGTGGATTTGCCTTTGCTTTCCTCTGAGGCTGAGAGAACGTGATTTGCCCAAGGTCACCCAGTAGGTTTCTATGGCCAAGCAGGGATTTAAACCCAGGTCCCCAGAGTCATAGTCCAACAGTCAAGCCACTGCACCATGCTTGCTCTCAGTGACAGAGTAATTTTATAGTATTTATACAATTCTATCACTGAACAGGGAACTCAGTGCATACATTCCTTTGCATATGCAGAAAATAGGTTACAGATCAGGTTTGATCCAGATTTGATTATTCCTGAAATAAACCTATTTAAATCATTGAGATCTACATTGGTCATGAATTGAGATGTGAAGGCCCGGGGGGGGGGGGGAACGGAAAAATTAACACACACACCTTTTTTTCCCCGAAGCCTTTTTCGCTTTTTCCTGAAAAATTGAAAAAGTTTAAAAAGGAAGAAAATCAATTATGCAATGTTTTATTTTAGCATGATAAAGAAAATATTTAAGACAAGGTGTTCATATATTTTCCAAATCATTTCTAAGAACTATGTACACTATCAGATTATTCTAATTTCTGTACACTGAATGAGGACAAGTCAGTCCTAAATTACAAACTGAACTCTCCAATGGAAGAGCAAGATGCATTTCTTCCTTTAGGAGGCACTGACACTCACACTAAATCAAACACTTATTCTAAATCAAGAAATAAACTGATGTGTTAAAGGGTAGAAAAGTTTCTTTTAATCCAGGTACACCTTCAGGTTTTAGAAGTCCATGGTAACTGTAATGATGATAAACATAACAAAGCAGAAGCAGAGACTGAAACTGATACTGATAACCATAACTACATCTGCACTGCAGAAATAATCCAGTTTGACACCACTTTAACTACCATGGCTCAATGCTAGGGAATTTTAAGAATTGTAGTTTTATGAGACATTTAGTCTTCTCTGTCAGAGCACCCTGGTGCCACAACAAATAACAATTCCCAGAATTCCCTAGCATTGAACCATGACAGTTAAAGTGGTGTCAACTGGATTATTTCTGCAATGCGGATATAGCTCAGAACTCAGAAAATGAATTTGATTAAATTTCATGCCTATTTATTGATTCTTGGGGGGAAGCAGACGGGTGGCCCTGGGCCGCCCCCGGAAGCAGAGGATTGAGGCCAAGGCTGCCGGACACCTCAGCCCTGATCCTCCCTTTTGCCACCTGCAAAAGGAGTGCTAAAATAGCGCTCCTTATGCAAGCCACGAAAGGGGCGCCACAAGAGGCATGGCGTGCCTCTTTGGCGTCTCTTCCAGCTCAGCGTGTATGGACACTGAGCCAGGAGGACGTAATCGGAGTGCCCATCATGTGGAGTGATGGGTGCTCCGATTACATCCTCAGGAAGGGGTTGGGGCGCCCAGCGTGAGGCTGCCCCTCCCCTTCCTTGCCTCCAAGATGGCGCAAAGCGCCGTCTGCAGAGGGGGTAAGTCTCTCCTCCCTTCCACACACTCCCCCCCCCAATTCTTTCTATGGGAATGGGTGCTTTATGTCTATTTGATATTGTGGAGAAGGAATCTAAATATTTTTCTTTGTTATTAGTGCTGATGTTTTTTTTCTGTTGTTTTATTTATTTATTTATTTATTTATTTATTCATTTACTTCCTCCACATAAACTAGCAAAACCAAAGAGGTTTCATACAGTTCAGGACATTGTTACTCAATTTGTTACAAATAAAACTTTAAAAATAAAGGTAAATTCCATTTGTAATAATTGTTTGAATACACAGTATTTTAATATACCAGTTGTGATAATTTTATGCCAAAACAAATTGTACATAGTCATATTTTATGTTCCTAAAGTAACAAAGTCACTTTCAATCTGTAAAAAGAGCCAATGTTGCATTTTTTTTCAATTTTTCCAAAAAATTCCATTTTTTTCGGGGGGGGGGGATAGGAAAAACCCATTTTTCCCCATGGCTTCAAAATTTCCAGAAATTTTACATCTCTAGGCATGACCAGTTTAGGAACCATTGGTTGTAATGGTTGTCTGGCCATATCTGTATCCAAACCTTTGAACAGTGTAAAAATATAAAACATTCAGGAAACTCATCCAAGTTAACCATAGCAGGACTGAACTACAGATTATCCACCTACAGCCGTTAGTTGTAGTAGTTGCAGGAAAGGTAAGTTTGGATTTCTTGGTCTATTCTTGCTGTATATGACAATATATTGGCAAAGAATATTGATTCCCAGATACATTCCCCTGGTCTGAACTATGATGCTGTAATGAAGGAAACTTTGGGTAACCAAATGTGGATTTGTGTGAGGAAAGTCTATGAGCTCCGTTCTGGTAAAACTAAGTTAGAGAAGAGGGGCCAATCACAAGTGCACCTTGAGGGCACATGTGCATCTATGTGATGTACCTGTTAGAGAGAAATGTGTACTTTTATTTCATAATGTTTCAATCATTATCATTCTCTGTGTCATCTACCCTTAGGCCTATTTACTTTGTTGCAAAATCAAATATCCATGGAAAGAGTTTCCTCTTGGAACAGTCTCATTGAAAGGTTGCTCTGGAAACAAAGGGAACTCATAAAAGTTTGACATCAAAGCAGAGAAGCAAAGACCCAGATCAGTCCCTTCCAAGTTGCTCTAATTACTTGTTGGTTTGAATTCTTTTAACCTTAGAAGTAACTAGGCTCTCATACCTTAGTCATGAACCAAAATAAATGGTTTCAATGTTGTTACCTAAATACTGTAATTCTTCAATCCTGAACACTAATAAAAAAACAAGCAATAGTTTTGCAAACATCTAAAAGAACGAGGTTTCAGTTAAAAAAAGTTGGGTAATGTAAACTTTGCTGGCTCTTTAGCACTATCTCTCATTGAATTAAATAATGCAATAACAAATAACAATTATGGGTGGAACGTTGATGCTGAAATTACAACTTCAGTCAATCCACTGTTGTTGTTTTTTTAAAAAAATGAGTTAAACCTTTTCATTGGAAAATTCCCAACTTAATGGATAATGCAATTGATTTTAATTAGCTAGTTCCCATCTCTGAATTAGATGCAGACTTCTGCCTCTGTTTTACAGTGTGGGGAGGGAGGAATCACATTTTGAACTAAAACACCTCTTAGCAGGTCAGGCTCTTAGGACATTACTGAACACAGTACCATTTTCGCAGCTTTCACACTCTTAATAAAAACTGGAAATTTACCGCTTTCCAGACAGCCATCACTACACCTCTCTCAGTCATGCAACTGGGTCTGCTGATCCCATCATGCTCTCTTCCTGAACTCTCCCATAATCCTTTCTCTCTGCCTAATGCACTACCCGGCACACCTTTAGGTCTTGTTTTGTTTTGTTTCCCCTGTTCCATGCAATTCTGGACCTCTGCAGCTCTGAACTCTTCAAAAGTTAAAAGAAAGAAAGAAAGTAATTAGACTAAATTTTAAAAGGTAATTGTGGTGTTTTGGTATAGCAAGGGGGAGGGGGAAGGGCACACTGACATCACAAGAGTGGCCATCACACAACAGCCCCAGGAGCAACATTTGCACCTGGAAACTTGTGTGATTGCCAGGGCATTCATGGGTTTCCCACATGAATGAAAAGGGACAAGTGGGGGACGGGGCAGCGATGGATACAGGATCATGTGATGAGTTTTGCCAAAGCCACTTCCTTCCCAGTGTACTTGCAATTTAAATGCTACATGCAGTAATCTCCCTAATAAGAATGGCAATCTCAGTCCCACCCCAGGTGATATCATCATGCCTTTCCCACATTATTTTCCTGGAATGCCAATTAACTGGCTGCTGGTTTGCTTCCTAGGAAATATTCTGCATCTACAATCTTCGCTAGAAATCTGCTTCTCTTAGACACACAAGCAAAGAGTCAATGTAAGAGGCAAAAGAATGCAGTCTACTCCTACTGGTGAGAAACTCTGTGTGTGTGTGTGTGTGTGTGTGTGTGTAGAGGTTAAATGTGTTTCTCTCCACTGGTGTCTGAGATGACATACAACTGACCTCATAAATGTCTTATAAGGCCAAACAAACTATGCTCTCTAGCAAAAACTGCCATCACTCCTATCCTTCTTGTCCCTGAGGCTGCGCTAGGGACTTGCCATAAAACATCAGTATTGATATTTTGTGGCATTCAAATTGTGAAGGACCTCCTCTAAGCAAAAGGAGTGAGAATATTAAGGCAATCTGTCCGTGTCAGTGCTAATTACAACAATATAAACTAAATTTACAACATGTGCCAACATGTGATATGAATTTGCAACAAGCACCAAAAACCTTTCTGTGGCATTATCATGCAGACGTGTCAGGATTCTGCATAGTATTTTGTAAATGATAGTAGTCTTAAAAGGAAATATGTGGGAAATAGGGAAAAGCTTCCATGGGGTTTCTGTATCACTTACATAGTGGAATCTTACCTTCTGTATAGTCCATGCTCCTTTGTATTAAAGATTTGATATGAGTACAGCTATTCCTTTGACTAAACTATTAAGAATCGAGGGTGTTCTGTGGTTCTAAACACATGAAACAGCAATACACCCCACTAGATGCTTTCAAACTCAACAGTCAATTAAGAAAACCCTCTGAAACACAGAACAACACTCTTTGACCCTCACTCTGTCTGTGCATGTGTATGGATGTGCGTGTGCGCTTTCAGGTTACCTGTTGACTTCTGTTGACCCCATTAATTTCATAGGACTTTCTTATACAAGGAATACTCAGAGGTGGTTTTGCCAGTTCCTTCTCTTGAAATATAGCCTATACCTCCTAGTATTCATTGTTAGTCTCCCATTCAGGTACCAACCTAGGCTGACCCTGTTTAACTTCCAAGCTCAGACATGATCTGGTGCCTTTAGAATATTATTAGGATAGTATTAGGTATTTAGGCCTTTGACATTCATTAATGGAGTATAATAACTTAAATGAACAGTTGCTTACAGGTATACTCATGAAATAGGAATGGGCAACTGCATAGGATCCAGGGGACATTTCCCCAATGGAAGCTCCCCCACAAGCCACACATTCTGCCCCTACAGCATGCCCAAATACCAATTTTCCTTTGCAATACCTCTCAAAATGGCAACTGAGAGTGATTTTGTGTCTCATTCTACTGCCATTTTGAGATGGATTGCTGAGGAAAAGAGAGGTATTTGTGGTAGTACAAGGTTTGGGGAAGCTTGTGAGGATATTATTGTGTGTGTTTTCATGCATTTGATGGGATTTCTCTGTGGTCTGGTGCAAAGGTTGCTTAAAAACTGAAAGATTTTAAATTCAGGGTTTGGGGCTTTGGAAACTGGTGTGTTTGTGTGTGGGGTTTCAGGGGGCTACAAAAGTAAGGTTAAGGGACTTTATGCAAGTGACAAGCTGCAATATGCCCACCTCTGCCATATAGGCACAGAATTGCCCTGGCCTCTGGATAATTAATTTGTGTTTTTTGGGTTTTGTCCCTAAGGTGGAGAACATTTTCTTCCTTTCACATTTTTTTCTTAAGTGTAAGATCTCTTGGGCTTTATGGGGCTTTTTAAAAGAACATACAGTGGGCCCTTGGTTTCCACTGGGGTTTGAATGCTCCCAAGTCCCATGATACACAATGGTGTAGAAAAATGGTGGCCCCTGTGGTGCTGAAGAAGAGTGCTGAGAATACCATGGATTGTCAAGAAAACAAACAATTGGGTTCTAGAGCAGATCAAACTAAACTCTCCCTGGAAGCCAGGATGACTAAACTGAGGGTATTGTACTTTGGCCACATCATGAGAGGGCATGAATCAATGGAAAAGACAATGATGCTAGGAAAGGTAGAGAGCAGTAGAAAGAGAGGAAGACCACATGCCAGATGGTTAGACTCAAACAAAGAGGCCACAGGCCTAAGCCTGCAGAGTTGTGGAGGACAGAGGGTCTTGGAGATGTCCCATCCACAAGGCTACTATGAGTCGAGGTGAACTTGAGGGCAGTTAACAAAACAATATAGAACAGCAAAATTAAGGTTTGCTTTTTTGAATTTATTTATTATTTATTTGGAGGGGTGGGGTATTTTTAAGCCATGAATGGTTTTGAATCCATGGATGCAGAATCTGTGACTAGAGAGGGCTGACTGTACTGCAAACAGCCCCAGAATTAGCATTTTTAATTTTTTTTAAATGGCAATACTGACACAATATTTCTCAAATCAGATGCTACAAACATACACTCAGAAAGCCTTCAATGCAGGAATTGCTTGCCTAGAAAGAAAAGACCTACAAAGATTCCTTACTCCAAATGTCAGTGCAGTAGTCACTGAACTTTGCTGTCTTTAAGAAGCTTTGGTACAAGACACAAAAACTAACTGCTCCCAGAGATACACCCTTAAGTTATTTTTTAAAATATATTAACAATTTAAAAATAATAATAGATATAAATACACAGATGCAGAATTAACTCTTCCATTCTTTTCTGTAAACTTAAATTGAAATTCGTTCAAAGAGACAAGGGCTTAATTCCTGATGCTTGGGAAAAAGCAGTTCCCTTTCTTACCAGTTCTCACTTTCTAATCTAAACTAAGCCTTTGCAATTACAGCTTCCTCCTTAAAGACTCCTCACCCCCTGGGCTCAAACAATTAGTCCATAGGAGTTACACAAACATGGAGGTGTTCTGGATGTGCCTCTTAAAGATGTAATGTGCAACATGTAGAGGCCTTCCATTTCATTAAGGGGAATGTACATGTATAGGAGATGATTTCTTGAAACTACTAAAGTGAAAGGAGAAAGGAAAGTGATATACCTCAGTGCTTGGCATACAGAAGAATCCTTGCCTGGGCCTGCAAGGCCATGATCAGCCATCCAGGCTGCCATCTTCAGGCACCAATTGGGTTCCCAAGAGTATAGGCAGAGATGGCTGGTTGCTCTGATGTCAGTGGAGCAGTGAACCATGCCAGTTTTTATTTCAAATATTTAAGGAGTTATCCAAGGTGCTTAACTTTAGTCCCACAATAGTTTCAGCACCTTGGATAGCGCCTTTGAAATTCAGATTAAAATTTGAAGTGAATTCACTATTCACACCCACATCAGGTCAACCAGATGCCACTAAATACAACATGTGAGTACAGCTGTCCCTGGATGCAATGTACTCATCCAATATCTTTCACACACTTTGTGGCGTTTCCTAGCAGCAACACTGTAATAGTCTGAAATCCAAGCAGCCTCTTTCTGGTGCCAGGCAGCCACCATCTTATTTCTGCCACAGTGCTATGGTTACAAAATACGACAGCCACTACATGGCAAATAGCTCTGAGTGGTCCAATGGTCCTATGTCTGTGCCACTGAAGACCAGCTAATTCTCAGGGAAAGCTAGCAGGTGTCACAATGGCAAAAGTTGTGGCAAGGGGAGTGCTCTTAGGAATAGCTCAACCACTGTCCCTTAAAACCTGGGGCTAGCCACGAGAAAGAAAGTTCTCTGCCTTGTAGCAGCATATGTCTGCCTCCATTTATGTTCTGCTTGTCAATCTACAAATAAAGCCACTATTATGAAGGCGCTTTTACATCTTCACCACTCTCTCTACCAAAGGAAAGGAAAGGTAGTATCAGTGCCCTCAGAAAGCCTCACTGCTCAAGGAAGTAAGAAAGACATAACACGTTTATTTCCTCTTATGTTATACATTCTTAACTGAGCAAACTCATAAAAGCCTGAGGAAAAAAAGAAAGAAACCCCCTGAAATGGAGCAATGTGAGTTTACAACTGTGATACAATTGAAAACGATGCCTCTGGTTTTGTGAGCAGGCAGCAATTTCCATCTGAATGTGGACAACAAAACATATTTGAAAGAAACCTTCAGCTGGGGGCTGTGTGAACTTTGCACTAAAAAAAAGCTACAGTTGTACTCTTAGAGCATCTGAGTTGTAACCTACATAAATAATGAAAATTGAACTGTGTGCATGTGTGCACATGCATGCATGCATATGTGTGTGTGTTTGAATAGCAAAGCTGGAGACCACATTGAAACTGGGCTACCAAGAGACATAGGACCTTATCCCACGCTGCTGTAAAAGTGGCAAGAAAGCGATATAAGCATCATCCCACTACTATAGCGCTAGCAATCCCCAGAGATGGCAATGGCCAGCACACGCAACTGGCATCATCGCGCTATTGACGATATCGCGATGATGCCCCCCCACGGAAAGCGCATTTGCAGAGCACACTACAGCATGGTATAGTGGGATGATTCCGGCAAGCATATTCTTGCACATGCACTAACTTTTTGCTTTGGCGTCAACACATCACCAAAAGTACTACAAAACATGTTATCATTCACCCCTATGCTCTGCCTGCACCCAACAAGCCTGCACCCTACAACCCAGCACCCACACGACAGGAAAATGTCCACCGGCTGTGTTTGTGTCCCTATGCAAAAAGAAAACACGTCATAGGATGCTGCCAGAAAGAACGATGGGAAATAGCGCTAGGAACGATGGGTTATGAAGTGGAAATGCTCACGGGGAGGGAATTGCTGACCATACCTACAGCGCTAGCGCTTTCATAGCGCTAAGAATCAGCTCGTGCTATGGCAATGCCTGGTGAAACCGACATTCAAAAGAACGTGAATGATGCTGCATTCCGAGCGGTCTCTTGCCGGATTCTTAGCGGCGTCGTGGGATCAGTCGGAAAAATTTAGCGCTATAGCGCCGGATTCTTAGTGGCTTCTTAGCGACGTCGTGGGATCAGTCGGAAAAATTTAGCGCTATAGTGCCGGATTCTTGGTGGATTCTTGCTGCTTTTGGCCCCGTGGGATAACGTCCCATAGATGCTTCTGCTGATTTGGAGGAGCCCACAACTGAGCAGAAAACTAAGAAGTTATTTGGAAGTAAATGGAGAGAAGGACCCAGTCCTTCCAAATAAAAAAAAGTGCAAGTGTGACATTCCCCAGTAAGGGCAGGATATTAGCAATGGTTGAAAGTATTGAAATCAGAGAGGATGGGATTGGTTTCAGAAGAGTTTATTTCCCCATTTGACAAGGATAATAAGAGGAAGGAAATTGACCCTTCCCTCTTCAACAAAGGAAAGGGTGAAACTCTCCTGAGAGGAGAGGAACATGTCTTTCTCCACCATACAGTTCAGACTGAAGCCTAGCTGAACATTAAAGACTGTATGGTATTGTTACTGCAAGCAGAGTAAATGGAATCAATTGTTAGTCACCATCTAAATCCCATTGACTCAAATGTTGCTCTATAGTGGGAGTGTAAATTGACCTGATTTATACCTGCATAAATCAGGCCAATTTACACTCCTCAAAGAGGGACATAGCTACCTTTGGACTGATGGGTCAAAGCCCTGGTTCTCCAGGCAATTGAGACCTTCTGCTCCTGCCTCTTCTGCTTCCAGTCCCTGTCCTGAGAGACAAAATGATGGTGCCTGTGCTCAGGGGCCCCATTTGTACTTTTTGACTGTTGGCCCCCGGCAGTAAGTGATGTCCCTGACCCAAATGAAAAGCCCTTCTTTAGCAACACCGACCTTATCTCTTCCACTTCGGTGGAAGATTGTTCCAGTTTTAATCTGACTGAGAATTAGGGATTGTGCTAACCAGGGTTGTCCAATGAAGCTGAATGTTGGGAAATACAGGAAAGAGAAAATAAAGTACATCTTCACACAACACGTAGCACATCTGCTGACTTCCTGCTAGTGCTAGATATAATGATAACCATTAATATGGATGGCTTGAGATGAGGTTTCCACAAATTCACCAAGGATAACACTGTCAATGGCTATCATTCTTGATGACCATATATTTCCCCTAGAATAAGAGGTGGTATGCTTGGGAGCATATATATCACAGCACTGTTCCACTCAATATGGGGGGAATGGCAGTGTACAAATAAAATTAACAACAACAACAATAATTTTTATCATCATCATCCGCTCACATGCATCAAGCAAACAGTTGGACACTGCTGAATTAAACAGGATCTCAGTCTGATCCAGCAGACTTCTTTTTATGTTCTTCTGTTTCAGACAAGTTGATACACAAACAGACAGTCTTTAAGAACATGCATCTGCAAGCTGTGAAGGGCTTTAAAGGTTAAAACAAAAACAAGCAAACAAGCAAACAAACCATGCACTTTGGAATTTGAGTAGTAGCCAAGGCTGACCTCACAAAAATAGTGAGATGTCTGTTTTTCTAAGATTATATTATAGGCTGCCATTAAAGCAGGGGTCAGAAATATATGGCTGATGGGGTACAGGGACATTTTTATGGTTACCAAGGCCACTCAAAGTCCAAATTTTCCTAGGAATACCCCCCTCAAATGCTGTTTGGGGAAATGAGAGCTGCACTTACACTGCATAATAAGTGGTTTGACACCACTTTAACTGACAAGGCTCAATGTTGTGGAATTCTGGGATATTACTCATAAATTGTAATTCCTACATATCACTGAATGTAATGGTAATAGCTGTGTCATAAACAACTGGCACAATTAAAATTATAGTTTTAAATTACAATATCATATGCACAGCCTAAATTTGTTTAAATATATATAGTTTCATATGCTTAAAGTGAAAATTTAGTAATATGCAATGCTTTTAAAGAAAAAATTAAAAATATTTTTAAATTTCTTTTTGAAATTTGAAATTTTAATTTTTAAAAAAACCTAAGGCCTCTCCTTTCTCCTCCCACTGAGTCTCACCCCACTCACACCATTTCTTCAGCATTTTAATGGGACAGATGTGAATGCTACAGCAACACTCACTTGTTTGTTTCTATCCCAAAGCAAATGTTTGAGGAGCAGTGGTGTTATCCCCTCTTAGGATGTCATCTGGTGCGGTCTGCAGACCCTGCACACTGCTAGTGATGCTACTGCTCCCATTGCCACTTCCGCTGGTCTCTTTGGGGTGCTGCGGCCCTCAAGGAAATGAGTGGCAGTGGCAGGAACATGGAGGCCTGAGTCCTCCATGCTGCAGCCCTCCCAAGAAATGAGTAGCAGCAGGGTTTTGGTTTTTTTTAACATTCCCCTCAGTTTGTTGGGTGTGTGTGTGTGTTAAAAATGATCCACACTGGGTGTCAGACATGCCAGGTATGTCACTGCCTGTTGCTGCATGTTCAGGTTCACTACACACACATACACACACACACACTTTCCCCAGTGTGTTCAGGGCTGCTGCAGAGAAAATGTTGGTTTGGAGGAATGTGGGAAACATATTATAGTCATGCATGCACAATACATCTCCTAATCCAGGATCTCAGCCAATGATTATGAGGATGCCTAATATTCCTCCTTTCTTTCCTCCCTGCTCCACATGTCCTGATGAGTATCAGTGTCTACACTTTGTAATGTAATTATAAAACTGCAAAATACTCTGGTCACCGCTTCGCCTCATACTTGCCCTTTATAAAACTTAGCAATCATGTAGGGAAATGCATGCTTGCATATTGGGCATAAGGTGCACATCTTCCAAAGCAAAGATTCAGTGTGCTATGGACATTTCCCAATGCATATTATGAGCTGATGTTTGCCATCAGATCTGGCTAATCCTGCCTCATTTATTGGAGGGCTGTTTCAGCTGCAGTGTCAACAACATGATTTGATCAGGTCACCCTTGCCTGGGAAAATGATGTAAAAGGTCTCCAGTGGGCAGGATCATATTAGGCACATTTCAGAGGTTTTCAGACAAGAGCATAATTATTAGTGGAGAAGGAGGAGGAAGGGAGAATTGTCACAGAAATCTGAACAAAACTTAGCTGCTGTGGAGAACCATGTGCAAGAAGAAGCAAAGCTCCTGGCATAGCACCACTTCGAAGCTGCAATTCCATGCCCATGTTACCTGAATATAAACCATATTGAGCTTTGGAGGGCTTACATCTGAGAAGACATGGCTATGACTGCATTGCTAATTATAGTGCCAACTTAAACTTTTCTTTAAATCAGGGTTTCTCATATTTTAATCCCCTATATGCAGAACACACCTGGACCAGCATCCTGTTAGTAACTTAAACATGTGTAACAGCCCTGGTGGCACAGTGGTTAAATGCCTGTACTGCAGCCACTCACTCATAAACCACAAGGTTGCGAGTTCTATACCAGCCAGGGCTGAGGCTCGACTCAGGCCTGCATCCTTCCGAGGTCGCTAAAATGAGTACCCAGCTTGTTGGGGGGCAATCAACTCACAGTTGTAAACCGCTTAGATACCCCATAGTGTGGTATGAAGCGGTATATATAAATGAAGCTGCAGCTTGTAAGTAAGAAAGCCCCTTTTTGGACACAGAGGGCTATTCTCTTTCCCTTGCAATACATCAAAAAACTTCAAACCTTTCAGCATTTGTCAAGCCCTAGGAGGAAATGGTATCTGCTGCTGACTCTTACAGGGAGAGAGGGGAAAGCAATTGAGCCCATGAAGATCCAGGTGCTTTGGGCTCCCAAGGGAAGTAAAATTTAGGTGCACTTCATTTGAAAGCATATATTTATTTCTTTTCCCCCCTCTCCAAGCTGAGACCAGTTGCTTCTTCATGATCTGTATTACCTCCCTCTTCCTCCCCTCCCCTCAGTAAGAAACAACAGCAGAGACTTCTCCCAGGGATTGACAGCTGCCAGGAGGTGGAAAGATGTAGAACTGTGCATGTGGAGCTATGTTCAGATGTAGGAACATAGCCATAGACAGATATATAGAGGCTTTTAATGGAGCCATCTGCACTGCATCCACACTTCGGAAATAATCTAGTTTGACAGTGGTTTAACTGCCATGGCTCAATGCTATGGAATTCTGGAGATTGTAGTTTTGTAAGACATTTAGCTTTCTCTGACAGAGAGCTCTGGAGCCACAACAAACTACAATCCCCAGAATTCTATAGCATTGAGCCATGGCAGTTAAAGTGGTGTCTAACTACACTATTTCTATAGTGTGGATGCAGCCTGTGCTGAACCAATAAATGTGCTTTGGGGCAGAAACCAACAAATGTGATGTTATGTATGACAAGCCAGGATCTGGACAAATGGATGTTCATTTTTCTCTGGAGTAATGATCTTTCCTCCTTACTTCTTATATATTTTTCTAAAAGAAAAGAAAAGAAAAGAATAGAAATAGAAATAGAAATAGAAATAGAAATAGAAATGTTGCTTTTGATGCTTGTCTTGGTTTCTAAACAGGATAGAAATGAAAACTCCCTGCTGGAGACTCAGCCAGAACAGCCAATATAGAACCAATTCCCTGATGTAATATGATGCCCAGTGGTGTCTTGGGGGGGTGGGTGAAGGTGGTGCAGACTCACTGGTGGGTGTCTCCCAGTGGAGCAGTACACTCAGAAGGACTGTCACAGCTACTGGGCAAGCAATAAAGGGTACTTTCCTGCTTACCCAGCAGCTGCACTGGATCTTAAACAGGCCCTCCAGAAACCACAGTGCCACCCCTCTCAGCCATGCTGGACCCTGAAGACCTTTCCACGGGAGCTTCTTTCAGATGTGGCTGCTGAGAGAGCAGCCGTGCTGGACCCTGAATGGGAGTTCTGGGGGGCCATAGCATGCACCGCTCAGCAGCAGTCTGGGCAATGGGAAAACTCAGGGGGAGGGCAAGGTGCAAGGTCACCCAACACCATGTGAGCCAACGACACCACCGATGATCCTATTAGATATGTGGCATGTAATTGGGTGGAGCCAATCACATTCAGGAATCAGGCTCTGAGCCAAAAAAATATTTTTCAAATGTTATTATGAAAATTTGTCCACACTGCTGAAACAGTTCAAACCAGTCCAGAAACTGATACTGGCAAATATTTAGCCAAGCCCTAATTTTAAGGCAGTAGATTCCTGTCGCTCTTGTTTATCGATCAATTCTCGCAAAACTCTTGCCAGTCTTACATTCTAACATAACTTCTCCTCAAGTATTCATCTTATCATGTATTCCTCTAGGTAAGAAACAAACCATTTTAAAACACGTGCCGTGAATCTCTCAGTTATGAGTTCCTGCTGCTACATTTTTAAAAAAACCAAAAAACTTCTGAGCATTTTTCCAAAATGGGGGCAATCACAGCAGCTTTATCTATGCAAACTAATTAAGAAAGTTTAAATCAAGAAATTAGTTGAAACACATTTATCATGCTTTAGCTGAAGTAAATATGCACTCTCTTTCTTCCCTAGCAAAACATATGAAGTAGATTAACACCAACAATTTATGCTTAGAGGATCACTTTATTAAAAACCATTTTAGGTTTAATAAAGACTTTTATATTCATTGTCACAGCAATTATGAAATGCATTGCTCAATGGTTATAAGGCAACTTATAAGGCATTCTGAGCTGTATTTACTTTAAAGTTGGGAGCATTTTTTTCCAAGTGTGTTTTGGAAAGACTGTTATGATCTATTGTAAATTATGAATGCTCCAAGCAATTCTTGCATAAATAGATACTGGCAGGTCTTAAATATGCCTGTACAGCTTCATGACATTTTTGTTAGATGAATACAGTTTAAAGTGTATTTGTGTCTTGTTGGATTCTGGGGTAACATTTGTCTCAATAAAATAACCAAAAAAATCATCTCAGGGGTATGGATATAGCCATAGCACAGACTTTCTTGTCTACTCATTAAAACAAAAAAGCACCACTAGCAATTGTAACCAAACCCAGCTTCTTTGCCAGCACTGAAGTGTCCAATAGCAACACAGCTTTGCACTTCTTACTGACCTGTTCCTCTTGATTTAGAGATCAGAAAATATGAAATTATGCTGCATTCAATTGGTCAGCCCAAACTAGAGTACCGGTAGACTCATTGAACCAATTGTTGAATAGTGAATCAACATGTGGCTAAATCCAGGAGCAGTAAGTGGATCTACCACTGTAGAAATGATGAATCTATTCTGAATGTGCTGCTGTTCCTTCTGCAACTGCTCTCACTAAGACAAGAGCTCAGGTGAGGGCCTTTTCAGTAGTAACACCTAACTGCAAAAGAATTTCCTCAAATAATATTGCCTGGAAGTCTTTTGGTTACCAGCTTAAGGCCTTGGAAATTATATATTTTAGAACTCAATGCATAGTTAATTGTATTTTAATTGTTTTTGCTTTATATTGTATTTTTATGTGTTTATGTATTTATGTATTTGTTTTGTGAGTCACCCACAGAACTTACTTTATGAATTGACTATATTAAAGTATTTTTAAAAAAAAAAAAAATAGCAAGTAGGGCCAAGCATCTACAGAGCTCCTGGGCTGTCCATCTCAGGCAGCTGTGGATTTTTACCCCTTATTAACTGCATCCCCCATTACAAAGGGAAATAACCTACTGTAACCCAAGAGCCAGCCTTCCATCACCTCTCGGTGACCCTGATATCAAATTAATATTAAAATAGATTTTTAGGCAAGTAGCCTAAACGGGGGCTCCCCAACACAGGAAACCAGCTATACCAGGTTGAACCAGATAGCTCAGCATGGGAAAAGCCGAAGGCACTCAGTCATAATGGGAGCTCTCAAAATCTGAATCAGAATAATCCCTAGACTATGGAAAGGTGGTCATAAACTGGATTGAAAGATTACTTGTATATGGCAGACAAAGGGAATTTCCTTCTGGGAATGAAACTCTTTTTGTCAATTCATGCCAATTGTCTGGTTGTTACTGCATATTGTACCCCATTCTTCCCCCCTGGGAAAGCTGTTTATGCCTATTAACTCCTAACATCCTGTCCTTAGGAATCACTTCTGGTATAAATGTAAGTGCCTCGGCACAAGCAAATTGGTCTAGTCTGAAATCAAACAGAACCTCTGCCCAATTTCAACTCAGCACCCTAGTAAGCTGGCCACCCCATGTGCCACTATGGCTACTGAGCCATCTTCAATCCAATATCCCCATGATTGGAGCTACACTTCAGGATAGGTACAGTATTGCCTCTTACACAATTTACACCCCACAATTTGCTACCAATTAGTACCTTTTTCTTCGTTCTCATGTGCATGTGTGAGAGTGTGTGTTTGTGTACTTGTTGATTTCCCTTTTAATTTGGAAACTGCCTCTGGGGTTCTCTGGGCTTGGAACTGTTAAATATAGGTAAGGTCCTCAATTTCTATTACCGAAAGCCTTCTCGCTTCTCACCACTGAGCTAAACTAATTTTCCTATTGAATGCAATTGGTGGGTGCTCCTTCAGGACCCTCTGCAATTACAGTAACACTACTGTGAGAAATAAAGTCATCTTTCATCTCTAGAGACAACTATGTAAATAATGCTGAGGTGCCACATGTTCAGGACATTTTGGCCTAAATCCAGTTGGTGTTCTCAATTAGAGGAATCCTATTTAAGCTCATGTAAGTTATAACATACAAGGTCCCCATTGATTCACTGGGTCTACTCTAGTTGAGGCTAACAACTCTATTTAGACGTCTGTCTTCTCAAGATATATATACATCAGACATAAACATCAGTGTGAAGCTGTCATGATTCAAGCCTCCACTCCTGAACATGGATCCTCAGGGGCGGTAGCAAGTAATTCGGACTGTTATTAGAGTTGTGATAGATCTGTATCACCAGCCATCTCTGGTAAAGGAACTAAAACCAATAAGTAAGATTCTTGATAAGGCTGGGTAACATATGAACCACCAAATGTTGGACTTTGGCTCCTATCTTTCCTCACCACTTGCCATGCTGGCTAGAGCTGATGGGAATTGCATTCCTATAACTTCTGGAGGGCTACATGCTTCCCAGCCTTGCTCTTAACAGCAGGGCAGGGAACCTCTGATGATATCTCTAATCTGCATAAAGATTTATGGGTCAAAGCCCCTAAGCAGTAAAATACACATGTAACAAAAGCAAACATGAAGTGTACAAAATTTCCTACAGAGGAATGATCTTTTGTGAGACCATTATCATATCCAAAATCACCTAGAACCTTGAAAAGTTACGTTTGTGAATTATAACTCCCAGAATACCGGAGCAATACAACCACTGATCATGTAGTCTAAAACAGTAACTTTCCCAAGCTCTAAAATCTCCTAGCCACTGGAAAGCACTACAATATTTCTAGAGGACATCTTTTAAGGGTTTCAACAAACTTCTAAGACATAAAGTTTACAGATCACAGCTTCCATTCATGTCATTTATATGTCATCTCCAGTTGGTAGAAAGACAGCACAATAATGTTTTGACTCAACAGGAAAAAATAATCACTTTGTCAAGATAAAGAATATAATTCTTTGCTAATTTTGTTCTCAAAAGAAGTAATATGTAATTATAACAACTTTCACAAGGAAAGTCTTTGAAAATTGCAGTTTTCTATGATTATTCACAGTTTGGGAATTATTCTGTGGAACATTTAAATGTGGTTCTTTTGCCCAGAAAACATTTTTTCTGTGAATGAATCAGTATTTTCTATGCAGAAAATGTTGCTTTCAGTACAAAACAATCTCATTGAAATTTTGTATAGAATAATCCTCAAACTACAAAGCTTCTTATCAGTCCATGATTCTTGTTGTCAGGATTTCTTGCCACTCAAGAAACATGATTTCAAAGTTTTTTTAAAAAATATATTGAAATATTGTTCCTAATCTTAATCTTATTATTCTTAATCTTAATCAGTTGTCCACATTACTGGGGTAGAATACATGTATACATCTCAGTCTATATTCAGACATAGGTTGAATATTTTCTGACAGTTAATGCTTGAGATACATATGGGTGTAGCCTTCCATTCCATTTTTGGAATCCACTCTAGATTTTTTTCAGCAGATTCCAGAGGGTGCACAAGCCTGAATCCATGGAAGAATTGCAACATAGATTTGACTATTTTTAGAGGCTTAATACTCGAATCATATTTTAAAGCTAAATCACTTGTTGAATTTATTTCCCTGTTTAAAATACGCTTCTCCTTTGAAGACAAGCCCTCCCCAAGCTGGTTCTTGATATTTTGGGCATTCACAAAGAGCTTTATGAGTACATATTTATTTTGCAAAGTCAACCTGTGAATGTGGATGCAATCCTAGCTATTACACCATGGAAATGTGGTATGTTAGGTACTGCATGCCAACTGAGGATCCAGGTAAACAAAATAATTTTTAAAATGAACTTATCCATTCAACATCCAATTACTAATGTGAAATGCAAACATATTTGAATTAACTTTTCTTTTAGACCTAAAAACATGCTTCTGTCTTAATGAAGAAATTGCTAAAAGTAACAGGTAGTACTATCCTATGCAACCTTTACTTGACTAGAACCAAGACTCATAGGGTTCAATTGAACTTATTCCAAAGCTCACATTGTGTTTGGTATGGAATGATTCAAAGGCACCCTCAGAGCTAGCCAGATATTTTGCTGCCTGAAGTGGAGCAGCATATTTTTGTTCCCCCAACCAAGTGCATAGTACCTCAAACCAGCCAAATTGATACACGAGGCAGAAAATTCCAAAAAAATCTCATTCCTTCCTTGCAACACAACACATTATATAACGAACAATCTCCTGATTTCATGACCCCAAAATCTAAGGCAGTCTTCCCTTTCTGCCTAGTGGTAAAACTGGGTCTGGTTATCCCCCTCTGTCTTTCAGGAATTGACTCCAACAAGATTTTATTAAAAGCCATGAGGAAACAAAAACATTGGTCTAGATCAGGGTGAGAATTGTGTGGCCCTTCATTTGTTGTTGGACCTTGGCTGTTGTTGTAATTTCCAACAGTACCAGCTGTTAGTTGAGAGTCACTATGGGCCTTTGCAGACTGCCAGAAATAGTGCAAATTGAGTCCACCTTAAGGGTTAGGGTTAGGGAATCATGGGAACTGTATTTTATTGTGGCACCAGAGCTCTCTAACAGAGAAGGCTCAATGTCTCAGGGAAAAAAGAAAAATTCCCATGACTCCCTAGCACTAACCCTAACCCTTAAAGTAAGTGGACTCAATTTGCACTATTTCTGGCAGTCTGCAAAGGCCCTATGTTGTAGTGGTTTAAGCACTGAACTACAACTCTGAAGACCAGGGTTCAAATTCCCACTCAGCCATAGAAACCCACTAGGTGACCCTGGCCAAGTCACACTTTGTCAGCCTCAGAGGAAGACAAAGGTGAACCCCCTCTGAACAAAATTTTCCAAGAAAACCCTGTTATAGGGTCATCTTAGGATCACTGTAAGTTGGAAATGATTTGAAGGCACAAAACCACAATAAAGAAATGGTGCGAACCTAAAATTATTATGATGTATTGATGTTTGCTGGATTTTTCTGGCTTTAGAAAAGAATTGAGCAAAACATGGTGGGTCTTTTAATTGTTATTGCCAAAATAATTAAGCAGAGCCTCCAGGTATAAAGGCGGTATTTCTTAAAATATCAGAGACAAACAAAGTAGATACTGGAGACACACTCCTAAATTAGATCTTATGCCATTAACAGAAATGAGTTTCTATCTTCCTGGATATTATTCATGGTCCTATCTCTTTATTGCACTTTTCTAAAAATGATTCCATGCAAATTTGTTTGGCAAGTGAACATTTTAATATTCCCATATTAATGTTCCTTATGCTGTTGAGGTTTATACTAGTGTTATGCTGAACTTTTGGATGTAAATCTGGGGAGAACTTTAAGGAGAAGACTTTTTTTAAAGAAATAAAACATCAGACCTAGAAACAAGAACACACATACTATTTATTTCATTCTTCTGACTTGGGTCTATTTATGTAGCATTGCAATAGGGTTTCTTCACAAAGTGATTTTGTCCAGTCAGGATTTATATATGATGCATGATGACATAATAAAACCACATTGGAATGAAGGTTGAGAGTAGAGTCCTCACTCTGAATAGGCTTCCAGCTAATTAGATTTGGATTCACAATGATTTTACAAAGCTGCACCACATAGAAGGCAAAGCTTACTTCCCTCACACTGAAAGAATAAATGTTTGCTCACTGTTTCATAATCCCTCCTGTTATGGATTGAGTCCTGATGTGGGCAGCCAAACCAAAACAGATTCAAGGGTGAGCACAATGAGACAAAGAGGTTAAAAAAAGTAAGTTGTTTTATGGATACAGCAGCTATTTACAGCAAAGAAAACCCCGTGTTAACATGGACATATCCAACAAACTACAAATAGGAGTGCTGTAGAAGCCACTAAGTCCCCAAGCACACCTGCACACCTGGGGTGCAAACTGGGGTGAAGTCTACATAATCTGCCATTGCTTTCAGTATATATGCTGAATGCAGTTTCTAGAATGCATACACACACATACACACACATATTCTAGAAACTACTCCAAGGCACTGGAAGGTACAGCAGGAGAAAGGGAGGATGAGATGTGACTTTCAGGTAGCAAGGGGAAAGGATTCCCCTCCCTCTTGATGAGATAACACTGAGGAAAATTGAGCCACTAGCATACCGGTAGGTAGACTGCCTGTTTCTTGACACAAAGGATTATGCTAAAAGTGTACATGTCAAAGTTCACTGTAGCTCATGCCCTTTATACTCATGATGTTGAATAGAATTGATGTGAGAGCCCACTAATGCCTGGGCACACTCTTAGAGGAATAGTGTTCTATGACCCTAAGGCAGATAACCCCAAACTGGTCCCTTTAATACCAAAATCAGCTCACTTCCTCCCACAACACACAAATAATAATCAAAATGAAGTTTTTTTCCCATGGGTGCAAAGTTTCCATGAAACATGTTTCCCTTTCAATTCGGCCTTTGTTTATACCATATAAATGTTGTATTTTACTTCCTTCAACACAAAATCCACACTTCTGAACCCTCTCACTGATCTTCCCTTCTGCTGCCAGATCTTCTGATTGTTCTATCTCTTAACTGTTATGAACAGACTCTCTTCCCTTTGGCACACTGATTATGCACAGAAGACATCACTGAGCTGTACCTCAAGGTGTTAGAATTACATTGTCTATGACAGATCAATTTGTTTTTCATAAAGGTAGCACATCAGGCTAGGGAATTGAAGTCTCTAACATTGCAAAGACTTCTGGCACCAATGCAACCTGTTCACTGCTTGTGGAACTCAGTCTTTTGGCTTTGTTGTAGACTATCTGACTCTTGTTACAGTTACAATTGGAGTCTAGCCATACATATCACAACAGCCTATGAGTGGGGTGAACAAATCACCATCATCTGCAGTTGGTACTTCTATGTCAGTGAGAGATTCTCATCCTAACTTGTTTCATCACTTCATGACATACAATCCATAATCTACACAATCTGGCCCAGAATTAAGTATGCTTAAAATCATTACTGTTAGTAAGCTGAAGCGTACCTGGGAGTACCCTCATATACAGTGCTTGGAAAAGTTATTTTTTGACAACTACTCCCAGAAAGCTCCAGTCAGCAAGGCTGCTGCTCAAAACGTTACTTTTCAAAATTTAAATCAGTTGTTTTCTGTGGAGAACAATACTATGCATTTTCACTGAGCTATTAAGTCATATTGTTTTCAAAAGAGCTTATTCTTAAAGTATGCATATGTATATCTGTCCATATGTCCATATCTATGAGTAAACTACATTAAACAAAATTTTACTTACTTGTAAGGAAACACACAGAATATAATGCTGTAAATTGGTTTAGAATGTCAGTATGGAACGACACTGATTAGAATCTTGATTGGAATTACAATTCTCTTCCTTTTGCTTTCTGCTCTTAATTCACAATGACCCTTCACTCTCAAGTCAGAGATATTCTAAGGCCACTGAAACCTCACATGGAGAAAAGGTCTCACTCTGTCTTGGTTTGTGGCTAACAAATGGCAAATGTTGATGGCAAAAATGAAGAAATACAGAATACTAGTTTGGAACACAAAATGATAGAAAATCCCAACTAAGACAATCAGGATATGCAGAGCAAGAATTTTTAAAATCTAAATTTTTAGAGTAACTTTTGTTAAACACTTGACTAAACAATAGTGTGTGGTCACAGTGACACTTTGTGTTCATTGCTAGGGAATGCACTTAACTGGAGGAGAGCGTTTGTGCTACACATGAGGTCCCTTGCCTAACAAACATCTTAATGAATGAGCCACATAATGTCAGCTTTTGCAGACTTTCATTTCCTAAAGGTCAAATCCAAGCAATACAGTGAGACATAAGTCACAGAGCAAAATCTCATGGATGAATGAACAGTGAAACAAAATGTAAACAAACTGAACACAACTAACAGACAAATCTTTTATCACCCAGCAGTATGTGGTTCCCCTTTTCCTGCACTCAGCTTACACTTACGGTTTTTGCAAGTCTCAGAGCCTTTTATGTTCAAGACACTTGAAGCTCTATCATTAGGAACATTAGAGACAGACATGTTAGCCCAAGTACACTGATCCCTCCCCATTTGTGGACTTGGAGTCTGCAGTTTCAGTCCTTCGCAGACGGCAAGCAGGGAGAGACAAAATGGTGCATATGCATTTCAATGCGCACTGCACTGCCATTGAAATCAATGGGGCTTGGATATTTGCGATTTTCATGATTCGCAGGGGGATCCAGAACAGATTCAGGAGGGATGACTGTACTTGAAATGTAGACACGGTATGTGAACCAGCATATGTTTCTGATAGCATTTAAGTGAACAATCATTGCATGACTGTAGAGTGGAAATAAGTACTTAAATTTAGTAATGCCCATGACTGTATTTCAGAAGTTAGCTTACATTTTCAAAGTAACACTTTTTCTTTTTAAAAAGGCAATCATTCATCTCCTGTCACAATGAATGAAATCCACTAAAGTAGATCCTCTGAATCAACTTCAAGTGGTGAGCTTTACATATGTAAATCCCATTGATTCAATATAACTATTCTAGTTGGGACTAGCAATTTAATTTAAGCCACCATGTCAGCTTCTAATAACACACACACATGCACGCACACTCAAAGACAACTTACATCTATAGTAAAGAAACTCAGGAAGCAACACTCGGAAAGACACTGGTTTCAGAAGGAATGACAAAATATGTCAATTTTGTTTTCAGTGCGTTTCTCTGAATCCCACTAATATTCCCATTTCATATTAACTTTATACTGGACTAAGAGACAATCTTTAATTTCCACATGGAAATTAATGGGCATATAGATATAGGCACATATTTTTCTAAAGTACACTTTTTTTTTTACACATTCTTCCTAATGTATACAGTTTTATGCATTTTACCCTACTGACTAATGTGGTTGTGTACATTTTTCAAATATATTTTTTCTTTCTTTCTTTTTCTTTAGTAATTCACATTTTTCAAATGCACTAGTGGTTTAATTTATCTTTTTCTATTATTGGCTTAAGAGGTGTCACTTTTACCAGCAATATAATTTAGAGACTTTTAATGGCAGACATATGTCACTTTCTTGATGTGTTGCCTTTAAATTAAGGGTCATCACTGTGCCCACTGTGTGTGTGTCTGTGTGTGTCTGTGTGTACACATCTGTGTGTATACCCATAAATCGAACAGGCACAATATTGTCCTTTAATGAGAGATTATTATGTTTGTTTAACTAAGCACACACCAGAGGGAGGGGGGAGACAGAGACCCTCCTTCATTCAGGAACATTTCAGTGCATCCTTGTGTTCACTGTATGCACTAAAAGTCTCACTATTCTCTAGAACCCTGCCCTTTCACCAGAACAGCCTTGCTTTTGATTCAGTTTATTGGTCCTGATAGGTGCACTTTCTTGCATTGGCTTCTTCGAACCCCCACCCTGACAGCTTCACATTCAGAGTGTGATTGTCTCTAGGAACATCATCTCACCACTCCCTGCAATTTTCCTGGGAAATATGGCACATAAGGAGCTCCACTGGGAGCAGCTGGAAACATTACTGTTGAATTATGGGTCTTTGCAGACTGCCAGAAATAGTGCAAATTGAGTCCACTTTAAGGGTTAGGGTTAGGGTTAGTGCTAGGGAATCATGGGAATTGTTGTTGTTTTTCCTGAGACATTGAGCCTTCTCTGTCAGAGAGCCACAATAAAATACAGTTCCCATGATTCCCTAATCCTAACCCTAACCCTTAAAGTGGACTCAATTTGCACTATTTCTAGCAATCTGCAAAGGCCCTAAAACTCCCAGAGTCTCCCAAATAGCTTAGTTCCTGGCCCTGCTAAGTAGGGGATTCAGGGAGGTGCGGTCCAAACATGTATCTTTTCCAAGCTCTGGGCCGAAGATGCTACCCATATATAATGCTTCTGAGCATAATCACTGGGATTTTGGTAGCAGCAGGAGCAACACCTCTGACAATAGTGACCAGGACCTGTAGCTACACTAATGTTGAAGAGAAGAGGTATATGTCCTATGACTGTGACAAGGACACAAAATAATAGAAGTTGCAGATAAGACACAGAATCAGACAAAAGGATATGTATTTTGTTGTACATGAATTAGGCAAATTCAAGGCAAGCAGAATGAAAAGCAGTGTAAAAAAAATGTTCTGTCTTTTAAAAAAAAGAAGTCAGAAAAAAGAACAAAAATATCAAAATAAAGTGTTTTGAAAAGGTACAGTGGTTAATATGACCTTGCACTAACAATTCACTGTACCATTTTTACTACCTTTATGCACATCTACACATAATATTTCCCCCTGCTGTGCCTACCCATTCAGTATTTGTAAGCAAAAAGTGCATAGAAAAATGTACAAGGCTCATTCTGATTCCTTTAGAAATCTCTGGCCCTATTTTCTGCTAGCAGGATGCCAGTAGTTCTTATGTATTTCATAGGAGTTTGTATTGTGGCCAAATAAACACAGGTTCAGGCACAGTTAAGCCCATTGATTTCAATCAGATTTAAGCGAGCAGAACTGTGCCACTGGATTGTGGCCAATGTGTAGCCCTTTCAGCAGGAAAATCTCACCCCTCATTGATCTGAAGACTACTGAAATCTCAGATCTCAACATGACTCATATGATGCCTGACTCAAATATCCATTTGCACCACATGAAATTTTATTCAAGGAACTCAAAGGAGACTCTATGGGTCACTTCACTCACCAGAGCAGCTAGAAAGAACAGGCAATCCTGTGGATTGATTCTGTAAACACTAGTAGCAACCAGATAATGACAAAAGGCTATAGCTGCCAATCTGTGTGCTTCACACTGAACTAATGGTCTAACTCAGTGTAAGGCAGCATCCTATATTTTTGTAATGAGCTAAATTAGCGGTTTCCATCCTTTTGTCTTTGAGATGTTTTGGATCTCAGCTCACAGAATCTCTGACCACTGACCAATCTGCCTGGGGCTTCTGAGAATTGAGGTCCAAAACATTTTGGTGACCAAAGGTTAAGAATTATTGTGCTAGATTATTCCAGAAATGATTTTATTGTCACACTTACAATTTTTCCGTCTCTCCCTCCCCCGTTTCTGACATGCAACATGAAATCAGGCTGGTCTGGGGACTAGTTTTCTCTTTAGGAGAAAAGGGAATCAGCTGCTTCCTGATGGAACATAATTTTTTGTTTATTTATTCCATTTGAAGCCCAGCTGCCTGGTGGGGGGTGGGGGGAAGTCAGCCAGGATGGTTAGCAAGAGCACAATTCAAATAAAAACAAAGAGAATTAAAACATAAAAACAGATGTAAAAATGAATCTGTCAGGGCCAGGCAATACTAGTAAGTAAAGTGTGTCAATTGTCTTAGGAGACCAATGCTGGCAGCCAGTAATAGCCTTCCTCACGTGTTCTTCCTAAACATGCTGGATTGTCCTCTTATGGAGGACAGACTTGTATGTGGCACATAACTGGCCCAATAACCCTTAAACTGCCCTTAGGACCTCGGGTTCAGGCGTGGCTGGAGGCTTCCATGTCAATGGAGTGGGGAATCTACTCTGAGTTTATTCCTGACCTCAAAGGAGCCATTCAAGATGTTGAGGCCTATGTAATTGTACTTGCTCAAAGCAAGTGTATAAAGGACTGTAACCCAAAGATAAGGTATACATAGGATCAACCGAAGGAGATAATAAAATATTTATTTATCCATGCTTTTGTTTAAAACATTTTTGACAATGCTTCATCAAACAGATTCCAGGATAGGTGGGCTAGCAATCCATAGATTCAACCTCCTGCAGATTGCCACAGCCCATATTATTTAGTGGCAATGCATGCATGCAGATGCAGTGATGCAGACTCACACACATTGCCACCCATTGAATGATTTTTCAATGCAACCATCTGCGTTTTTGCCCATCTGCAGAACCAAACCAGGGTGAATGGGAATGGTACAACTGTATCTTATAAAACTTTAAAAACACAACATTAATTATTGTGCTGCTGATGTCAATTATACTGAAGCAGGACTACTCTCTTAAATGCACTGCAGCCCTATATGTGCCTATTCAAAAGTAAGTCCCAAATAAGAGGCCAATAGATTTCAGTTTTATTTAAATATTGTATTTCAGTTATTTTTCCTGTTCTTTATAGTCCAGAACGCTAACATAACATGGTAAAGAAGCCGTGCATGTGCTGTTTAATGCTTCTTATATTTTTGTACCCATTAATTGTTTCAGCTACTTTGTTTTAATGTACAGTGTATTCCACTTTGGGTCCCATGTGAGAGAAAAGCAGATAAGAAGGAAAGAAAGAAAGAAAGAAAGAAAGAAAGATGGAATACATGTTTGAAGTAGGATGACAGCCTGCTCAAAGATTATAATGGGCATGACTTATCCAAATATGGACACTTTCATGTCCCATAACTTTTAATGGGAAAGACTTAAGCAGGTGCTTGGGGGTGGGTTTACCCTGGCCAGAATAATCTGGACTGCTCCCCAAGTATTATGGCCCTGGAGCTGTAAATTCCCCCCTTTTACCTCCACATTCCAGAGTGATACCAGGCAGATGTCTACACACATGTCCCACTGTTTTATCCAGTGCCACCACTGAGGACTTGCATCCCTTGCTCTTGGGTCAAAAACAAGGCTCCAAGAGTCAATCATATGGCTGGGTACCACATTGTGTCCTCAAAGGAAGAGACTCACACCAGTGTCCATGCCAGGCAACACAGCAGGGTGCTGTGTAAATGAACAGCTGCTCAGTGTCGCTCTGGCATGCTTCAGATTTTCCTGGAAAATCCAAAGCAAAAGGTAAATCTTTTTAATGTAGTTTAAGATAGGGATGACCTGGACTTGATGTGGAACTGGCCTCATGTTGTCAGACAGTCTGCAGTTGAATTAGAACTTTGGCCCTGCATTGTGAAGATAAGTCACCATGAGGAGAAACTAGTTCATTTGGTTCATGTAAACATGCCCTACCAGTATTATCCTAGACATGTCTATTCAGACATAAAATCCAGTGGCAGCACAAAGTCCTTGATTTTCCCACTGGAATCAGTTTGCCTGGATCATGTTAAAAGTGTATTAAATATTTGTTCCCACATCTTTGGCTATGCAGCTAATAAGAAGATCTGAACTAAAAGAATGCATTTATTTCCCTGTCACAAGCTTAAAAGCCCACAAATTCTTCAGTCAAAATTAGCTCTTTCACCTTTCACTGCCTATGTAGGCACACATAGCCACCCTCTTCATCTGGCTCTCTGGTCTTCTCAAAGTAATATGATTATAATCCTTTTGGACTTTGGCTGAAGTCTTCTATTCCCTGGTGAGGTTCCATCCTCTGTCCCACAAATTTCAAAATAACTATGCTGAGTGAGTTTTAAAAGTCAATTTCTCTAGCAGAACTAATGTGTGTTCACGGATGATTCCTCCTTTTTTCTTTTTCATTTTTTTAACAGCATATGTTGTTCATAAATAATGTCAGAATGGGGCCAAGTCATCTTAAGAAAGGTGATCATTTAATATAAGTAAATCCACATGAAATATTGAAGATTTTGGGCGGTTGGGGGAAGATACAGCAGCTTCCCCCCCCCCCCAAAGGTCACTTTTAAGTGAAGGAAATGTGTGTACCACTATGAGTCTGGGGAAGGGGGGCAGATGTGGATGGGGAGTCTTGCAGTAGTCATGGATGACACAGAGTTAATGGCTCACAGAGAGCATATACATGTTTTTTAAAGATGTTTTATTGCTTACAAAAAGAAGCAGTCTAGGGAGACCACTGGATATATAAACTGGATCTAGCCAGCTGTGGCTGTCAAGGCTAAAGGAAAAGATCCCCTTCAATTAGCATTGTAAAATAAAATACTTTGTAGAAGGAAATAAACATGACGCAGGGAGAAGATTCATGCTTTCAAATATACACCCGGTTTGAATTTTTAATTAGGACTGCTAATTACAGTCATCAGAAAGGCAGGGGAGAATGGATTTTCTTTTTTCTTTTTTTTCTTTTTTTACCTTCCACCACACAGACAAGCCTTCAACCCCAGTGTATTTTTCAATGGCATTAATATTTTATGAAAATGGCCCTTTGCCGTTTTCAGCCTCTTCCAGCCTGCCTGCAACACTGCCCCCACATTATGGATGCCAATGCCTTGAAGCCATGTGCATTAGTGAGATGACAAAATGCAAAAAGAGAGAGAGAGAGAGAGGAAGAAGAAAGGAGGAAAGAAAGAATGGGGGTGGGGGAAACACCTTGTCAACTCATCACATCTACTGATTCTATTAGATGGTGTAAAGGAAGAGAGGAGGGGGGAACCAGTTGGGTGTGAGTTATAATCAAGCTGATGCTAATGACAAAACAAGACACTGGCTGGGGGCAGCCCATTAGCTACCAGCCAGAAATTAATGCTTCTAATATTTTTGAACAAATTAACCTTAATGAACTGGCCAGGCATACATTACAACCTATGCTGATAAAGTCAATTAGGAGGAGGGGAGAGGTGAGCTGTCTGTATACATACACACTCACTAATCTCAATAAACAGAAAGAGCAGTGTCCCATTAAAATTTCCCCACTAGATGTAAAATATAGAGAGATGCAACACAGAAGTATAAAAGGAAGGGAAAGCTGGGTGGATGGGTGGGAAGGAAATATCACACAATCTATAATTTCCAATATTTTCCAAGTGATGCTAATCATCCTTCAGTCCTTGTAAATTAATGGGGCATGTTAGTCATAATTAACTGAAGTAACATTATTTGAATAGCACTAAAGTGTCACTGGATTAGACAGGACTCAGCCCATTATATGCAGAAATGAATCATAGGCTAAACCCTATTTTAGTCATAACTAAAGTAGCTGCATTGAAATCAATGAGACATATGTAAGTAGAGACTAGAAAGTCTCATTCATTTTAATGAGTCTACTCTGGTTGGGACAAAAATTTGGATAGGTTTCAAACAAGGGCACCAGTAGCCCTTGGACACTACACAGTTATAGCACTATGATTTCACTTTACCTTGCATAGGTATATACCAGGGGTAGGCAACCTGTCCCCTTTAAGGGCTGAGAGACTTCAGCTCCCAGAAGCCTCACCCATGTTGGCCAATAGTCCCATGTTGGCCAATAGCTCCTGGGATTCTGGGAGCTGAAGTCCCTTGGCCCTTAAAGGGGAAAGGTTGCCTACCCCTGGTATATACTTTTGGAGTGAAATTTTGGAACAAATCTGAGGGCTCTGAAACACAGTTGGAGAAAGACATTCTACCTGTTCACCTGCTCTGTCTTAAAGGTTTACGATCCCAGTGTCCTAAGGATCAAACATGTGAAATATAACCTAGCACAATATAACTTCTGTACAACTGTTATCCATTGCAACCTATGCATGGCAAGAACACATTAAAAGAACAACCTCCAGTTCACATCAAATATTTTATCACAATGGCAATGACTCCTAAATTTCATGGTCACTGTCTGTTTGTCTCGGTATCTGTCTCTCCCTCTCTCTTTGTCATTCCCCCCCCCCCCAACAGATGTAGGCAACTGTGGGAGATGGGGGGCACTTGGAGGACTGTGTATCCCACTGCAAGCCTTTGAAAAAGACTCATTTCTTTTTGTCCCCTAATGCTTCCTGAGGCCCTGTAGGGGGTACGAAGTGCATTTCCATGTTTTAGCCCCCTCCTTGACCACCTGGGTCCATGGCTGGTGAAACTCCTTAAGCAGGAATAGTAAAGCTGTAGAGAATATGAGCTGTGAGTAGAAAAACCCTTATTCAGAACTTAGCTTAGCAATGAATTTTATTGGATAGCCTTAGACAATGGATCATCTCTCAACCCTAGCATTTCCATTCCCATCTGTACTCTCTCAGCTTCTAAGGTCAAACTCATGTAGTCCTTGCTGACAGCAGCAGCAGCTAGTAGCTCTGTTGTCAATGAGGTGGTTTAGGTTGTAGTATGAACTTTAAAAGGAACTATTCAAGATACTCTACTCTATTCCCCAAATAGTTTTAGCACCTTGGATACCACCTTAAAAGTTCTGAATGAAACCTGGAGCTGACTTACCATGCCACTGACATCAGAACTAAAAGGTATCACTAACTGAGTGACCAGACTATAGATTGGTTGTGGGACTAAAACTCCTAGCAGCTCCAGCCAGTACAGTATAGCCTAAAATTTTAGAATTATTGGAAATCAAGCCATGGAACACCTTTAGGATTTTACTTTCATCACCACTGTCTAGGAAGTAAGAATACCCTGCAACATTTTGTTGTAGATCCCACTTCAGAGGCAGGGTCACAATATTGGCTGAGGTTATAGAAGTGGTGTATGAAGCACTTTTGAGTATTTAGGCAAGTTGCTGTGTGATATTTGTCACAAAATATAAAAGCAAAATGCCACAGGAATACCATTTTTTCACTGGCCCATCAAGGATGCCTTATATGGAAATCAGACATTAACAAAACATAGGACATAAAGACCTGATTCAGGAGGAGGCAACAGGAAACATTTACTTCTGAATTTAAACAAAGCACATGTGAATTTGGCAAAGGGATGTTTGTTTTAACCAGAGATGGGAACCATGCAATCTGTAGGGTGCATGAGGCTCTCAAGGCCACTTTTGCTATAATCCCTCCAGCAAACAAACAAACACTGTGAATCCCAAGAGAGCACAATTCTTTTTTTAAAATTTCCAGTTTCACTTGGAAACTAGTGCAGTGCTGGAAAAATGCACCCAGACCCTCAGACATTGTCCACCTATGGTTTAAATTGTGGCTCCAAAGCAAGAGAAGATGTGAAATTATGGTCCTGGCTTTCTCTCACTAACCCCCTTGAGTTTATTGAATGCAAACTGTTTTTGCACTTTGAACTCAGTTTGCAGCAGCTGAGGTAACTTGAAGACAAAGGGAGAAGTGGAAAGAGGAAACAGAAATTGGGACATTTTAAAAGCAGCTGAAAAGGTGGAAAAAACAGAAGACTCAGACTGTCTCTACCAAATCAGGGCAGGTGGAGGTTAGGATTTTTGCAATGGTGATAGATCAGCTATTTTTCTTTTTACAGCTAAAGATAAAATGCTGATGTGTGTCTCTGTGTCTGTTTTAATCAGATTTTAACACTGAATTGGCTAATATGTCTTTCTTTGTAGTTTTCAGTGCCACAAAAATGTTCCCATCTTGGCTTCTTATCTTTTTCAAACTGCAGTGCTCTGGTGTGTGGTTGCTGTTGTTTTTTCTCTTGTTGTCAGTTTTTTTAAAAGCACTTACACTATTTTTAAGATGACACAGTGCAACAGAAAGAAAAGCCCCCAGTTTGAGAAACATATTGTCAAGGTAACCTAGAAAAGTCCCAAATGGCTAATTTATAAAAAGAGCTGAAAACAAAGGTAAAGGCACTTGCCAACAATAGTTTGTTAGTTTAACTTTGACTTGCTTTCCTGGGAAAGAAGAAAACAGAATTTTCAATGTGAACTGTCAGCCCTAGTTATGACAGAGTCTCGCTAGTCAGACATTCAAGAGCTCTCCTTCCATTGGCAAGATGATGTAAAGAAAACCACCAAACAGAATTCTTTCAAGTTGCAACTACAACTCTACTTAAATAATTTACTTTTTAAGGGGGGTTGGGGTGTGTGTGTGTGTGTGTGTTTTAAGTCAGACTATCTTTTAAAACTTGGTTGACGTTTTTCGTTGACAAGCACACTTTACTGCACACGATCAGTGGTGAAATTGGCAGACAGAGGAAAACGGAGGCACAGAGAGAGATTGTTGCCTGCTAAATGAGACACTGTCATGCCTTTGGAAAAACACTGTGGTCCCTGACCATCTATATGCAGAATCCAGACTAAGCCAGCCCCCTTGTGCCAATCCTGTTTGGCTCCAAGTGATAAGATATTCATATATGCGGATAAGCATTCCAAACTAACAACTGAATTGTGAGCAATGTAAAACAAGCTCTGTATGGGTGAACGGGGGAGGGGGGGATTCAGTGGCTGGATCAATAAATAATAAATAAATATAATAAATATTTTAAGAAGAATACAGTCAGCCCTCAGTATCCACAGATTCTGCATCCACGGATTCAACATTCCTCGGCTTGAAAATATATTTTTCTTCCCCCGCCCCTCCAAAAAAAGCAAACCTTAATTTTGCCATTGTATATAAGGGACACCACTATACTACTCTATTGTATATAATGGAACATGAGCATTCACAGATTTTGGTATTCTGGTCCTGGAACCAAACCCTATCGGATACCAAGGATCCACTGTATTGGCAAGCTGGAATGTGTCCAGAGAGTGGCAATAAAGATGCTTAAGGGGCCTGGAAACCAAAGACTTTATCACATGGGGAAAATCAGGGAAAATTGGGATGGGTGGGTTAAAGAGTCATTATCCCATGAAAGTCACATGATCGCAGTAAAGATTTTCACATGACATCACAATTAGAGAGGGCTTATCCTGGGGATAACCAGGAAATAACCAGCAACAAATCATTCATGGGGAAATTCCCTGAATGATTTGTTGCTGGTTATTCCCTGGTTATTCCTGGGATAAGCCCTCCTTAATCATGATGTGTGTGAAAATCTTCCCGCAATCACGTGACTTTCACAGGATAACGACTCTTTAAACCCCTGATTTCACCACTGATTTCCCCCCATGTGATAAAGTCCCAAGTCTTAGCAAGTTGGGTCTGTTTGACCTGAAGAAGCGAACACTGAGAAGGGTAGGACAGCCATCTTAAAATATTCTTAATTAATTAATAATTAATCAATATCCTGCCTTTTCCCCAACATAGAACCCAAAACAGCTTACAATATAAATTAAAAGAAAATACAACTGAAACAACAGCAACAATTTAAAAACAAGTAAGCTTCCTTATTAAAAAAAAAGAACAGCATAATTTAAAATGGTTTTAAAAGCATTTAAAATAAAATGGTGAGAAGTGCAGCATCTCCATTAAAAGTCATTTCCACAGCAAAAAATTAATAGCCAACGTTGTTGTTGTTGTTGTTGAGGAGGAGAAGGATGTGTGCCTTCAAGTTGTTTCTAACTCATGGTGACCCTAAGGTGAACCTATTGCAGGGTTTGCTTGGCAACAGTTCCTCAGAGGGGGTTTGCCATTATCTTGCTTTGAGGTGTGATGCGTGAAAGGTCACCTGGTGGGTTTCCATGGTCAAGCAGGGATTTAAACTCTGGTTTCTCAGGGTCCCAGTTGAATACTCAAACCATTACACCATGTTGATCTTACTAGTCCAAAGCCTGCCATGTAAAGGAGGGGGGGCGACATAGCTTCCTTTGGGTGGGTGTTCCTTCACCTGGAGGCATTTATCAAGAAGGGCCTCTTGCACATCCACCTATGACAGCAGTAGAACCAAGACAAAATCCTCCCCCAAGGATATCTATATTCATATAGGGAAATATGCTCATATGGCGAGACATGGTATTTCATATCATCTGGATCCAAACCATATATCAAAATACCTGATAATTGTCCTGTAGAAGATGGGGCAAGGTTGTTGATTTCTTGTTTTGTTTTGCTGTTCCAGAGGATAGGATTTAAAGCAATGAATTGAAATTACAAGAAAGAAGATTCCAAATAATCATTAAAATGAATGTCTTGAAAGAAAAAGCTATTCAACATTGGAATAGATTATCTTGAATGGCAGTAGATTCTCCTTTCTTGAAGGCTGGATGGCCACCTCTCTGGGATGTTCCAGCATTGCTAGAGAGTTGAATTAAATGACACTTGGGATCCAGTCAAAGGCTATGATTCTATGAAAAGTATATGACGTATGGGACAATGGACAGGATAAAAAATTAATCATGCTTGCAGATGACCCATTCCAGTTCAATATGTTTATTCTTAGCATTGTTCTTGTTAATTGCCCTCAAGTCAACTCCGACTCATGGCGATCCTGGGGATGAAACATCTCCAGTCCCTGCTATTCTCCACAGCTCTGCTTAGGTCCTGCAGATTCACATCCTTCTTGATTGAATCTAGGCATCTGGCATGTGGTCTTCCTCTTTTTGTACTATCTTCTACTTTCCCTAGTATTATTGTCTTCTCTAATGAGTCATACCGTCTCATGATGTGGCCAAAATACAAAAGCCTCTGTTTCATCATCTTGGCTTCCAAGGAGAGGTCAGGCTTGATCTGTTCTGTGAGCCATTTGTTTGTCTTATTGGCCATCTGTGGTATCCTCAGCACTCTTCTCCATCTCTCAGATGAGTGTATTTTCTTCCTATCCATTTCTTCATTGTCTTGCTCTCACATCCATACAAAGTAATGGAGAATACAATGGCTTGGATGGTTGCAACTTTAGTGCTCAGTTGTATAACTGTACTCTTTAGGACCTTGTTTAGTTCTTTCATGGGTGCCACTCCCATTCCTAGTCTTCTTCTTATTTCTTAACTGTAGTTTCCATTCTGATCAATGTTTGATCCAAAGTATGGGGAATCTTTTTGAATTTCCTCATTATGTAGGTTGAATTTGACTATCCTCCATAGTCATTATTTTTATTTTCTTTATGTTCAAGCAGTAAGCCTTTGCACTTTCTTCTTTGACCTTCCTTAGTAATTGTTAGTAATTAGTAAAAGTCTATTATGTTTTCCGCTCATGATATGGTATATGCATATCTTAGATTGTTGATGTTTCTTCCTCCTATCTTCAATCCTCCTTCTTCTGAATCTAAACTTGCCCTTCATATTATATTTTCTGGGTACAATTTGAATATGTAGGGAGATAAAATGCAGCATTGTCTGACCCTTTTGCCAATTGGGAACCATTCTGTTTCTCCATATTCTGCTCTAAAAGTAGCATACCTATAGTGGCCTAAACCCAATTGCCACTCCCAGCTACAGCAGACTCACTAAATCAATGGCAGATTGATATCTAAACACTTATGTAAATTCCACCGGGGGGGAAACTAGTTGGATTTAAACCAATAGTTCTACTCCAATTATGACCAAGTATGAAATTAATGCAATTATTTTGGACTGCTTAGATCTGTGCTTATAAATGAGAACTGGGAAATCATGAGGATAGTAAGTAAAAGCCAAGCCTATCAATTTGAAGGGAGACCACCAAATACAATAGCCCTTTTGTGTATCTCAAGAACTCTGCACTATTGCATGAGTGCTACATAACACCATGTGAAATAGCTATTCAAACACCATGAAAATTCAACTGGTATGAAAAAGCACAGATCTATTTTTGCAAATAAATACCCTAAATATGCAATTCAAATTTTTGAGAAGTAGCTATGTCTATAAAAATAAATGGGAACAGTTTTGCACATTCTTATTCCAAGGAGGGTTGTTTAGGAGCAGATCTCTGTAGAGTGTAATAACAAGCCAACAACAGAAAATATATCAATAAACATAAGGGAATTATTCAAAAGTATTTTTTTTAAAAAAAAATGCTATTTGGCCAAGGCATATTTCAGCCACCTGGCTATAAAAATGCTGAGTGCAACCAACAAACCTTCAAATTTACTCATTAGGCATTAATAAATAAATAAAATTATTAAATCCTGCAAATAAAAAAGAAACCCTACCTCTTAGAATGTTAAAACATCTCTTTATGAACTACTGACAGCTGCGGTTAACACAAGATACAAAAGAGCGAGTGATCATAAGCACCACCTTAAGCATCTGATTTCCTAGATTCTCACCACCACTTTTCATAATTCAATATTTATGATCCTACTTTGTTACCAAAATAGAAGAAGGAAATATGATAATGCTCTTAAGGAAATGTATATCTGTCTGAACAGTACACTGAATGATTAATCTATCCTTTCTTTCTTTGTCTGAAGATATTTAAAGAATCTGCAGTAACATACCTTCTGTTTTGATCATGTGTGCTTAAAATGGAAACATACCAGGAAACTGATTTAAAAAAAAACAAAAAACACCATACTTGTGTCTGAATCTTTGATGGCCAACTTCCATTAGGAACAAAAACAATCATACAAGCTGAATGATCTTACATTTTTATTCTATGTTTATTTGTGTAGGTGAGAGAAGATGGAACAACGTCACTCTTGTGATCTTGTTCCATCTTATTCATTCTTGTGATCCACTGCTTCCATCAGTCCCACTGGCCATGGGTTGAAATACTCCCCTGACTTGATGCCCTCTAGATGTTTAGTACTACTGCACACATGATCCCTGATTATTGGCTAAGCTAATTAAGTGAGGGGATTTGTAGTCCAATTGTAGTCCAAACCCACACCGGGGGAGGCTGCACTTGTCAATTTTTAAAAGCTGAATTCCAGTAACAAAATTAGATTTATCAAATGTTCAGTCTGACACATTACTCGGCCTTGAATTGTGCAGATACAAAGGGCTGAGAGTATGAAATGTATGAAGATGCCCTATACAGAGTCAGAATAGCATTGTTTTCCTCCAGTTCAGCACTGTCTACTCTACTACCATCTCAGGGAGGGGTTTTTCTTATGGTAGGCTAGCTGAACATTCAATTACCTACCTCCCATGTGCAACACATGGTCTTCCACTGAGCTCTGGGCATCCTTATTTGGGAGAATGAAAAGGTTGTGAGGACAGCTGATCCTCTGAACCTGCACAGAGGTCTTTATTCCTACCCACTCATGAGCATGGTTCAAACCATCAGGACAGCTGCATCAGTACTTTTCTCAGTCCTCCACATAACCCAGCTGTTGCCCAGCACTAGGCAACAAGGTGAAAATGGAAGGAAACATCTATCTCCACTGCCTGCTATCACTGCAAAGTGGTAAAATAAAACTCAGGGGCTGAACAGACTGTCACTTTAGGCCAGCTTGGGGGCAGAGTAGGGATGTGGCGACTGCACACTGGCTGCCCCAACTCTCCCCACATCGTCCTCATGTCCAACCCCCCACTGCACAGCAGGGGGAATCAGGGCGCTCCCTTACCAAAGAAGCGCTGAAAAGCCACTGCCATAGTGGCAAGGGCGGCTTTTTGCCACTCTAAGGGGGGTTGCAGACTGTCAAAAATAGTGTGAATTCAGTCCACTTTTAGGGTTAGGGTTAGTGCTAGGGAATCATGGGAATTTTTATTTTTCTGAGACATTGAACCTTCTTTGTCAGAGAACTCTAGTGCCACAATAAAATACAGTCCCCATGATTCCCTAACCTTAACCCTAACCCTAAAAGTGGACTGAATTCACACTATTTCTGACAGTCTGCAACCCCCCTAAAAAGGAGAAGCATTTGCCAGCTCTTTTTAGAGCAGCAAAGCACTGGATTGGGGCTGCAGCATGCAGCTGCCATGGCCCCAATCCAGGAAGGAAAGTCTTCAGAATGACTTTGGGCCTTTACAGTCTTCCAGAAATAATGCAGCTTGAGTCCACTTTAACTGCCCTGGCTCATTGCTAGGGAATCATGGGAACTGTAGTTTTTTTCTGAGACATTGAGCCTTTTATGTCAGAGAGCTCTGGTGCCACAATAAACTACATTTTCCATGATTCCCTAGCACTGAGACAGGGCAGTTAAAGTGGACTCAAGCTGCATTATTTCTGTCAGTCTGTAAAGGCCCTTTGTTCATGAAAAAATGTCAAAGCTTCTGGCCTATACACTTCAGAGCTGGGAACATATAATCTCCAGCTCTTTTTGGTCTACATTTCCTATCTTCACCCAGTATGTATAGCCTGTGATGAGAGGTCATGGAAGCAGCAGTCCAACAACATCTGGAATATCACACATCCCCTATCCTGAGGTATGTGTTCAAATGATGTAAATTTGCGTATACATCTTTCTCTTACTGAAAAAAAAATGTCTGTGAAAGCCTACTGTGCCTCCATCCTGCCCGAAGAGTTCATTTTCTCTGAATTCAATTCCCATAAGCTATTACCCAGCATGGATACTGACCAAGTGGGCTGAAGAATTCTGTGAAATGTGCCATAATAAAATTTGATTTGATTTGTATTCCTTTAAAAAAAATTCCGAAGATTTTGTCATTTCACCAAGGATTTTTGAATTTTTATTGTGGTCAGTGCAGCTGCCCTTAGTGTACATATTTTATACCCTTTGGGCCTTCTCAATTGAGGTAATACTTTAGTATAGATCTGGGATTATTCCCTTGACTTGAACCTTTTTAATGCTACCAATAAAATAGTCCATTTGGACTGAAATGAACTGGATCGGTATATAACTATTTATAGCTGTGTTCATTTCAGCATGTTATCTGCAAAGTTGTTATGGTCTTGATGGATCATGCCCACAGTCAATGTTGCGTTCAAATGATTTGAATATGTGCAGGTGTGCATTATATATAATATATATATCTTTTTCAATGAGTAAATTCAATTTTTCATCTAGACCATAAAGGAAGACTTTTTATAGTGGTTCTTATGTAATTAATGCTGGGGCTGTTTTACCAATGCAAAACACTCATTAGCAATTACTTAACTATACATATATTAAAACTTAATTAGTAAATAAATTAAGCATATAATTAATTGCTTTAATCAGAGCGCTTTTAATATTGCAATTATCATTTGATATACAGAGATGTTACAAATAGGTTTCTTTAAAAAAAAACACCCCATGCAATGTTAATTAATCATTAAAATATATCTTGCTACATGCTCATTAATGATTTATTTCAGACACTAGGCCAGCTCCTTCTATCAGCTGCAAGCAAGTCAGTTGCAAGCGATATCAGCAGAATTCATGGTATAAAGGCCCTGAAAACCTAATGGTTTTAATTCTGATTGTTATTCTGTGAGTCCGGTTGCAGACAAAAATGATTCTGTCTGAGTTTGGTCTTTCAAGATCCTGAACACTCTATGATTTAATCCCTATCATCCTTACACATTTATTTTGGCTTTTTCCATACCCATTTTCTGCTACAAAATCAGAAATCTACAACGGCTAATGAGGGTGGATAAGAAAGGGAAGGAACGGTTCTTTTCTTCTTCTTCTTTTTATAATAATAATAATAATAATAATAATAAAATTTATTTATACCCCGCCCCTCTGAGCTCAATCGGGGCGACTCACAAGTAATAAAAGTACAGATACATTCAAACCCCTATGCCCTCCCCCCCTTAAAAAAAGTATGAAACCAGCTAAAGTTTAAAACCATACAGAATTAAAACAGACAGACAGACAGACAACAATAACTCAATAAGAAAAGCCGGCGGTGGCAAGTTGACTAGGCGGCGGGATAAGTGGAAAGTTCCTGGAAGGCTTCCCTAAGAGGGGTTTCTGAGGCTGGAAATCTATCCTGGAAATCTATCCTGGAAAGGCCTGCCAGAAGAGATCCATCTTAACAGCCTTTTTAAAGCTGTCTAAAGATGTAAGCTGACGGATCTCTTCCGGCAGGCCATTCCATAATCTGGGGGCAACCATAGAAAATGCCCTCTGGGAGGTAGCTGAGAGTCTAGCTTTATGTGGCTGGAGTAAATTCCTCCCAGAGGACTGGAGTGCACAGGGAGGATCGTAGGGGAGAAGGCGGTCCCGAAGATATTTTGGACCCAAGCCATTTAGGGCTTTAAAGGTGATAACTAACACCTTGTATTGGGTTCGGAAACTAATAGGCAACCAGTGGAGGGACTTTAATACCGGAGTAATATGGTCCCTCCTAGATGTTCCAGACACTACCCTGGCTGCCATATTTTGTACCAACTGCAGTTTCCGGACCAAGCACGAGGGTAGCCCCATGTAGAATGCATTACAGAAATCTAGACGCCAGGTTACCAGCGTGTGCACAACAGTCTCGAGATCCCTTACTTCCAGAAAAGGGCGCAGCTGGCGTATCAGCCAAAGCTGATAACAGACACTCCTGACTGTCACATTTACCCGATTTGTCATCAGGAGCAACGAGTCAAGGAGCACCCCCAGACTGCGAACACAGTCCTTTACGGGGAGTGTTATCCCATCCAGGACCGGAGGTTGCAGCCCAATTCTTGGTTTTAGGGCCGCTACCGTGAGCACCTCCATTTTGTCTGGATTCAGTCTCAATCTGTTTTTTTAACTTTAAAAAATAAAACAAACCTTGAGTCTTATCTAGGATTGCTATTCGGGATTTTCTCAGACTTTGAGGTTTCTAGGCCAATACCTGGAAACTAGGGATAGCCTTTGGTGGTGTCATTATGAATTAAGTACTGACCACAGTTGTTCATAACTTGTCATTTATCCACACATGCAGACAGAACAGATTTTCCTGTTTGGAAATTAAGACAGAAATTTTAGCTAAAGAAACTATTCCTAAAGCGAGGTGAAATGAGGGGATTATTCTTTCTCACTTCTCACTAGGAAGACAGGCTAAGCAACCTTTAATGTAGCCTACCTGCTTCTAGAGAGAAAGTGGATGCAGAGCACAGCAGAGGGCACTGCAACCAGTATGAGGAAGAATTATGAGGAAGAAGCTAAATAAATACAAAGACCCTCTGGAAAGTCTTTTCAAGTTGCAGCAACAAATCAATTAAACTCTTCCAAACTGAAGCTGAGACAGAGATATGTCCACAGTCCTTTCCTCTTGCCTGGAACTATGTTGGGGTGTAGAAAGACGCGCTGTGTCCACCACGACCACCTGCAAAGTTGTTCCACATTGACAGGACACCAAGGAGGTTTCCAGAGAGACTTCTGCAAAAGACTTCAAGCTGAGAAGGAAAAATTCCTTCACCCCAACACACTGCCTTGAGCTCTGGCTTGCCAAATAAAGACAGCAACAAGGCCAGCCTTCACTCAACTTGAGGGCTTTAATCTTTGCAGTATATTTACAATATATACACAGAGTATCAGACAGCCATCTCTAATACTCATAAATCTCTCTCAAACCAACAAACTGCTCCACCAACCACCATCCACAACAAACCCACACTGGAGATATTTCCCATCTCCTTTTTATAGATGGTTACCAATGCCTCTTGCATCAGGCATCCCAGGTGTACATACTCCCAAGTGCTGACTCACGCACACCTGCCACTGGAGCTTAACTACTTTCATTACTAAGCTTACAGCTCCATCTTGTGGTCACATACATGTCATTTCCTGACATTCCCCTCCAAATGATATGTAGTGTGTCCCATGTGTCATTTACACCTGTCCTCCACGCCCTATCTGGAGTGTTTCCATTTCTTTTGACTGTTGTTGCAGAAGAGGCCTGTGCCTGCTTTACTATGAAGAACTTTCCCTTCTGAGACCTCATGGGAATCAGGAATGTAACTTGGCCGCCCTCAGTGTCACTGCCACTAACACTGGCCTGAGTGTCTTGCCCATGAGTCTCAACTGGTTCTTGTTTAACAGTTACTAACTCTGGTTTTGGTTTTGGTTGTAAGTCTAAAGAAGTACTAGGTTCTTCTGAAATACAAGGCACCTTCAAAGCGCCCTGTTGAGTCGAAACTCCATGCTGTTGTGACACACCTGGTTTCTCATCTAAGACATCCCTGGATGCATGTACCCCTCAATTTCCATTGTTCTTATCTACCACACTGGCTTTCTGTTTTACAACAACATATTGGTCAGGGTACACTCTCTTCCACCCAGCATGAGTCTCAAAATTAGCACTCCTGGAATACAAGATCCTATTTCCATCCATCAGGAACCTGTACTTGTTTCCCTCATAGCCCACAAAATGTAACCTTTGACCTTTGGACTCATTCTTCTTCCTAAATTGAGAAGGAATATAGACTGAAGCAAATTGACCAAACACCGTTAAATACCTCAGGTTTGGTGCTTTCCCATACAGCAAATAATATGGCGTTTGATTTATCATACTGCACCATGACCTGTTTACAATATGATAAGCAGTTCTTGTTGCTTCACCCCACAAATTAGCTGGCGCTCCAGAATCCTCTAACATACAATCTCTTATCTGATTTCTCATACCAGTCCTCCGTTCAGCCAAACCATCTTCTGCAGGATATCCGGGATTTGTAGTTTTATGTTGGATTCCTTTCTGCCCAAACAGATTGCTCTAGATTATTGCACAGAAATTCTCCACCTCTGTCAGTCACAAAAGTGCCAACCTTGTAGGGAAACTCCCTTTCAATAGAATTGACCCATTTTTTAACCATGTCAGCAGCCTCACTTTTGGTTTTGACCATAGCCACATAGGTAAATCTGGTATGACTATCTACAATAACTAGGGTAAATCTGCTACCCCCTATGCTCTTTACTTGATGCGGCCCTGATAAATCCGCATGAACGACCTGAAAAGGCCTCTGGGTTATGCATTTGCTCGCCTTTGCTACAGGGTAAGCCTTGACCTCTACCTTTTTACAACTAGCACAGTCCAGGTAACTTTTACAGTTCTCTACCATGAACTCTGGGCAAATATTCTCTAGATTCTTTAATCCTTTAAAGCTTATGTGGCCCATGACTCTATGTAAGTAATGAACACACCCATCATGCAGTGGCTTGTTTGTTACATTCCCACACTGCACCTGTGCCACCATGTGGTAAATGTGGTTTTTCTTTACAACTTTACCACATACTGCTCCATCCTTTTACACAATCCCCTCATCCCCTTTAAAACAGATTTCATACCCATCACTGGTTAGGGATGCTACACTTACAAGGCTATTTTGCAATTTTGGTGCACACAGTACATTATGGAAAACTTTTTTCAAACCTGGGATAAACACAGACCCTTGTACATCTACATTGCCAGATTCACCATCTGCAAATACTACAGTGTCCACTGGTGCTGGCTTTGGGTTCTGTAGTTCTCCTCTATTAGGGGTCATGTGATGAGAACACCCACTGTCCAAAATCCAGACAGACTGGACTTTCACCTCACCCACAACTCCCTCTACAGCAGTAGCAAACCCTCTCCCATCTTGGGGCTTGTCTTTCCTTTTCTTCTGTGATTTTTGTCCTTTCTTTGCTGCAGAGACCTTAGGACAGTTCTTTATCAAATGTCTGGTCTCCCCACAGGAAAAACATCTCCGTGTTCTGCAGACAGCAGCACTCCCTTCCTTGTACAAGGATGTAGATTGGTCAGTCGGTTGTCTCCTCCAGCTGGTCGCTTCCTTGAAGCTCTCCTCAGAGTCTCTCCTCTGTGCCTCTTCCAATATTCTGGATGCCACAAGGTCTACATTTAAATCAGCTTCGGCTACTCCTTGGAGATTGTACATTAGAAACTCCCACTAACTGTTTAGACTGATCAACAGTATATATGCTTTCTGAGGTTCTTCTATATGGATGCCACGCTCACCGCACTCTGCAAAATTATATTGCATCCTTTTTAAATGTACAAGCATGCTTTCACCTTCCTGCTGTTTACAACAATACAGCTTTCTGCTGCACAGCATTTTTGACAAGGCTCCAGCTGGTTGGTTTACATTCTCAAGAGCTTTCCAGACTTCAAACGCTGACCTCTTATCTCTGATATTGTTCAGCTGGTTCAGCTCCAAAACCAAAACAATTGTTGCTCTGGCTTTTTTGTCACCTACTAATTGTTCCTCATTAGTAGGGTCTGGTTGGTTCTTTACATAGTCCCATAAGTCCTGCTTTATTACAAAGCCTGCATATATAACTTCCAGGAAGCATAGTTCTTCTCAGAAAGCTTTTTGAACCTGACAGTCATGTCCATGTTGGCTCTGAGTCAGCTACTTAACTGATAACAGTCCGGGCAAGCTGCCAAACAAGAATAGGCTTTCAAAACAAACTGATAATAGCAGAGTCCGGGAGTAGACACACTTAACTCACTCCTCTCCAGGACTTTTCTCTTCAGCCCTCCAAGAACACAAAGCAGCTCACCAATTGCAGAACTATATCTCCCATAGTTTCTCAAGCATTGCCCATGCAGACTCTGGGCCCATAACCCTTGTTGGGGTGTACAAAGCTGTGCTGTGTCCACCACAACCACCTGCAGAGTTGTTCCACATCAACAGGACGCCAAGGAGAAGGTTTCCAGAGAGACTTCTGCAAAAGACCTCAGGCTGAGAAGGAAAAATTCCTTCACCCCAGCACACTGCCTTGAGCTCTGGCTTGCCAAATAAAGACAGCAACAAGGCCAGCCTTCACTCAACTTAATCTTTGTTTGCAGTATATTTACAATATATACACAGAATATCGGACAGCCATCTCTAATACTCATAAATCTCAAACCAACAAACTGCTCTGCCAACCACCATCCACAACAAACCCACACTGGAGATATTTCCCATCTCCTTTTTATAGATGGTTACCAATGCCTCTTGCATCAGGCATCCCAGGTGTACATACTCCCAAGTGCTGACTCACGCACACCTGCCACTGGAGCGTAACTACTTCCATTAATAAGCTTACAGCTCCATCTTGTGGTCACATACATGTCATTTCCTGACAAACTAAGCCCGTTGAAACTGGAGAATTTGCACCCTTATCTCCTGCCCATGAAAACTGGAGACTCAGAGCCAGGCACTGAGAGCTGGCAATCCTAACCTTACTTACAACCCTAACCTTACCGTACCTTCAAGAAGCATTTCTGAGCAGCCCAGCAGCCTTCCTGGGGACAGAATTCTTCTGGAGAGCAAGTCACAACAATGTTGTGTTGTTCCTGGGGCAGAGGTGGCTTGCCTCCATGGACAGTCTATGAGAGCTGCCACTTTATTTTTAACCGCCTGAAATTTTTCAGAAATTCCTGCAATGCCTCAAAGTTTTGTAGCTATCTCCCTTCCTTCCTTCCTCCCTCCCTGCCACCCTTTGTGGTGAAGTGAATGAATGAATGGTCCTTTTGAAGCAGTAGAGATATTCAGCACCCTTTTTGTTATGTCTCAGAGCAGCTAAACTCCCTTGTGAAGCAATGTTTTTTGTACCAGGCAAGTACCCACAGTCCTATCAGATGATGTCTGCCTTTCCTGGAAGATTCAGAAGAAGACAGTGGTCTCTTGTCCCTGCGTATGAAGTAAGAAACATCTCCCACTCTTCCTCTGCCATGAATGCATAACTTAGGAAAGGCAAGAGAGCTGTTCAGTTTGTATGGGTCATGAAGATATGCCAGCCTTAGTGCTGTCTCTCTGGACCTGGCATGCTCTGTTTGTTTTTGGATGAAAACTCTCATAATCACTACCCAGCACTATGCACACAAAGACAAGAGAAGCACACCAAATTGTGAAAACCTGATTTAATATGACAACTGGGGGGCGTAATTTTATTTTTATCTATTTGTTGTGAAAACAGAATTTAAGTCTAATAATTAAATGATTCTTATTGCCAAATAGGGAGATGTCCTCCTGCACTTCTGTCTTTTGGGCCATACACAGTTGGCCCTCCACATTTGCAGCTTTAACATTTGAGGATTTGATTATTTGTAGTTTTGATTAATATGTCCTCTCTAGGAATCTCTAGGTCCTCTAATGCAACTCTGCCAGAAGTTGACAATAGAGTTGTGCTGGAGAACCTAGAAGTTCCCAGAAAAAAACACTTCTCTAGGCATTTGCAGGTCCTCCAGCATAATTCTATTATCAACTTCTGTCAGATGTTGACCATAGAATTGCACTGGAGGACCTGGAGATTCCTAGAGAGGTATTCTCTCAGGTAAAAAGAATGGTGTTTTGTTATATGCAGTTTTTCCACATTCATGGGGATCCTTCACCCCTAACCCCAGCAAATGTGGAGAGACCACTGTATAATTCTCCTTAGGAACAACATCCCTGACAAGTTCACTGCTTAGATTCTGTTCACAGAAGCCAAAGGTGCACATCCCTGTACATTAAAAAACACTGATTGTTTAATTTGTGTTCCCAAAAATGTTTAACTTATTATGAGGCATTAAACTGAACTTGAACCCAATAATCTTCTTAATTTTTTAAAATCTCAAATATATATTCCTAAAAAGACCAATGTGCTACTCTTCATTGAAGCCAGAAAGGGATTTCCTGATTATTGTTTAACCAGTACCTTTCCAATTCTCTTTTGGTCAGCTGTAGACATGATTTGAGAGCCAACATGGTGTACTGGTTTAAGTGCTGGATCAGAATTTGAAGCTTTGCACAGTTGTGGAAATCTCCTGCATAACTTTGGGGAAATTAGGGCCTCTGCAGACAGCACAAAATGCAGTCTTGGAGGCAGGGAAGGGGAGGGGCAGCTGCACGGTGGCCACCTCAACCCCTCCCCAAGGACATCATCAAGGCACGCATTGTTATGCACGGCGCACACCCTGAGTACTTCCTCCTGGCGCAGCATCTTCACACGCTGCATTGGAAAAGACGCGGAAGAGACATGCACCGTCTCTTCCAGTGCCATTTCAGTGGTTTGAGAAAGGAGCACTATTTTGGCACTCCTTTCCCAGGTGCCAAAAGGGTGGATTGGGGCTGAAGCGTGGGGCAGCCTCAGCCCCAATCCTCCGCTTCCCAGGGCGGCCCACGGCCGCCTGTCTGCACCCCCCCCCCCCCCTTAGACTCTCTCAGTCTTAGAGGCAGGCACTGGCAAACCATCCCTAAATAAATCTTGCCAAGAAAAAACTATGATAGGGTCACCACAAGTTGGAATCAACTTGAATCTAGCACATAACAACAACAAGAAGAAGATATGCTTCCCCTCAGACATTCACTATATAGTATTCTTCCCTCTGCCAATCGAGGTTTCTGATCAGTAGGAAGAGCCCTACATAGTCACAACCATTTCTTCCTATCGTAAGGCAGAATATAGCACTCTAGGTATGGCTTTGAAACCTGGATGGTGAAGAAAGATGACAGGAGTGGAATCAACCAACTTGAAATGTGGTATTGGGGGACAGATCTATGGAAACCTTGGACTGCTAAAAAAAGAAATGAAGGGGTCTTAAAGCAAATCAAGCCTGAACTATCACTAGAAGTGAAGATGACTAAACTGAGGCTATTGTTTAGAATTATCATGAGACAACTTAACTAGAAAATATTATATTGCTTGACTTACTAGATTACTGCACTACACTCTTATAGCACTGCTATTCTACTTTAACTGCTCCGGCTGCCTCCTGTTGCATTCTGGGATTTGCAATTTAAGGAGGGGGCATTTAGAATATTCAGCCAGAGAGCTCTTAGGCCTCACTGAACTACAAACCTCAGAATGCAACAGGAGGCAGCCAGAGCAGTAATAGAATCATAGAAACATAGAGTTGGAAGAGACCACAAGGGCCATCCAGTCCAACCCCCTGCCATGCAGAACTCAAAATCAAAGCATCCCTGACAGATGGTCATCCAGCCTCTGTTTAAAGACCTCCAAAGGAGGAGACTTCACCACTCTCCAAGGGAGCGTGTTCCATTGTCGAACAGCTCTCACTGTCAGGAAGTTTCTCCTAATGTTGAGATGGAAACTCTTTTCCTGTAGCTTGCATCCGTTGTTCTGAGTCCTATTCGCTGGAGCAGCAGAAAACAAGCTAGTGCCATCCTCAATATGACATCCCTTCAAATATTTAAACAAGGCTATCATATCCCCTCTTAGCCGTCTCTTCTCCAGGCTAAACATACACAGTTCCCTAAGTAGTTCCTTGTAGGGCATGGTTTCCAGACCCTTCACCATTTTAGTTGCCCTCCTCTGGACACGCTCCAGTTTTTCAACATCCTTTTGAAATTGTGGTGCCCAGAACTGGACACAGTGTTCCAGGTGGGGCCTGACCAATGCAGAATACAGTGGCACTATTACTTCCCTTGATCTAGATACTATACTTCTATTAATGCAGCCTAAAATCACATTGGCCTTTTTAGCTGCAGCATCCCACTGTTGACTCATGTTCAACTTGTGGTCTACTAGGACTCCTAGATCCCTTTCACACATACTCTCGTTAAGCCAGGTGTCCCCCATCTTATATATATGCATTTCATTTTTTGCCCTAAGTGCAGTACCTTATATTTCTCTGTGTTGAAATTCATTTTGTTAGCTTTAGGCCAGCTTTCTAATCTATTAAGGGCATTTTGAATTTTCATCCTGTCTTCTGGGATATTATCTATTCCTCCTAATTTGGTGTCATCTGCAAATTTGAGAAGCATGCCCCCTATTTCTTCATCCAAATTATTGATAAAGATGTTGAATAGCACTGGGCCCAGGACAGAACCCTGTAGCACCCCACTGGTCACTTCTCCCCAGGATGAAGAGGAGCCATTGCTGAGCACCCTTTGGGTTTGGTCAGTCAACCATTTACTAATCCACCTAACAGTTGTATTGTCTAGCTCACATTTTACTATCTTGTTTGAAAGAATATCATGGGGGACCTTGTCAAAAGCCTTACTGAAATCAAGATATGCTATGTCTACCGCATTCCCTTCACCTAGCAAGCTGGTAATTTTATCAAAAAAATGAGATCAGTCTTATTCTTATTAACCCTGATCTCATTTTTTGAGATGCACCCCATTTACAAGGTCATCCCTGTTGGTTAGGATCAGATCTAAAATAGCTAATCCCCTTGTTGCCTTTTCCACCTTTTGGACAAAGAAATTATCTTTGAGGCAAGTGAGGAATTTGCTAGACCTTGAAGTACTGGCTGAGTTTGACTTCCAGCAAATGTCAGGATAGTTGAAGTCACCCATCACTACTACATCTCTCCTTTCTGAATGTGTGGTCATCTGTTCTAGAAAGGCATCATCCAATTCCTCAGTCTGACTTGGGGGTCTGTAGTAAACTCCCACAATAACATACTTGTTGTTTCCTTCCCCTTTAATTTTTATCCAGATGCTCTCCACCTGATTTCTAGGATTTAAGTCCTGGATCTCTTCACAGGTGTAAACATCCCTGACATATAACGCTATTCCTCCTTCTTTCCTGTTTGTCCTATTCCTCTTAAAAAGGTTATATCCCTCTATTCCTACATTTCAATTGTGAGACTCATCCCCCCAGGTTTCAGTGATGCCTATTATATCGTATTTGCTTTGTTGTGCTAGGAGTTCAAGTTCATCTTGTTTATTTCTCATGCTCTGTGCATTAGTGTAAAGACATCTAAGAGCATGTGTCTTCCCCACTTGCTGCCTGTGTGAGGTTTTATTCCTCCCACTGTTGGGCCCTGGCATCATTTGCCTTGTTCCCTCTATAACACTTTGACTATTATTTCCAGCCCATGATGTACTCCTGCCTTCCAAGATACTTTCCAAGATACTGTCTCCCTCCCCAACATGACTCAGTTTAAAACCCTCCTGATCAAATGGTTGAGACTATTGGCAAAAATGCTTCTGCCAACTGGTGTGAGATGCAGCCCATCTCTTGCTAGAAGTCCACCCTCATGGAACCGCAGCCTGTGATCTAAGAATCCAAATTGTTCTTGGCAGCACCATCTATGGAGCCAGTTGTTCACAACTGCTATCTTCCTTTCCCTTCCTGGACCATGCCCTTCAACTGGGAGAAGAGATGAGATAACAACTTGTGCGTCCAGCTTTCAGCTTCCTACCCAAAGCCTCATAATCCCTTCTGATATTCTGAATACTGTGCCTTGCAGTATCATTGATTCCCACATGGACCAAGAGGAAGGGGTAATGGTCAGTAGGCTTGACAAGTCTTGTCAGCCTCTCTGTCACATCATGGTTTTTGCCCCAGGGAGACAACACACCTCCTGGGACATCTTGTCAGGCCCACAAACCACTGCTTCTGTACCCCTCAACAAGAAGTCCCCAACCACCACCACACGCCTCCTCTGAGGCTTAGCAGTGGCTGTTCCCTGCGGTGGTACTCTTAGGGTCCCCTGCACTGTCCCTGAGGACTGTCCCTTCTGCTCTTCTTCTTCATTTTTGATAAGGGAGAGAGCTTCTAATTGATTCTGTAGCTGCAAGCTCCCAGAACGATCCCTGGTTTCCCTACTTCTGTGTGTGACATTCCTCCAGGTGTCCACCTCCTATGTGCATGAAATGACCTCCTCCTCAACAACTTCCTCTGTGTGGTCCCCGTCCAAGACCGTTCATTCCACTCTGTCCAGGAAAACCTCTTGCTCCCTAATATGCTAAGGTGTAGCTGCTTGACTTTCTCTTCCAGGAAGGGTACGAACTTGCACTTGGTGCAGGTGAAGTTTGCCACATCTCTTGGCAAGAAGACATATTCTGAATACTGTGAATACTACCCACAAGTGTTGCAGGTGACTGCAGCAACTCCTTCAGTATCCATATTGAGAAATCTTAAGTAAGCACTGAAATAGGACTGTGGGCTTCTCCCTGAAAAAGGCCCCTCTTAAAGACCCATGTCAAGGGCCCCTGTTCTCTTGGTCTTTTCACCAGGATCTGTCAGCGAGCTCAATCAACTGGGTTTCTAACTCTAGAGAGAGCTCCTAGATGCTACCTTATTCTGGAGGCAAGTCTCTGTCTCTCTTCCTCTGAGCAAAAAACAACAACCGCAAAGCCTTTTAAATTATTATTATTATTATTATTAGGAGAACCTCCAAAAAGAAAGGTCAAAGCCCCCCTTCTACCTGTACTGTGCTTTCCCTTGTCCTATGAAAAAAATTGCCCGCTGTTAGGCGCGTGCCTCTCCTAGGAGTTGTATAGAGCTAACTGGCTAGCTCCACCCCCTATTGACTCACAAATATGACTCACCAAAGCCCCACCCACTTAGCAACAGTCACACTTTCCCCAAGTGTTTTTAAAAAGAATTTAAACACTCACCCACTCAGTATGGCTGCTCAGAAACTGCTTTCCTTCTCCTGTCTGGCAGAAACTAATAGTGGAATAGCAGCACAATAAGAGTGTAGTGCAATAATGTGGAAAGTGGAAGGCAGTAGAGAGAGAACTGCATTACAGGTGAATTAATTTAATCAAGGAAGTTTCCACTCTGAGTTTGCAAGACCTGTACAGAACTCATGGAGGTCTCTCATTCATAGAATCACCATAAGTCAAAGTTAACTTGATAACAAATAACAACACAACAACAAAGTATATAGGACATGATTGTACATCGTGTTCTGGTTTGAACTGCTCTGCCAATTATTCTTATTCAAATGCTTGTTCATTACATTGCATGGCAATTTGGTCCCATTAAATTATCTTGTTCATTATTCATTCAGACACATTGCTCTGCCTTGATTAGTCCTATTGTGTACTTTGACAGGTTTCCTTTATGTTCTTATTACATAGTCATTTAAGTTCATACTGTTATTTTGTTAATGTCCCTAGATTAGGCACTGAGTATCAATAAAGAGTTTAATTTATTTCAGTGTACACTGAGTCTTTTGTCGTTGGTTCAACTTTAAAGACTGGAGTATCACTTCAAAACTAGATTAACACTGAACATAATGTAAGATTGAATGCAGGAAAGCATGGACAAAGACACCCCCCGACACGTAGGGAGAGGTTCTCTGTTGCTCTGGCCTCTAAAAGGAGACCGATGCCTAATTTGGCTGGATGGGCAGGAAGTCCTGCCCTTCCTGGGCCGCCCAGCCTACCAGTTTGGATCCTGCTCGATCCAAGGCATGCTGGGTAATCTCACGAGGCTTTATGTCTCACGAGATTACCCACGAGATTTGAGGGCTATTTAGCCCTCGTCCGCCACAGGGTGGCAGCCATTTTCAAAGTTGCAGTCGAGCAACCCAACCCACCCACCCTTAATTAATAGCTGTTCATATTATTTACTCTCAGGCTTCGGCTGGTTGCCTTCGGGGGCCGGGAGGGAATTTTCCCAGAATCTCCAACCTGGGTTTTTCACCTCCCTGAGAATGATAATAATAGTATTAATAATAATATTGTTAAGATTTAATAGTGTGGGTCGATACATTGGCCTTAATGAATTTGTTATTGGTAAAGGGGATTTATTCTTGTGTTACAATGCCTTGCTTTCTTTGTCACAACTTGGGGGTCAGGGTTAATGTTTTGTATTGTAGTGCAATTTAGGGTGGGCAGGGACCCCCCCCCCCGGAGGATAATTCGGTTAACTGAAAATTACAAATTGGTTAATTAAATTCTATGATGGGTATACATCATTAGATTAAATTTTATATGATGTCATCAAACAACTTGATGATGTCATTACTTACTTACATCATAAGATCATTTATGACATCATTTCCAGTTGGGGGGGATAGATAATTGTGGATGTGGATTTGATTTAAATACATGTTCTTGACACATGGACAGCCCCCTGACAAGTCGGGAGGGCCTCCTGTTGCGTCGGCCCAAATAAGGGCACCGACGTGGGATTGGCTAAGCAGACCGGAGGGCCTGCCCTTGCCGGTCTGCTTGGCCAATGAGAAGGAAGTCTCGCTCCTTGGTCTCGTGAGAGTTTAAATATCGCGAGACTAGGGAGAGAGATTTTCGGGGCTATATAGCCCCGCGCTGCCACGTGTTGGCAGCTACCGTATTTTCCGGCGTATAAGACGACCCGCATATAAGACGACCCCCCCATTTTCCCAGTCAAAATATAGAGTTCTAGCACCTCTATCCTCATTATCCTTATATCCGGCACATAAGACGACCCCCCCCCCACTTTAGCCACAGATTTTGCAGGTAAAAAAGTAGTCTTATACACAGGAAAATAAAGTATTTTAATTTGGATGAGCAAGGTACTCATCTGCTGCTTGAGCTCCTGGGCTTGTTGGCCTCTGAGGTGGCCTAGCCCTTTGGAGCGAAGAGAGCGGGGAGCGGAGTGATCGGAGCGCGGTTGGGTGCAAGCCGCGGCGCTCCATGCCTCCCCTGGATCAGGACTTGAGCCCGGCCTGGGCTGCCCGGCCTGGGGCTCTGTGAGTGGCTGCAGGAACACCAGCGGTGGCCTAGTCCTTTGCAGGGAAGCCTGTCAAGGGGATTGGAAAAAAGTGGAGTGGAGCGCAGCTTTTAGAATAATAAAAAAAAAGCTGTGGCTCCTCCGCTGGTACTCAGGACTCGGTGCGGCTGAGAGAAGCTGCTGGCCTGAGGCCAGGTGGCTTAGAGAGGCCAGTTGTGGTCCATTTAGGCCTAGTTGGTGTGGCGCTAGTTAAAACAGCACAGGTTTTATAAAATAAAATTAAAAAAAAAAAGAGGGACAGGCCTAGAGTGGAACAGACAGCCCTGGGGGTTCAGGGTCTGCTCCTCCCCCCCCCATTCATAAAGCAGATACATTGGGAGGTGGGAGGTGGAGGGAAATGATCCCCCCCCACTCACCACCTCCTCTAATTGACATATTAATCAGGCCTTGCTGCCTAGCCCAGGCAAATTAGGCCTGGACATAATAATATTAATAATAATAATATTAATTATATTAATTATATTAATATAATTAATTATATTAATTATATTAATAATTTAAAAAATGGGGGGTGGGGGAGATTCTGGAATTATATGTTGAGAGTGGTGTAAGGGCCTCCTCTGGTTTGTTGTCTAACCTGAATTCAGGTAGTGTTTTCTGATTGGGGACACATGCTGTAGGTGACTGCAATTTACACATTAGATATTGGTTTAAAAAATAATAATAATACAGTTCCAAGGTTGCTGATTTAGCTTATTGGTTATTACTTGGCTACTTTTCCTTGTAGATTGGTGACACAGGTATAGCCTTAACAGGAACGCTATATCCTGCACCAATTAGTGTAAATTGCTATTGTTATATTTTCAGCAATCATGCCACAAAGTAAGGCCCAGTCCAAACGATGTGCGGCCTCAGCTGGTGCTAAAGCTGGCCAGCCAGTGCCTAAGCGGGCCGTTAATACTCAAAATAGGGAGGATGACATCACTACACATTTGGCACAAATAGGTCGCACAATGCAGGCTTGTGCGGCAGTGTGTGAGCAGTTGGCTCTACACCATTTGCAGAAGGACATCTCGGGGGCCCAAGTGACTACCTCTGCAACTTTAATTGCAAGTACAAGTATAGAGCAGAAAACTGTTCAACAGGCTACTGGCAATTCGCTGTCATTACCAGACACAGCACATAGTTCCCCAGGTACATCAGCTATGGAGCTTGGGCAACCAACCGTAGCTGATGTAATGGAGCTTTTGAAAAAAGTTCCTGGTGTGGGACAACAGGGTGTGGCTGCCACTATGTCTAATCAACCGACTTTGGCTGATCTGTTTAACTTTCTTCAAAGGGTGGTTGTTTCAGGTCAGAGCGATGTGCCGACTCCTGAGACAGCGGTGGCTTGCAGCAGAGATGTACCAAGTGCGTATGGTGGACAACACAACACCCGAGCAGCTTCGGCGACGCTCACGGTGGGAGCTCAGCAAGCATCGGTGGATGCTTCAACTCAACCAACGAGCTCAGGTTTGTCTTATGCTACCAATATGCAGGCATCATGGCCTTCATCGGTATGAGCTACAGGTGGGCAGACAGTGTTGAGCTCTATAAGTGAGCGCCCTATGCCTGCAACGGTGACTGCACCTCTGACTAACATGGGGCTTGCCCAGGTTATGGACTCAGGGGTGCAACACAACACAAATATCAATAACACGGTAGGTGAGGTAAGGGGAATGGCTGTGGTAGGTGCGTTGGGCATTTCTGGGGCAGACAGGTTGTTTGACTGCAATCCATATGCAGGGATGTCTGTGCCCCTGGGGTCACACCTTCCCCTGGCTACCAAAGAAAGGATATGGAAAGGTGAGTATATTGATTTGTTTTCACTCACATTCCGTGATCCTGAGCCGAGGATCATGGTTAAGGAGAGAGTGGTTTTTACCCTTCCAAAAGAGTTTCAGTCACACAAGCTCCCTTAGTTAGAAAGAAATTTTGTAAATTGGATCATGGGCTTTACAATATATAGGGGCATTATAGAGGAAAAGGACCCTGCTAGATCCCCTGAATTCTCCAAATATCAGGAGATAATGATCAAGGCTTATACCAATTGCCACTTTAATTCTAGGGGGTCAGCTTGGCTTCAATACAATGAACAATTTAGGATGAGGGCAGCATTAGACCGCTCTTTATCTTTGCGTCATGTGCAGTCTGAATTGTGGGCGGATGTTATGGTGGGGGCCTCCCCTTCGAGCCGATGTGATAAGGGGTTTGTACCTATGGTCACTCAGCCGAGAGGGCAAAATACGAGGCCTGGCATGGGAGAGAAAAAACAATTCGGACTGTGCTGGGACTTCAATGCAGGTAGGTGCAGGAGGCAGCCCTGCAGGTTTGACCATAAATGTAACACCTGCAGAGGAAACCATCCAGGATCGGCATGCCTTAAAGGTAAGAAAGCAGGAGGTGGGGCCCCCTCTCACCAATCATCAACTGCAGGAAAGGGCACCAACACCAATTAAGTTGGACATGTTGGCTGCTTGGTTGCAGGTATACCCTAAAAGGGAGGCCGCTCAATATTTGTTAGAGGGTTTCTCACAAGGTTTTCACATTCTTAGGTGGGTTTAAGGGTGCACCGTTATGCACCTAATGCACATTCTGTCAGGGAATTACCAGGGATTGTGAAGGACAAGTTGGCCAAAGAAATAGCAGCAGGTAGGATTTCAGGCTCCCACGATCAATTGCCTATGCCAAATTTGAGATTATCTCCCCTTGGTGTCATCCCTAAGAAGGCACCAGGGGAATACAGGTTAATACACAACCTATCTTACCCTAGAGGCGAATCAGTAAATGACCTCATTTAGCGTCAGTTAAATATGCTTCATTTGATTCATCAGTTAAAATGGTTAAAACACTGGGCAAAGGAGTCTTATTGGCAAAATGCGACATTAAATCTGCTTTTAGGTTACTACCAGTTCACCCAGAAGATTTTGATCTCCTGGGTTTTCAATTCGAAGGGAAATATTACTTCAACAAAGCTATGCCAATGGGGTGTTCCATTTCTTGCTCAGCATTTGAAACATTCAGCACTTTTTTACATTGGTGTGCCTCTAAGAGGTCTGGTAGTCAAGCAATTACCCATTATCTTGACGATTTCTTATTTTCTGGGGTTTCTGGGACGACGGGTTGTGCAGATACACTGTTGGCATTCCAGGGGTTAATGAAGGAAATGGGTGTACCTTTGGCTGAGGAAAAAACTGAGGGCCCTGATACCCGTCTTACTTTCCTTGGAATTGAATTGGATACTAAGGAAGGTATATCTCGCCTCCCATCTGACAAGCTCATAGCTATGAGGCTACAGGTGAGGATGATGAGAAACAAATCTAAGGCCACATTATGAGAATTCCAATCCCTGACAGGTTTATTAAACTTTGCTTGCAAGGTTATAGTCCCTGGGCGGGCATTCTGTTCACATTTGTATAAAGCCACCAGGGGAGTGAAGGCCCCCCATCACCACATTAGAATTACTTCTGGAATAAGGGAGGATTTGAGGATATGGGAGTCATTTCTGGAGCAATTTAATGGTATTTCATTTTGGAGATCTGAAATGCTCTTAAGGGCAGACGTTCAGGTACACTCCGATGCTTCAGGGGCTTTGGGTTTTGGAGTATATTTTAATGGCCAGTGGGCAGCTGAGGGATGGCCATAATCCTGGGCAGAAAAAGGTTGGATGCGAGACCTCACCTTTTTAGAACTATTTCCTATTGTGGTTGCGGTCCATTTGTGGCTGGAGCAATTTGCAAACAAAACGGTGCGGTTCTGATGTGATAACCAAGCTGTAGTCTACATAGTGAACTCTTTGACTTCTAAATCTGCCAGGGTAATGACATTGGTTAGGGAATTGGTGGCTCAATGTTTAAAGTTTAATATTTTGTTCCAAGCTCAACACGTTTTTGGTTTACTAAATCCGTTGGCGGACGCCCTTTCGCGTTTTCAGTTTTACAGATTCCGTCAACTGGCGCCAGAGGCAGCAGCCCATCCATTGGAGGTACCAAAACATCTTTGGAGCCTTGGAGAATAGAAATTGAAAAGGCGATTCTCCAGTCCGTTGCCCCATCGACGCGCAAGTCATATCAGCTCGCGTTGCAAGCGTTTAGATGTTTCTTGTTAACTGTCGGGGAGGTGGAGATCTGGCCATTGAAGGTGGAGGTTATCCTCTGTTTTGCAGCCCACCTTAGACAATCTGGTTTATCTCCAGTCACCATCAGAGGCAGAATAGCTGCACTGTCATTTTACTCTAGAGCAGGAGGTTTTAATGACCCTACAGTTGATTTTAGAGTCCATAGGGCTCTGGAGGGATGGGCTAGGGAGTCTTCAACATTACAGGACAATTGTTTGCCAATAACAGGTCCTATATTGATAAGAATTTGGCAAAGCCTCCCGGTTACATGTACCACACCCGAAGAGGTGATTTTGTTTGAGGCTATATTTTCATTAGCATTTTTTTGCAGCCTTGAGAATAAGCAAAATTGTCCCTAGTTCTCGTATTGATAGTTCGGGCCTGGCTCTATTAATATCAGATATCCAAATTTCTGAACAGGGGATACAAATGACAATTCGGCGGTCAAAAACCGATCAATTGGGGAAGGGACAATATATAACCTTGGCTAGGGCATAGGCTGACCATATTTGCCCGGTGCGGGCATTAACTAATCTTCAAATAAGGCCAAATGTATCAGGATATTTATTTTTACATTTATCAGCCCTTCCATTGACACAGTATCAATTTAGGGCTATGTTGCATGAGGTTTTGAGACATGCTGGTTTGCCAGCTGTTCAATTTTCTTCTCATTCTTTTAGAATTGGGGCAGCGACAGCTGCAGCAACACAGGGTTTGAGTGATACTGCAATTTGTAGGATTGGTCGTTGGCACTCTAGAGCGTTTAAATCGTATGTTCGCCCTTAAGTTAAGGGTATTGCTGATTGTCTAATTCTTTTTGATCTAATTGGCAGAACTGAATACTGGAGACATATGGATCCTGGAACACAGTTTGGTCTTTTGGGCCGAACGGCACATCATTGAGCAGCGATGAGATTTGGCCATGGGATTGGGAGAGGCTGGAACTGTGAGATGGTTTGGTCATAGAGGAATGTTGTGGGGAGCACTACTGCCTAGACTTATTGAATTGCTGGCCTCTTTCACACATCCCAAGATCTTGTTGGTACATTTAGGTGAAAATGACCTTTCAAAATTGACTTCATTACAGTTAGTGAGAAGGATGATTAAAGACATGAAAGAAATACAACAAAGAATGCCAAATACACTGCTCATGTGGACAAAGTTGCTCCCTCGGCGAGTTTGGTCCGGTGCTCGGAGTGATGCGGCCATCAATGTAGCTCAGCGTTGGTTGAACAGATCTGTACCCAAGACGTTGGGGAGAATGGGTGTTGTTATTGTTGATCATGAAGGAATACAGGTCACATTGCCACACTTGTACAGGGGAGATGGTGTGCATCTCTCCCCACGGGGGAACGACATATACTTGACTTCATTGGACTCATACATTAAAGCATCAATTCAGGGGGGGGAGGGGATGCCAAGCTTTAGGGAATTCTTTAGGTTAATTGAAATTATTAATTGGGATAAAAAATAATAAAGAATTTTGGTATATGTCATTAGATTAAACAAATTTCTATGATGTCATCTTAAACTTAATGATGTCATAATGTTATGATGTCATAAAATGCTTTTGATGTCATATCCGGTTGGGGGAGGGGTTAGATATTGTTATTATATATTACATAAGTTAAAGGATTTGACACATGCCATGTTAGAAATAATTATTCAATAGCGCTTGCGCTTAAATACACGTACGCATGCGTCAAAACAAATTCTTGTTAAGAAATGCTTATTAAATCGTTAATTAAATGGTTAATTAAATTGTTGTTTAAATGTTTAATTGATTGTTTTCAATACCCTGTACAAAATAAAAGTTGTGGCCAATGTTTGAGCCAAAACTAATCGCGTTGGTGTCCTTTGTGCCGATGCAAGTGATAGATGCAGTTTATTTTGATAACCATTCAGTTATCTACATGGACACATGTGTCAAGAATAAATTCTGTTATTTGTAAAGATTGTTTATTTAAAGCTGTTTGAGACCCTGTACAGAAATAAAGTTGTGGCCAGTTGTTGCCCAAAGAAAAGGTGTGCGGAGTCCTTTGTGCCGGTGCAATCTGGTGTATTTTCTCACACCTAACAATGAGCAACTGAGTATACACTATACTGATAAGCAGATCATGTACAGCTAATTTTGCAGTATAAGAGTCAAGGAATCAATGAGTTAAGATATTTTGCATGCCAGTTAAAAAGATAAGGTGAGCCTAATACCACTGAAAGATGTGGAAGATATTTCTGTCAGACTTTGTGACACCTTTCACATAAATTAAACAAACTGCCAAGCAGTTATATCCCCTATTCTCTCTTTGAGCACTAATACACCATTACATTACATATAATGGGGAGGAAGCCACTTCAGTGTATCAGAATAAAAAGTTAAAATCAATAATCATCACAGAAGTAACATGCATTTAAAAAAGAAGGATCACAACAGAAATGCCATCAGTCATAGAATAATCACACCCAATCTGATGCCTTCCAGATGTTTTGGACTTCTTTTTCCATGAGTCTCATCCAACATGGCCACTTGCCAGCAATTATAGGAGTTGTGGGTTAATAAACCTTGAGGGCAGCAGGTTAGGAAAGGCCAGCACTGGAAAAAGACTATCCCAAAGCAACAGCAAAACATGACAGATTATTACAACTAGGAACTTAGGTTGAAATCTAAATATGGAGTGAGGCAAATCAATGTGCTTTATGCTTCAGTCAAAAGACCAAAAGAATAGAGTAAAAAAATGAAAAAGTTACAAACTTTTAGCTGGAAGGCTGCATTCCACAAAGCAGAAGTTTGAGAGGTGACATGATTGTACTCTTTAAATACCTCAGGGGCTGTCACTAAGGTTTTAAACAGATGGATAGGAAAAACCAAGCCAATACCGAGTTTTCACAAAATGGCTGAACACCCATGAGCAGTCCACACTATGTGGCATTAAGCTGCACCTCTTGAAGATTTTTTTTCTTCTTCCACCCCCCATGCATGCATACCATTGCATGAACACACCACCTGAGACTGGAATTACCTTCCTCTTCCACCCAGCTGCCATCCCATTGGATGCCCCATATGACCAGCCACACAGTCACACAAGCAATACACCACCCATACAGTGTGTCGGTACATCCAGTGACACACTGGCAAAGAACAATGGCAAAGCACAAAAAAATAAAAAAATAAACATACCTGCCCCCTTTCACCCCTTCACCCCATTGGACTGTCTGGTTTGTGTATGTTTTAATTACATCCATTGCATTATTGGCGACCTGTCCTGTTTGTCAGACTTTCATGTCATGGGGTGCATGACAGGTAGATGGTGCAATCGGTGAGTGGTGCAGCTGGCCACTCATGCACCTGTATTCTAAACTAAAAAGAACATATGGTGAACAATGGCACTGGCAGCTGCATCTCACCAGTCCCATTGTGCATGCTTCAGAGTACTTCTGTATTCTGCCATATTCTGCCTGGGCTTTCCCACATTCCTGTACTTGCATCATGCTGTTTATATGCACATATGATGATGTGCATTTTGAGGCAGAGTATCAGAGCTGCTTTTTGCTCCACTTTTTACCCCAGAACACAGCTTCATATCATATCCACTCAATTTTGCATCTGGACACATAGGCTTCAAATCAGTTTTAAACCACTTTATTTGCTAGTGCAGACAACCCCTGAGAGGAGGGTTTGTTCTCTGCTGCCCCAGAGGATAAGACCAGGTCTAATGGTTTGAAATTACAGGCGAGTAGATTTTCATTGAACATTAGAAGGAACTTCTTGACAGTGAGAGTGGTTTGTCAATTGAACCAATTGCCTAGAGAGGTGGTAGGGTCTCCTTTTCTGGACATCTTCAAAAAGAGGCTGAATAGCCTCTTGCTGGGGATGCTTTAGCTGGAGATCCTGCATTGAGCAGGGGTTCCGCTTGATGGTCCCTTCCAACTCTATGGCTCTGACTCTAGGAGTCAGCCCTGAAAGACTCTGCCAAACCCCATTTGTCAATAATAATCAGAGCAAGGCCTCAGATTTTAAACAGAGCATGGTTGTCCAGAAACCAAATGTGTGCCTTAAATACTCATTTAAATCTTATTAAGATGACTAGTGGCATCCCACAATATCAAATGACTCAAAGTGCATTGCTTCACTGGCTTTAAATGAAAGAGGCCATATGGTCCTATACAGGTTGTGTGCTTTCCTTACAATTCTATGTAATCACTTAAATTGAGGGGAGGGCTTCTATTTGTATCTTACTTTCCCAATTTAACAAATACTTCCAGCATGATCTCACTAATTCCCTATGGAGCCAGTAGTTATTTGAAGGGGAAATGACATGTATAAGGCAGAGTATGGAAAAGTTATTTTTCTGGACTATAGCTCTTGGACTGACCAGTGATCATGTTGGCCAGAGGAGGGAGGGGTTCTAAGAGCTGTAATACAAAAAGAAACTTTTCCAAACTCTGATTTATTCAAAATGCATGTGAACAATAAAGATTCAACCCACATTCTACTGGGATTATTTTTACCATCTGAATAACCGATAAGACCCCTAGAGAGAGATAGCATGGTGTAGTGGTTTGAATGTTGAACTAGAATTCTGGGAGACCAGGGTTCAAATATAATTAGCCATGGAACCCCACTGGGTGACTTTGGACAAGTCACACTCTACTAGCCTCAGAAGAAGGCAAGGACAAACCCTCTCTGAACAAAATCACATTAGCTTCACTTTAAGGTCACCATTAGTCAGAAATTATTTGAAGGCACACAACATTCATATAAGACCACTAGATCTTCTTCACATATACTACTGTCTCTAATCCTATATGTGTGGATTTGATTTTTCCTGTAAATACGTAACCATAGATTTATCCCTGTTGAAATTCATTTTAGTTTTTTGGAACCACTTCTCCATTCTGTTGAAGTCATTATGGATCCTCATTCTGTCTTCTGAGCTATGAGCTGTCTTTTGCAGTTTAATGCCATTTGTAGATCTGATGAGCATTCTCTCTTCTTCATCCAAAGATATGATGAATGGCAGTAGCCACAGGACAAAATCTTGTGGCATCCCACTTCATGAGTAAATCCATGAATTTTGTTTCCACCTAATTTCTCATTTTTTGTCTTCAGATTTGTTTGGATAATGTTCATTTAAAAGTAAAGGCCACAAAATACATCCAGAAACTTTGAAACAATGTTTGTATGCATGTTAATGTGTAGTTGTTTAAGATATGCATGTTTACTTTCACTGTGTGCACAGTTTATTTTAAGTATTTCTTCCCCAGTCATGCAATTCTTCGTAGTACATATATTTTGGTGTGCATTTTCCTTAATAGGCACATTTTCTTGTGCCTATACTTCAATAGACACATTCTACTTGCCTTTTTAAAAAAAAAAAAGTTGTGAACTAGATTACAGCATTCTGAAAAGTGATTTCTGTGTATAAGAATATTTTGGTTCACATGTAGTTTTGGAAGATGCCAATTTGTTATGGAGCTTATCGCATTACAAAATAAATAGTCTTACTCCTGCCATTTTGAATTCTATTGCGGGATGCAGCCAGGTACTATTGCACACAAAATGCCATTGATGCCGCTGCCTGGTTGCTAAAAGCCAGCTAAAATCCATGCTCAGCTGGCCAATTTGCAATGTCGGGAAGCTCCTATGTCTGCTCAAAAAATAAAAAATAAAAAATGGAACGGTCAAATTTTGTTACATCCATTCAATGAACTACCTATCACTTCTAAGTGATCTGTTTTCAGTGTGTGGGTGTGTGCATGATGTCTGTTATTTCCTGTAATGGTATAATGCCACAATTTTAGTCTTGCTAGCAAGTATTTATCACTGAACTCTATAGGGTTTGCTTCCAAGTCATTTTAAAAAAAAGGGGGGTATGAGCTTGCAGATTACTTTAATTAGTAACCTGATAGTATAAATGGAATGTTTAAATTATTTATTAAAAGAGATCTTGTAACACTGTAACTTGTAACTGAGAGAAAGAAGTTGGTAGCATAAGCTTTTGTAGATTTAAGTCTACAAAAGCAACCAAGTTTTTTCTCATTCTGAAAGGTGCTAAAAGATCCCTTTGTGTACTGACCCAAACTAAAACAGCTATGTCTTTAAATTATGTATTGACTGAAGTAATACAATTTCAAGTTTTATTGCAAGTGAGGCATGCAATATAGCATATGTCTTTCTTTGCAACAGACTCAAGTAATTATTAACACACAAAGATTAGACAAAATTCTGTTTCAATTAGATGCTGGTTTCCAAAAGACACAAAATACCTGTATATTCCTAATCTTGCTTTGTAAATTCACAGGGAATCAAAACAAATTCTCTTTTCACAGATAAACCATCAGTGGCTGTTCAGTTGATTTCCCATCTTCTGCCTCACACCAAGTAATCTCTGCTTTTTCTTCTTTTTTCCTTAAGTCTGATGGGTAAAGAACTATAAATCCTTGCACAATTAATGCCCTATGCAGACGATCAGGTAACAGCACAAAGAGAGGCAACCAAGGTGTGGAGGAATTGTAGAGTTGGGCCAGCTGAGCAGCAGCCAATCAGGAGTGAGTTGGCAACAGCCAATAGAATTGTGGGCTGTAGATGATAAAGAATTCTGTTGCTGACAGTTGGAGTCAGACTGGGTCTGGATGGGTAACAGTTCAGAAGATAGGGACTGTGAGGGCTAGAGTTCAGAAAGGAGGGACTTAGTTCTAGTATAGAACTCCAAGAGAGGGAATTTCTGGGATATAGTTAGCCTGGATGGCTAGTATAGGAAGAAGTTCAGGAAGATAACCGAAGTTTAGGACTGTGTGGGAGTCCTAAGCGAGAGTAACTGGTGTTCTTTAGACAGTGAATTATGTAACAAATTATAACAAGAACAACTGTATATAACAACAACTGAACAAGTGAAACATTGTTAACCATCATTCAAATAAAGTTTTACTGTTATTTAATTACAAGCTTGTCTGAACCTGATTGAATTTCCATGCTACTAACAGTCCAAAAGCAGATTTGGAAATAAATCATTAGTTAAACATAAAAGTGGTCTGGTACATCACAAATTGGTGACAGTGGGAACAGATGCTGTCATCCAAGAACAAAAGTTTAAAAGATAAACAGATAAGCAGTTTCAGTGGTTCTCTTCACAATTTGGTGGCAGCGGTGGGATATGAAAAAATTTATTGGCTGGAGGTGTGCTTGGAAGTGTGCTAGAGAAACTCAGTGTGATAGGGTTCTGAGTGCAAGATTCAGAAACACATGATTTAAAGCAGGGGTAGGCAACCTTTCCCCTTTAAGGGCCGAGGGACTTCAGCTCCCAGAAGCCTCAGCCATGTTGGCCAATAGTCCCATGTTGGCCAATAGCTCCTGGGATTCTGGGAGCTGACATCCCTCGGCCCTTAAAGGGGAAAGGTTGCCTACCCCTGATTTAAAGTAAAACAAAGTGTAAAAGTTCAGAGGTTTAAAAGTAATAAGGCATAAGTCAGTGGGAGTAATTGCTTAAGTAATGGTCACTGGTATTTGTGTAGGAGACTACTTGGGAGCTGGCCACACTAGAAAGAAGTATTGATACCAGTCCCTGAGGTAATTTGATGGAGGTAATTGTATTGGACTGTGGAAATAAAAGTTAAAGGCTCAGAGTGCCTTACCTCCTGTTGGAAATTACCAAGAAAAAGCACACTGAGGAAAAAAATATTTTGATAATAAAGGTGATTTCTGGGATATAAGATTTGGGTAAAGTAGGAAATCACTGCAGTAGTGAGAAAGTTGAGTGATTTCTGAGGTAAAAAAATTGGAGTAAAGTAGGAAATCACTGGTTTGTCATCCGGAAACAAGGGCTATCTTATTGAACAGCTGGTTTAAAAGCATTTAAGAGTATTTCCTGATGTAAAAGTTTTTGGTATTATCTAAGGAAATACTCAGAAAAAATGCCTCCAAAGAAATTAAAACCCACTTCGGAAGAGGTGGTTGGTGAAGAGGTGGTGGCTAGTGTGAACAACTGATTAGCTGAATCTCCTGTGAATCTCCTGTGAGTGTGGACAGTTGGAAAATAAAAGAGAGGATTGAAATGGCCAGGATTCAAAAGGAAAAAGAACTTGAAAAAGAGAGAATGAGGTTAAGACAAGCCATACTTGAAAAAGAAGAAAGAGATATTGCTGAGGTGAATAAGATACCTCAAATGACATGAAAAGACTTCCAAGATATTATAAAGGAGATAACATTGACTCCTTCTTCACAAATGTTGAACGAACTTGTGAAGAATTAAAGATAAAGGCTGAGGAAAGAATGAGTTATTTAAGATCACAAATCTGTGGAAGATTATCAGAAATATATGCTGAAATGAGGGTGGAAGAACCCCAAAACTATGATTTGTTTAAGAAGATGGTGAAACAAAGATTTGGATTAACTCCAGAACACCACAACAGAGAATTTGGGAGTTTAAAGAAAAGAGGGGATGAAACATATGTTCAGTTAGGAGGTTGGTTAGATTACCTATTAAAAAGTTGAATAAATGGTTCTAAGGTGAATTCAAAAGAGGAATTACAGAACTTAATACATTTGGAACAATTTTATAATATCATCCCTCAAGAATATAAATGGTTGGTACAAGATTGAAAATAGGCAGTGGCTGAAGCAGCCCAGAGGATAGACAATTTTTTGATAAGAGAAGAAGAGGACAAGAAAGTGTCTAAATCTAAGGTAAAATACCTTTATGATGACAAGAAAAATAGATCTGGTGATGGAATTTTTTTTTTTTACCAGAACAGGACAGAAAGCTGAAAGGAAAAATTTTGGATTGAGAGAGTGTGACTCTGAGGCATAAAATAGAAGTAACTAGACTAGAGAAGGTCACCCAGATTCGAGCTATAGAACATGTTATGAATGTGGCAATCAAGGACATTTAAAATATAATTGTTCTAAGTTAAATAATAGAGAAATAAAGTCAGATTTAAAACCAGCATATTATATAAAATCAGTCAAGCCTACAGAGAAAGACTGTTGCCACAAGGAGAGTTCAGAGACTGCAGTTGCAATGGAAATGGCCCTTGAGAGAGTAACTGACTATGCAAGCTCCCAGCTCCCAAGAGCTTGTTTATTTGTATCAACTGCCCCACAAGAGATAAACTACTCCCACAGGCAGAGGCATGAAGCACAGGTCATGATGGAAATGAAAGACAGTGGCAGAAAACCAGAGAATCAAATAAAAAGTTACTTCCACAAAGCCTGGTTGATAGAACAAGGAAGCTAGAACAGATAGAGAATATGAAGAATTTAATTCAAGAAAAATACCTTTTAATTAAAGAACTAGATAAAAAGCTTTTACACACTGAACAAAAGTTGGATGATTCCATGAAGAAGTGCAGTGACTTAACAGAAAAACTGGATGTTTTTAAAAAGAAGATTAAGAAACAGTATGTTTTAATAGCACAAATGAAATTAAAAACTGATTAGAAAAGTAGAGTTATTTGTACATTTAAGGAAAAAGCAACTGAACTGGAGTCAGAAAACCAGTCTTTACAAGGCCTTATGGAAGGAAAAACAGAGAAAATTGTTATCCTTAATGAAAGCTTAGATAGTAAAGAAAATACTATTTCAGATTTAAAGTATATAATTTCTGATATAAAACAGCCCTCTACACTACACAGATATAAAGAGAAGCACTACACAGATATAAAGAGAAGGTTAATAGACTACATAGATGGCTTGATGAGGCAAATGAGAAGTTTATACAAATTGCATAGAGAAAGAGGCTTTAATAAAAGAGAATGAGAAGCTACAAAGGCAACTATATAATTTTAAACAGACAACTCAGATTCTACATCATAAAGTCAATAAAGGTCTAAATGAACTTGAAAACAGGAAGTTAAAAACTGAGGGTTTGTATACAGATATTGCCAGACTGAAGAGTATGCTAAACTCTAAAGACAAAGAAAATCAAGATCTTTTAGAGAAATGCCATAGAGCCAATGAACAGACAGAAAATTAGAAAACCAAGTTTCATCACATGGAAGCAGATTACAATTATATCTGACTTGAACTTCTTAATGTAAAGTCTAAGAGCCACAGAGTAAAAGAGAAAGCAGAGTCTCTTGAAACAGAGATTAAGCAACAAGAAAGGGAAAACTCACAAGAGCAAGCAAAAACAGTAATTAGGAGGAGGAAGAAGAAAATCCAGTTCTAAATAACAGTGTTAATATTTCTAATGAGCCTGATGGAGAATTGACTAAAGTAATAAGAACAGGAAGGAGAAAAGAATTTGGAAAGGAACAAAAGAGTTTAAAGTATTTGTTTGAATTAGCTGAGGAAAAATCCTCAGGGTTAAAGAAAAAAACATCTGCACAAAGTCAAAAGGACACAAAAATGGGTTAAACAACAATTGAGCTCAAAAGTAGCATATGAATCATAGAATTATACTTTAAGACAGTATCTTGTGAAAATTAAAGAGAAAGTTCATAAATCCCAGTTGAATAAAGTTTCTGAACTTCCAGATCTGACAGCTACTTGGAAGCTATATATTAAATTGGACATTAACAAAGAATTGTTAACCTGGCAATTAAACAGTGCAACCCTAGAGGTTGAATGATTGCAAAATGATTCGGAGAACCTTGAAAAAGAATAACTAAAACATGTTGTCATGTATATAGAAGACATGCTAATATCTCTAGACTTAGCTGTCCAGCATAACAGTAATGATGGAAAGACAAACAGGCAGGGGTTGAACAATGAAAGACATCAACCAAGAAAGGAAATCCAGCAGAAAAAGAGAAACCAGGGAACGTGATAACTTATGTATGAAAATAGATAACATCTATGAGAGACATTTTGCAGATGTTTGAGAAAAGAGAGAGATTATACAACATAAATGAAGGACCAGATTTTAAAAAAACAGAAAAATAAAGACTTTTTACCAGAAGATGAAGTGTGTTTCTGCAACTGGTAAAAAGAAAGAAGTTGGAGGTCAAAAGAACTGATGCAGTGAAAATTCCTGAGAAGGACAATGGTGTAAATGGGATAATAGATTGGAAAGCAAATGTATTTTATGCCATTAGTATAATGGGGAAGAAAAATTTTCAGACCCTTACTGGGAACGTGAAAAAAGTGTTTAGTGACAAAGCACCTTCAATCTTCAATCCAGTAAGAGAGCAGTAAGAACATTGAAAATGTTTGGTAATGAGTTTAAGAGGAGTGTACTAAGGATTTAAATTTAAGTTGTAATATATTTGAAGTGGTAAAAATAAAGTGCAGATATGGGTTGTATTTATAATATAAATAATATATTAAACTTATAAGATAAATATGATATTTAGTAAACGAAATTAATATTGAAAGTATATTTAAAGGAAAATGTATAACTGCTGTTGGCTTACAGAGAAAGCCAGAAGATCTATAACTAGGTAATGGTTATTGATAAGTAAAAGTGTCACTCAGATAATACAAATAGAAGATAAAACTTGTATTGTGTATTATATTAAAGTGATAGTAACTATAGATTTAAAGAGGATCTTTAAATATCCCTTTAACAGTTAAAAGGAATGTGTGTCTGTGTGGTAAAGTAAGAAAAATATGTATAAAATGTTTACCAAAACATTATATAATGTTATGATTAGTTTTAAAGTAAAATGGTAAGTATAAAAACTGGTAAAAGGTTAGAAAATGGTATAGGGTTCCCATTGACACACACCACCTGAAAAGGAGCTTGTAAGTGCCAATGACCTTTTTAAGGGGACAGGTGTATGGAGAGAAGGTAGAGTTGGGCCAGCTGAGCAACAGCCAATCAGGAGTGAGCTGGTGACAGCCAATAGAATTGTGGGCTGTAGGTGATAAAGAATTCTGTTGGAGTCAGACTGGGTCTGGTAGTGTAACAGTCCAGAAGATAGGGACTGTGAGGGCTAAAGTTCAGAAGGGAGGGACTTAGCTCTAGTACAGAACTCCAAGACAGGGAGTTTCTGGGATATAGTTAGCCTGGGTGGCTAGTATAGGAAGAAGTTCAGGAAGATAATTGAAGTTCAGGACTGTGTGGGAGTCCTAAGCAAGAGTAACTGGTGTTCTTTAGATAGTGAGTTGCATAACAAATTGTAACAAGAACAAGTGTATATAACAACAACTGAACAAGTGAAACATTGTTAATCATAATTCAAATCAAGTTTTATTGTTATTTAATTACAAGCTTGTCTGAATCTGGATTGAATTTCCATGATACTAACAGTCCAAAACCAGGTTTGGAAGTAAATCATTAGTTAAATATAAAAGTGGTCTGGTACATCACAAATTGGTGACGGGGGAACAGGTGCTGTCATCCAAGAAGGAAGGTTTAAAAGATAAACAGATAAATAAGCAATTTCAGTGGTTCTCTTCACAATTTGATGATGGTGGGATAGTAAAACCCATGGGGCTGCCACAATAGGAAAATAGTTGACTGAGTAGGACTCACCGTGACACTGGGTTAGGAGAGTTAACATAGAAGTGGAATGCCATTGCCCGTGCATCAATCTCATTCAGCACAGCTAATGAAAAAAAGATTATGGAGTTCCAAGTTCAAAACATCTGGAAGGCCAAGGGCCACCTGCTACTCCTGCAATATACAATGCTAAAACTCAAAGTTATCCAGAACTTGAAATAAGCCAGTGAATCAAATCACATTAATGGACATTAATTTCATGACAGGCAAACAAAAGAGCATCTTATCAATGCATATTTAACACTGTATTAGAGACAAACCTGACTGTAAGAGAAATATAGATATGCCCCATGATTTTGCCAATTTTACCTCTCACAATAGGATTTCCTTAGAGCTGTGCCTCAACACTAAGATTTACAAATTAAGCCTTCCTTCCAATGACAAATCACAAAGAAAAGTACCATATAAGGTAAAGGTATTCCCCATCGACAAGGTTGTCAAGTTGTGTCCAACCATAGAGGGGCAGTGCTCATCTCCGTTACTAAGCTGAAAAGCCAGCATTGTCAGAGACTACTCTGTGATCATGTGGCCAGCATGATTGCACAGAATGCTGTTTACCTTCCCAACAAAGTGGTACCTGTTTATCTCTTGCATTTGTATGCTTTCGAACTGCTAGGTTGGCAGAAGCTGGGACTAGTGGCAGGAGCTCACCTCATCATGCAGCACCTGGGCCTTGAACTGCAATCAGCAGAGTCAGTGTCTTAACCACTTGAGCCACTGCATCACTTACACCATATACTCAACGCAAAATACATACATAAAAAAATATATGCTGTGATAACAGACAACTGTCATTTTGTGGAGCTCCTCCAGGGAAAAATGCCCTGATAAATATATTGTCTAGCCTGATGCTCATAAAGGTTTACAAGGACATAGGCACATTAATTGAGGATAAGTCTATGAATGGCTACTATCTTTTTAACCACTACAATCAAATAGATTCTCCAAATCCAGAGGCAATCTTCTTCTGAATACCAGATGCTAGAAATGTACAGCATAGGATTGGTAGCAATTTCATGCCCTTATTGTGGGCATCCACAAAACATCTGTCTGGAAACAGAATACTGGACATTTGATATGATCCTGCAGAGCTTTCTCATAGTCTTGCATCATTTCATGACAAAAGAATGCCGTTCATTGGTCACATTTTTATAACGTCTGATCATTTACAAAGATAGAGGTACATCTGGTAGGAGCAAGCAGACCCACAGACAGGTAGCATCAGTCTCCTAAAAGCAACAGCATATCCTTGCAGTTCCCCAAAGATGGATCACACTTCAGGAAAACATAGAATCATAGAATCACAGAGTTGGAAGGGACCACAAGTGCGACCCCTTGCCATGCAGGAATACACAATTAAAGCACTCCCAATAAATGTCCATACAGTCTTTCTTTAAAAACCTCCAAAGAAGAAGACGTCGCCATACTCTGAGGCAGCAAGTCCCACTGTCAAACAACTCTTACTGTCAGGAAGTTCTTCCTATTGTTTAAGTGGAATCTCTTTTCTTGTAGTTTGAACCCATTGTTCTGTGTCCGAGTCTCTGAAGCAGGAGAAAACTTGCTCCATCCTCAATATGACATCCCTTCAAATATTTAAACAGGGCTATCATGTCAGTTGTTAACCTTCCCTTCCCCAGGCTAAACATAGGACCTTATCACATGGGGTCTGAAGCAGAAGGTATCCAAAGGCAATCCAAAGCTAAAACGTTTTTCCTTTCCTTGTGTCCACACATATCCAAAAGGCAATCCAAAGCTAAAATGTTTTTCCTTTCCTTGTGTCCACACATATCCAAAAGGCAATCCAAAGCTAAAACGTTTTTCCTTTCCTTGTGTCCACACATATCCAAAAGGCAATCCAAAGCTAAAACGTTTTCTTTTCCCGTGAACCGAAGTCAAAGGGGATCTTTTGACATTCGTTTTTTTGGGGAAGTAAGGCTATGGAAAGTGTCGGAGGGAGGGTGAGGAACCCCCGCCGCCACCTCCTCGAGGTCGGAGAAGCCTCTCAGCCGTGCCTTGGGCCGGCTGGAGGCCTGGAAAGTGTCGGAGGGAGGGCGAGGTGCGGGAGGGAACCCCTGCTGCCACCTCCTCCGACCGGAGAAGCCTCTCAGCCGGTGCCTTGGGCCGGCTGGAGGCCTGAAAGGGAGGGCGAGGTGCGGGAGGGAACCCCCGCCGCCACCTCCTCCGACTGGAGAAGCCTCTCAGCCGGTGCCTTGGGCCGGCTGGAGGCCTGAAAGGGAGGGCGAGGTGCGGGAGGGAATCCCCGCTGCCTCCTCCTCAAGGCTGGAGAAGCCTCTCAGCCGGTGCCTTGGGCCAGCTGGAGGCCTGGAAAGTGTCGGAGGGAGGGCGAGGTGTGGGAGGGAACCCCCGCCGCCGCCTCCTCTGACCGGAGAAGCCTCTCAGCCGGTGCCTTGGGCCGGCTGGAGACCTGGAAAGTGTCGGAGGGAGGGAACCCCCGCCGCCACCTCTGCCTCCTCCAGAAAGGCCCCGGAAAGGCCCCGGAAAGACCGCGCAGGCTTCTTACTTCGGTTAGTCTTTGCTTACTTTTCGCTTCCTGGCCAGCGTTTGATAAGGCCCATGCTAATCTCATCAAGCCACTCCTCATAGGGCATGGTTTCCAGACCTTTCATTGTTTTGGTTGCCCAGTCACCAAAATTTGTATTTTTCACCCTTAGCAGTTAAGCTATACAAACGTCTATAGAAAAAATAATTTCAGTACAACAGAGCAACAGAGCACTACAGAGATGTGGGATAAACTGATTCCAATTTAGTTGTCAAGTTCTCACTTTCATTTCAGAATTAAACCAGAAGAGGATTTACCAGAAGTACTTCACAGAACACCAGAGAAAATAGGGGGCAGAAAGCAAACCTTTCACATTTCCTGGCACTGTGCTCTCTACAAACACTTGGAACAGAAGCAGGGTGAAACAATCTGTATATATATGTAATTTCCCCCAGATTCATACTTTTTATATACTTCTCTTAATATATGTGTTACTATATGCAATTTTTGAGCTGCACTGCAAAATCTGAAGTAGGGTGCAATCTGAAGAATAACTGAATTGGAATGCTAGTTCCTTAAAAACACAGATCAAATAAAATTCTTCCTTGCTGCTAAAGACAAGTTGCTCCCACTTCACATTTCTAAAATGGTAGGTTGTACATGTTCATGGCCCTACTGCCAGATGATTGTTCACTTGCTGATAACATGCATGTCTGAATGAATGGGAGATTCCAAAATATCAGACCAGAGGCTTACCTAACCCAATGTTCTGTTCAATCACTAACTACTAGATCATAGGAAGGCCAGAAGCAAGACTTCAATACAACTGCACCCTCAAATCTCTCATGTTCCCCATCCCCAGGAGATACTCAGAGTTATACAATCTTTCATAGTACAGACATATCTGAGTTAATGACAGGTTTGTCCCTGGGCATGACTTCTTTTACAGAAAAATTGGTACCAGAACCAGAAATAATACAGAAGGGTCCATGGATAGATTCCTGAATCAGGAAAAGAGAAGCTCAACAAGTATTTCAGCAATTTTTAAGTCAAAACTGATAATACTTGTGGTTGTGTCTCCTAATCATTTCTGACTTATGGCAACTCTAAGGCAACCCTAATACAGAATTTTCTTGGCATGTTTCTTCAGAAAGAGTTTGCCATTGTCATCCTCTGAGGCTGGGAGAGTGTGACTTGCCCAAGGTCAGCCAGTGGATTTCATGGCTGAACAGGGATTCGAACCCTGCTCTCCAGAATCACAGTCCAACACTCAAACCACTATGCCACACTGGCTCTCAAGAAACTACCAGGTTACATAACGTTTGCATAAGTAAACAAAAACAATTTGAACCTTGTAAAGGCCACTTGACAGCTTCTTCCAAAGACTGCATCCAGAGATTTTATTTTATTTTCTCCTCCATTTTTTATGATTTCCATTTTGGTGGTCAAACTTAAAGATCTAAGCTGTTAAAAACAGCTTGTGCCGGTGAGGCAGGCTTATCTGTTCTCCCCTTTTCTCTGTGTTTTGCTGTTCACACAGCTCAATAAAGGATTCCAGAGGCAGCTGCTGGTTACCTGGCTGGTTGCAGTCAGATACAATTGGCAATACAAGTAGGATCAGCTACAGTAGAATACTGTTGTTTCCAAGCTCTGGCTTTGTTTATTGCATTGTTTACTGGAGAGACAGTTGCAACCCAACACCAAAAGTCTGTGTCTCTCCAGCCCTCCTTCACCCTCCTTATATATCACCTATAATTTATATATCACCATCCTTCCAATGCCAATGCTGCTTTGAAAAATCCCTTTAATTAGAGGGCAAGGAGGAAAGGGGGACTGGGCAGGCATACAAAGACTTTGTAAAAGGAACTTTTGTTGTTGTTGTTAGAGGCTTTGTTAAGTGAGGTATGCCTGTACTGGAGCGTATATAAAGCCATTCTGACTAACAGATGATCCCCTTTAAAGCCATCCAAGTTGGTAGCCATAATAGCAGTGTGGATAGCTGCACATGTCTGTGATTTTCCCCCCTTGACCCTGATTCCCACTGGATTTCCCATCAGCTGCTACTTTCAGTACATTCAGTGCCAAACTATCTATTCAACATTATGTGTAGTTTACCTCTATGCCAGGGTGAACAACGTGTGGCCAACTTGGTGAACTACAACTTCCATAATCTTTCATCATTGAATATTCTGGCTACAGCTAATGGGAGTTGCAGCCTGACAACTGCAGTCCATGAATTGCTCATTTCCTGTCCCAAGCCACCATTCCTTATTTGCAATGATAAACATAATTTATATATCACCTATTGCAACATTCATCCAGTGGGATCAATTCATACATTTAGCTAGCAATAACCAGGTGATGTATTTGAACCAGCCTATTGTCACTGATGATGAGGGGATGGGGTGTGTGTGTGTGAAAAACACTAATTTGGACTGCAAGCTCCCCTTGCATATCTTTTCAGAAAGGAAGTGTATATGTAGATATATTAAGTCAAATTAGTCAATATGTAAGAGGTGTTTTGACAAGTATTCATAATGAATGTGTTTTCTGTAGGCACACATGAAGTCCAGTAACAGCCAAAGCAAAGAACTCATACATTAGCAAGTGACTGGTTCAGGAATTAAAGAATTTCATTCTTTTATAATGTGTTGGTTTGAAGCTGCCATCTATGTTAAATTCCAACACACAGTGTTTTATTGCTTGAAAAAGAATGGGATCTGATTCAAGGCACTGCTGGCTGCATAAAGAAACAGTATAATTAGAAACAATAGTAGGGAGCTCTGGAGTTTTGATCTCCTTAGAAGCGAAAGAATTCTTTCCTTCTCAGTGCTTTTCTTTTATACTGAATAAAATGAGACCAAAAAAAATCTGTAAAGAAACCAGAGAATCTTGGGAACTATGCAAAGGCTGTTTGATCATTCTAACCACTTTCTGGAATGCATGCAATATGAGAAAGTATGTCATTTGTTTTGTTGATTTTCAGTACTCAACCAATACTGTATAGTGTGTGCTACAACAGTCATTTTCATGCCAATGTAATTTACTACCTCTATGCATAGAGAAACCAGTCATCACAAATGGTGTAGGTTTTAAGTCAAGATGATCATAAAACTTGCAAAACAGTGGGGGGGGGGGGGAATCCATGATCAGCTGAGTTCCAACTTTTCCAACATGTTTTAAATGTAAATATTATTCTCAGGAAATGTATGCTATGGTTTCAACGTGTGTGAGCTTCACTTTGGCCATTGTTACCAGTAATTCACAGTTCATTACTGGTATACTTGTTCAGCTACTATATTGGCATTTTATATACACCATTCATGTACACTTTTGCATTTAATACTGCAAGTTATTGTGGTGTGATGCAAACAGTGTTTTCTTCAATCATTTCAACCAGGTAATTTATTTATATAGTTTTCTTGGATTGCCATTGACCCCAATACCAGCTTGGCACAGTTAACTTTTCTACTATTGGATAAGTAAGCATATGTTCTACCCAGAGAAAAATTAAGTGTAAATATCAAGTTCAAATGTAATATTATTGCCCATATTTTCAAATGAAATAAATAGACAAAAAATTATGTCTGTCATGCTTCCACAGATGGGTCCATACATCCTTTATAAATAAGTACTAATATGTTTCTCTAGAAATAATACATATTTATGGGATAGGTCTGATTTAGATGATCACCTAGAGTTTAGAGAGAGGAAGGAAAGAGAGAGGAGGAGGAGAAGAGAAGGGGCAGAGGAATACAGAGAAAGCAGGACAAAGAGAGGGGAAGAGGAGAAGAGGAAGAAGGTGGAAAGAACAAAAATGAGAAAAAGAAAGAGAGAAAGTTGTGATGGAGAGGAAGATGATAGAAAAAGATTGTCATATTGCCAGCTCTGGCCATGCTCACTTTGGCCTCACTTCATTCATCACTAATTCCCACTTCTATGAGGTCCTAAAGAGATTTCCCATGAGGCAAAATAGCCCTTGTTGACCATAACAATAAAAGGTTTCCCAGCCCCAATGTGGTGTAGTGGTTTGAGTGATGCCCTTGGTTTCCCTTCTAACACCGTGATTCTATGATTCCTGGAGTGATGTCAATCTGCATTATTTCTATAGTGCAGAAAGAACTTAGCATCAGTTTTCATAGACTGGTGAAGTAGACCCAGTATACAATTTTTATACTAATAATGTGTTTCTCTCAGTCTCAAAGGTGCTACAAGATCCCTTTGAATACTGGTTACAACAAACATTGGTTAGTCATATGTATCCAAAGCATCATAGTATATTCTAGTGAAAGTGGGAGCATTTAGAGACCTTTGACTAGACTACATAAGGGACGTTTTCACACTGCGCAAAAGGAGGACGCTAGCCGGCCTCCCGCCGGCCTCGCTCCGGCGCCATTTCCCGTGTGTTTACACACACGCGGCGGCAAACCCCGCCCCTTCCGGTGTCATCCCTGCGTCCGGCCGGCTTTTGGCTCCGTGTGTTCAAACACACGGAGCCCTAAGTCCGGCGTCACTCCGGACGAACCAAGGATAACTCCGGCTGAAGCGGCAGAAAGGTAATTCCGGCTGTCCAACCGGAATTAGCCTTTCGGCGGCGGAGCCATTCCGGAATCGGCGGCACGACCCGTTCCGGAATGGCTCCAGCCGGCTTTAGGAGGACAATGTGAAAACGTCCAATTATACAGCTATGATTCCACTCCAACTACAGTGTTTCCTTCCTATAGTATCCTGGGACATGCAGTTTAGGGAGGAGTATTTAGAATTCTCAACCAGAGAGCTCTGGTATTTCATCAAACTACAAATCCCCAGATTCCATAGGATACAGCCATGGCCAATAAAGTGGAATCATAGTCCTATAATTATGTAGTGTGAATGGACTTTGACTCATAAGAGAGGAAGAGAAGAGGGACATTTGACCCACACCTCACTGGTGTGGTATGTAAAATTTCATGGTTGAGTTAAAAATTTGAACAGAGACATATATTCACATATTTCCTTGTTCTGCAGCTGAGAGTATGTAAAATTCCACTGTATGAACTAAAAATAGACACTAATAATTTTAAATTGTAAATCAGATTAGGTCTTCTCTACATGAAAAGAGTCACATAATTTAGCCAAACAATAGCTTTTACGACTACAATTCATGTACAGCAAAATTCTCCTGCTACCTGATTTAACCCATGCTTTAGATGGCATTTTCCTGACACTGAGTAATGTAAACAAGGATCAAACAAGTGTAAGTATGCCTACAGCAGGGGTTCACACCACTTTGAATATATTTATTTTAAACAGATTTAATTAAACTGATCATAAACACCCATGAGATGCAAGCCCTTTTTTCAAGATGCAAGCCCTTCAAATTTATTCTGAGTTGTTAAAACAACAAGGTAAGAGGTTTTCTAACATCTAGATGAGACAAATATTGTAACATTTTGAAAACTACAAGCTTCAGCAATCTCTCACTCATAACTAAGGACAAACATGAGAATCCTGTGGCCCCTTATTTTTGTAGGCCCTGGGCATTCCCCATAAATCCCTAAAGTATCCCCTTCAAACTGGTGGCATAATGACCAAAAATAAGTATTTCTGCTTTTGGAAGCCTCCAGATGTGCTGATTCTCCTTCAGGACAAGGTGCACCTTACCATCCCATGCTTCCCACCCCCATAACTGCCAACATTTCACAGATGAAAACCTGGACACATGTAGCCAAGCAACATGAGAGTGTAGTCATGATGAGGAAAGGTATTAATGAATAAGAACTCACAAGCTGGAGAGGCTGCAGCAGTTTGCTTTTGCCTAAGCCTACGGGGAAAGGCAAGGTTTTGCCCCCTCCTCTTTTGTCCTTTGAACTCAGTTTGAAGCAATTTAAGTCAGCTGGGGAGTAAGGGGGAAAGTGGGAGGAGGAGAGAGAAACTTGAGCATATCGAAAGCAGCTTAAAGAGGAGGGGGGCAGCAAAAGATGAATCAGTACTATCCCTGCCAAATTGGGACAATTAGAGGATATGAACCTCTGTATGGACCTAAGGGCTCTGGTAATTGGTCTGAGCAGTGATTAAGTATTCAAAATCTATTCCATCTGTATGATCCTTTGGAAGAAGGGAGAGATCTACCTTCCTGGGCAGACAAAAATGAAGTTAAACATAATTTTGGCAAATGCTTTACACACCTCCATAATGAGAAACAGAATTCTTGTTCAGCCACCAGTAAGAATGATGAAATATTTTGTTCACCCATACTTTGAAGTGAACCAAGCTGATTTTCAGACAAATACAAGGATCACAAGCATGCAGTTTACCGTTTTGTTTTCTCTGTTCTCTACACACACCTCAGCGTAAAAAGAAAACACAATTTCAAAATGTGCATTGGATGCAGAATTAAGGATATTTCATCAAAATGTGTCTTTCAGATTAGACTCTGTATCAGAATATATATTTTAGGTCTATTCAAAATACATATAAAATTAATATCTTGTGTGAAAAAAATCCAAGAAAATGTGTGTGGCATTCTCCCTTTGCTTGATCAAAAAGACAAGAAGTTGTACTGTGATGCCCTTTAGGCACTAACCATTGAGAGGCAGTCTTTCATCTGTTTTGCAAAGGTTCATACTAAACACTTGTAGATCTGTTCTCCAATCAAAACTTGTCCTGGCACAGAAAAAATACATTTGTATTGAACACAGTGAGGTTGTCTTTCAAATTGTCATAATTTCATGGACTCATTCACTCTTTTGCCATTCTCTGTGTTCTTAAGCCAACAACTATCTGGGGCCACTGGCTAAAACAACAAATCAGTTTGAGTGCATGAGGTCTGACACAAAGATTTAACTACTGATATTAAATCCACATGTGTTTCCTTACCTCCTCACTTTCTGCATGGGTGGCTCTCTCCTTTGACTGTTCATTCTCATTTTGTTTTTCTCTCAGATTTTTGCCTCTCTTCATCTCATTTGTTAGGACCACTGTCTTTATTAAAACTTGATACTTCCTTTAGCCTTTACCTTGTAGGCTTCTAGTTTTCCAGGTACAACCTTTTTCTGTCCTTCCTTTTCTAGGCTTCTATGAATTTTTTGCTTGCCTTGCATTTATCTGCATTCGGAGCAGTCATTTATCAGTCACAATCAATCAGAGATATAGGGCCTTTGCAGACTGCCAGAAATAGTGCACATTAAATTGAGGCACTGCCCTAGCTCAGTGCTAGGGAATCATGGGAACTGTAATTTATTGTGGCACCAGAGCTCTCTGACAGAGAAGGCTCAATGTACCAGGAAAAAATACAATTCCCATGACTCCCTAGCACTGAGCCAGGGCAGTGCCTCAATTTAATGTGCACTATTTCTGGCAGTCTGCTTAGGCCTATACTTGCCTTCCCCATCCCTCCAATGTGGGTTAATTCAGCTCATTGTTGCCAGCCGTTTCATCCCCATTACAACAAAACCATTCAGCATATTAGAACATAGATGAGAGCAGATGGCCAACTTAGGGGGAGAGCAGACAGTGGCCATAGGCCGCCCTCAGAAACGGAGTATTGGAGGTGCTGCTAACACACCCAGTGGCCCCAATACACCCTTCTGCCGGCCCTAGAAGGAGCACTAAAATGCCACTCCTTCCAGAGCGGGCAGAAGGGGTGCCAGAAGAGGCTTCATGTGCCTCTTCCATGCGTCTTCCAGCTCAGCCCATGCGGAGGCTACGCTGGAAGGATGTCATTGGAGCGCTCACCTTGTGCAACAGCACATGCTCTGATGATGTCCTCAGGAAGGGCTTGGGACAGCCGACTGCCCCTCCCTTTCCCTGGCTCCAAGATGGTGCTTTGTGCCATTTGCAGAGCCCCTTAGGGCCTTTATAGACTGCCAGAAATAATGCAGCTTGAGGCCACTTTAACTGTGGTGGATCAGTGCTAGGGAGTCATGGGAATTGTATTTTTTTCTGGGACATTGAACCTTCTCTGTCAGAGAGCTCTGGTGCCACAATAAACTACAGTTCCCATGATTCATTAGCACTGAGCCAGGACAGTTAAAGTGACCTCAAGCTGCATTATTTCTGGCAGTCTGTAAAGGCCCTTAGTCAAAACTACATGCTAGAGCTATCATTTTAAAATAACCTGGTGTACCATTCAGACATCAGTTACCAACTTCAAATACTATCCAAAATACCATCTCCTGAAAAAGCCTGCTTATCTTTTCTTCATCATGGGGCTGACTCTCTGGAATGGACAGCCCTACCATCATGCTCAGTGAGGAAACCAGAGCTTAGTTGTCATTAAAGGGCAGGAAATGGTGTGTTATTTAATCTGTTATTGCATTTTTACTGGCAAGAGCATAGAAAGTGGCTTGTAAAATCTACTTCAGGATCAAAAAATAACTTGTTTGATTCTCAGCCTGTGAACCCTGACATATGAGGGAGATGCCATTTGCTGCTTCCACACAGACAGTAAACTATCTCGAACTACCTCTGTTGCTTTCTATCCATGTAGATCTCATGTAACATTTGCAACATGGAGTTGGGACTATAGTGCTCTATGTTGCAAATGTTACTAATTGCCACTATCCGTGGCATGAAAACTAAGTTTTCATCTGAATATTAAAGGAATTATGCAGGATTCTGAGTCCCATCACCAAAAGACATTCTGAACCAGGGATATTTCCTTTAAGGTCCAAGTTGTTGTTGTTGTTAACTGCCCTCAAGTCGATCTTAACTCATGGCGACCCTATGGATGGGACATCTCCAAGACTCTCTGTCCTCCACTGCTCTGCTTAATTCCTGCAACCCCTTAATACCTGTGACCTCCTTAATAGAGTCAGGCAATCAGGCAAGACAGAGGTGCTCTTGGTCAGTCATAAGGCGGAATAGGGATCCAGCCTGTGATGGATGGAGTTCCACTCCCCCTGAAATCTCAGATTTGCAACTTAAGTGTATTCTGGATTCTGATCTGAGCCTGGATGCCCAGATTTCAGCAAATGCCCAAAAGTGCATTTGCACAGTTAAAATTAGTGCGCCAGCTGCGTCCATTCCTTGAGAAGTTGGATCTGGCTACAGTGACACATGCCTTAGTTACATCCCATTTGGACTATTGTAATGTGCTCTACATGGAGCTGCCCTTGGAAACTGTTTGGAAACTGCAGTGGGTCCAAAATGCTGCAGCCAGGCTGTTGACTGGGGCTGGCTACAGGGATCATGTTACTAACCCACCCCCACCCCCCACCCCCCATTGAAATAACTACAGTGGCTACTGGTCCATTTCTGGGCAGAATTCAAAGTGCTGTTTTGACCTTTAATACCCTAAATAGCTTGGGTCCAGACTATCTGAAGGACTGTATCTCCCTATACAAGTCAGCCTGAGCATTAAGATCAGCAAGAGAAGGCTTTTTCTCAGTCCCACCACCTTTGCAAGTGTGGTTGTTGAGGACTTGGGAGAGGGCCTTCTCCTTGGCTGCTCCCAGACTGTGGAACTCCCTGCCATGGGAAGTCAGGTTGGCTCCCTCCCTGCTCTCTTTCCACCAGCAACTACACCAATTTTTATTTAGGCAGGTGTTTGGTGGGTGAATTCTCTTTGAATAATAGGGTGTTCTGGTTTGCTGTTTTAATGGTTTTTTTTTTTTTTTTTACTATTTTAACAATGTTATCTTTAACCTTTTTTTAAAGGTTGGTATTAATTAATTATTTTTTAACTTTGTAATTAATATTTCAACTTTGTCTTTTTAAAATATTGTAACCCACTTTGAATCCCTAGAAAGACAGGATACAAAACCTAGAAATAAATAAATAAATAAATACCATTCAAAACATTAATACAACTGATTATTATGTGTCTTCAAGTCCACACCAATTTTAGGTAACATATTCTAGGGTTTTCCTGGCAAGAGTTATTCAAAGGTGGTTTGCCATTGCCTTCCTCTGAGGCTAAGAGAATGTGACTTGCCCAAGATTACTCAGTGAGTGTCCAAGGCTGAATGGGGACTGCAACCTTGGTCTCCCAGGTTTCTAGTCCATCACTCAAACCACTATGCTACACTGGCTGTCTAATACTGATGCTAATAATAAAGGTTAGACAGTTGTAAGGGTAAACTTGTCTCAGGCCTCTGATGGTTTCTTGAGAAGCACAGACTCATAGAGTCATAGAATCATAAAGTTGGAAGAGGTCTCATGGACCATCAAGTCCAGCCTGCTGCTCACTGAAGGATCTCCAGGTAGAGCATCCTCAGCAGGTAGCTGTCCAAACTTTTTTTGAAGACATTCAGAAAAGGAGACTCCATGACCTCACTAGGCAATTGACTCCATTGCCAAATTTCTCTTACTATTAAGAATTTGACCTGAGTTCCCTGAGTTCCCTGTTCTGCACCATTCCTCCTGGCTTAGCTTTCTCTTCATATGAACAGCAGGCACATAAAAACACTAGTTGTCAGAAACAGTGCAGCATAGGTGTGCCTTACTCGGGAGGAGTTTGCTGATTGTGTAGCGGTGGAGCAAAACATTAAAAGAAACAAGGAAGAGTCTCTTTGTCCCCTTTCCCTGAGCATTCCCATTTTAAACAATATGTGACATTATATCAGTCTGTGATGTATTCCCATGTTTCTTCCTCGGATTGCTGACTTTCAGGGGGCGAGAAGCAGAGAAAGCACACAGCAGACTGTCACATCACATATTCTGCTGAAAATATCATCCTGAAATAAATAAAAAATGCTCCCTGTGACCAGATGATAAAGAGGCACTAAGTGGCAACAGCTCCATGATCATATCTATACCACACAGTTATAACTTTTGATACCATGTTAAGGACATTATTGCACATGGCTTTTAAACTGCAATTACACTAGCAAAGATGTGGCTTTGGCAATACTCATCGCATGACAACACCTCCAACCCATAGCACCAGCAGCACTCCAGAACTGTACAAAATAAAGTGGGGAGATGGGAGGAAGCACAAAAGAAACCTTAGAAAGTTTGTTTTAGAATGTGTATGTCTTATTTGTCCTTTTAAACTACTGCATGTTTTAGTTAATATATTTTAATTGATGTTGTGCATTGTTTATTTGTTGTTGTTCCCTGCCTTGATCCATGGGGAGAGGCAGGTAAGAAATAAATTATCATCATCATCATCATCATCATCATCATCATCACATCATCGCCCCCATCACACAATTGGTGCACTGATGGCTACCTGGAAAGTGGTATGTTTTATTATTACTACAGTTGGCCCTCCACATTTGCAGCTTTGATTTTTGCAGCTTTGATTATTTGCGGTTTTTCTTAATATGGTCTCTCTAGGAATCTCTAGATCTTCCCATGCAACTTGCCAGAATTTGCTTGAGTTGTGCTGAAGAATGTAAAAGTTTCTAGAGAAAACACTTCTCTATGCATTTGTAGGTCCTCCAGCATGATTCTATGATCAATGTCTAGCACAGAGATGCACTGGAGGACCTGGAGATTTCTAGAGAGCTGTCCTCTCAGGTAAAAAGAATAGTAGTTTTTTTATTATTGCTAGTGTGAGTGATGCAAGAAAGGGACTCATGCAGTAAAGTCTTAAATGTCATGGCTCCAGCTTTTGGAATCCTTGTTTCTGAAGGTTGGTGAGGGATTATCTATGTTTGGCACCACACTAACATTCTTGAGTGGAAAATCTGAAATTCCTCATTGTTGTGTGCTTTCAAGTCATTTCCAACTTATGATGACCCTAAGACAAACCTATCAGGGTTTTTTCTTGGCAAGATTGGTTCAGAGTGGGGGTTGCCTTCACCTTCCTGTGAGACTAAGAGAGTATGACTTGCCCAAGGTCACAAGTGGGTTTCCATGTTTGAGCAGGGATTTGAATCCTGGTCTACAGAATCAAAGTTCAGCACTCAGACCACTACACCTTGCTGGCTTCTCACCAAACTACAAATCCCTAGAGTCTGCAGGATGTAACCATGACAGTTAAAGTCACTCTCTTATGTATGTTTCTTGTAAATGTCTAGTTCTACTGGAGCAATACTGGGGGGGAAACATGAGGGGGGAAACGAAACCTGGGAAGCTGCTTCTACTGAGTCAGACCACTGGTCCTTCTAGCTCAACATTGCCTACATAGGACTGGCAGATTTCAAGCAGGCATCATGCTCTGGTTCACCTAGAGGTGAACATGAGACCTGCTCCAGGCAAAGCATGTGCTCCACTGTTAATCCACAACCCTCTCCACAATAAGATGCTGGATTATAGTATTCCTTAATCTAGTCCATTATTGTTGGAGATTACCACACAAAGTGCTAGTGATGGAAATGAAGTGGAATTACAACCTATTATTCCTCTTTTTTTCACTCATCCATTGCTGATCCATTGTCATATCACTATTATTGCACAATTTCACATTAACAAGAGATACCTGGCAATGAGAAACTGTGCAATAATAATGGTATAATAACGGATCAGTAATGTAAGAGTGAGAAGGTTGTGCAAAAGGGAGAGGAATCATAGGTTGTAATTCCATTGAAATTCCATCATTAGTGCCTCATGTAGTAATCTCCATCAACTCTGACTAGCTGTTCCTCTCCAATATCTCAGATGAAATCCTTTCAGCCCAGCAACTAGCTGGTTGTTTTAACTGGAGATGCTAAGTATTGGACCTGGGAGCTTCTGCCAACAAATCATGTGCCTGATCATTGAGCTACAAAATGTAACATGGAGCCAGGCCATTGGTGAGCCATTCAGCCAGACCATGGGTGAGTAAAAGCCGCCACTTCTCACTGTGCATACATCTAATTAGTTGAGGATCAAACCCCTGCAAAACCCCTACCAATTATTATTATTATTATTATTATTATTATTATTATTATTATATTTATTTGTATCCCACTCTTTCCCCAAAACTGGGACCCAGAGTGGCTGCCAAGTGTTGAGAAGACTTTTGCCACAGACCTATTCTCATCTAAATGGGGGTACATCCACACTAAACAATTAAAGTGGTATTAAAGTGCTATAATCAGAGCCAAGTGTTATGGTTCCATTTTATGGAATGCTGGGATTTGTAGTTTTTTGTGGTTTTTGGAATTCTCTGCCAGAGAGCTGTAACAATGTGATTCAGCTGAGTGTACCAGAGAATTCTTAGCCCTATCAAGCTACAAATCCCAGGATTCTATAGGATTAAAATGTATCAAACTGCTGTCATTATGCAATGTGGATAAAAGCCAAGATGGGGTTGGGGTGGGTGGGAAATCCTTCTCCCCACTCCACACCCCAACATTAGGAAGGGTGCTAGAAATAACCAGCTTTTCAAAGGACGTTATCACACGTGGGCCAGTTTCGTTGTTAAAGAGATAATAAAGTGGAAATGAAGCATCCCGAAAAGAAAGTGAAAATAGAGCTTAATTACGCAAAAGCTTTTCACACGTAATTACAGTAATAACTGAATTAAGTTAAAAGCAAAAAAAAAGACGTTTTTAACTTTCATACACAAGTGAAAAGAACCCGTACATGTACTGGAAATGGGTGTGTTTTGTGACAAGACTCCTCCTTTTCCAGGGCGAGTCCTGCATTTCCCAGGAGGAAATGTCAGACTGTCCTACATTTGGGGTCATGTCCTCCTGCACAGGTCCTAACCCCCTTCCATTGGGGTTAGGACCTCTCAAGAGAGCAGAGGAGGAGGAGGAGAAGGAGGAGGCTGGAAAGGCAAGGGAGGGATTGAGAGGGGGAATGGAGGTAGCTCCCATCCCCCCCCATAAGCCTTTCCCCTTTGTAGGACCTGCAGGGCAGAACTTCATGGTGAGATGGAGCTCCAAGTTGCTCCACAAGCACACCCCACACTTGCACCCACATCCACCCACAGCTGCTGCGAGGGAAGCCTTCTTTCCCCTCCTTTTCCCTCCATCCCAAATGCCAAACTTCTCCTCCGTCCCAAACTTTTTTCTCCTGGGCTGCCTTCCCTTCCCTTCCCTGGCACTGAGAAGGAGCCCAGGACTCTCCCTCCCTGGAGGCCCCTCCTCCTCCTCCTCTTAGCCCTCCTCCAGGTTTTAAAAGAGAATTGTCCGTGCGTATTTGCTTTTCACATTACAGTAAATGCGAAATTACTGTAATTTCGCAAATGCATTTCCTCTAAACTCCCAAAATTAAAAAGATCTCGGATAATACCAGTTTCTGTTCAGTTTCTGACCAGTTTCTGTGCGACGTCGTGTGAAATCATGAGGCACAAATTCAGTTTTTGTTTGGGATTTGTGTGGATTAACCAACAGATTTCCCCCGTGTGATAACGTCCAAAGAGTTACAAACATGGTCTGGTTATGCTACCTTCTAATAGGACAATGTCTCCATGCACTGTAAAAGCTTCATGGGGCAAAGCAAACATGGAGATCATTGATGCTCAGTGAATATACAGCAGATATTTACAGCAGAATATGCAAAGCCTTGTGGAGGTCATGGGGGGGAGTAAAATAGTTTGATTAATAATCAATGCTGCCACATAGCCAGCAATGTTGTCAGATGCGGCAATAAGGAAAACGACTGTAAACTTAAGGACAGGACCATTTTATCCCTGCCCTTGTCACAGCAAGCACTGGAAAGGAGCCACACGGGTTCTTTTTTTAGCTAGTAACGTCTAATGCAGGAAGACAGGAATAAGCAGAGTAGAAGCACCTGTCAGCTCTATTTCCTGCTCTCCTTGATTAGCATGAAACATTAATAGGGCTCTCAGAAATTCTGGTCTGAAATGGGTTTTACTTGAAAATGTGTCTTACTTTACTGTACAAAAGCTGCTATCTTTTAAAAAATGGGGAGGGGAGAAATGAGAAAGTGGGGGCAGAGAAGGAGTAAAAATATTCAAAGAAAACTTGAAATTTCTTTTTTTTAATCCAATGACAAATTATTTTAATAATGCCAATTGTGCATGGTGCCATTTGTATAATTTAGCACATTAAAATCCCCCCTCCTCTGCTGGGCTCATCTCTCTCTCTCTCTCTCTCTCTCTCTCTCTCCAAATGACACACACAAAATGATACATTGTGATTTCTTGCAAAAAATCAAAAATGAACATCCTGTAATGGGTTAATGAACGTTTTAATAAAATTTTCATTGTTGCACATTTCATTTTTCCATACCAGGAGCCAGGGCTGTATTGGTAACCTCAGGCAATGCCTTAGGATAAAACAAATCACATGGTACTGAACTATTTTCACCTATTTATCCTTCTCCTGGAAATATATTCATAAATACAAAATGAAGCTAGCAAGCACAGCCCGTAAAATGATACTTAACCAAGATATTGCCTCACAATCCAGTATTCTCCTGCTGTGTTGAGATTGTACTCTTCTGAGAATTTTACTGGTGTGGTTTGTGTTCTTGTGTGTACCCTATGTGAATGTCAAAGTTAAGAAACTGGTTTCTCTTCCACATCATATAATCAGTTCCCATGATCAACCACTCACTTATTTCTTCAAATAACTCCTCATACAAGTATCAGCAATGTCACACTGAGCCACAAACACAGACAAGACTGTCATTCTTGTTACATGAACTAAAAAACAAGTTGCAGTTCATCATCACACTGGTTGCATGAAAAGACCAAACCAATGATGTAAGCATGGTAGAATTGGCACTTGAATCTATGCATGTTTTAGCCCAACTCCTATTAAAGTGCTACTAGTGAGGGCTAGTCCTTTGTGTGTAATCACTAGAATCTCATAGCCGCCATGTTAAATCACATTTGTATTGTCTTTCACTGGTCAATTTAAGGTGACTAATTTCCTATACAGCCCCTGAGACTGCAGCATTGGGTTTAACACTGATATTATGCCCAAATGTTGGATCTACAACAGACGTCTGACCACCAGGCTGAATTTTTCCATTACTCTTGGCCCCAACAACCTGAGGACTGTCAGCCTGAAGGCTACAATTCTGCACAAACTGAGATCCTGCCAAAGTAAAAACAATTGCTCTTAATTCTGACATGCTTGGCTCAGATAACAGCACAAGTAAGAATAATGCCCTAATGCCTGCTTTGGGATGTGATTGTTCTGTCTTTGTGAACTGCAGAGGTTAGAAATGCTACTTTTTGAAACTACAGCTCCCAGAACCCCTCCAAAGTAGCATGGACACTGCTGGCTGGGAGAATCTGAGGACTATCATTTAAAGAAGTAACTTTACCCAGTTCTGGTAAATTGGCCTGAATCCATACACTCCTATATATCTGTATATACACAAAGCAAAGAGGACTGTGTACACAGATCCTTGTAAATCCATTGTTCACAAAGTAGATATGATATGAGATACTATTGATCCTCCAAATGACCTGAGATTTTAGCCTTTCTGCAGGATTTTTACATGTGCATACTCAGGCCATGAAGATTAAGAAGGGAGGAACACATACAGCATCTGGTTCCCCGCTTAGCTAGAGATACACTGGCAAATCTGTTGCCACAAAGAATCTTGTGATATCTTTAAGGTAGACTTGACACAAGCTTGCAAAATTGTATGTGATAAAGTGGGCTGTAGTCAACAATGTTTGTAAATGTGTTCTGTTAACATATGACACAAGCTGGACTGAAGCCATTCTGCATTACTACTGATAATGGATCTCTGTGTACGTCATTTTCTGTGATGCTGCATTAGAAAATGGAGCATAAAGTTCCATTCCATCCAGGTGGAACTACCACCTGTGTCTCC